>JAWNOS010000409.1:310000-407500 GCA_035045845.1 Drosophila buzzatii | reverse complement strand
GGCAGCGAACTGAATATCAACTGCAATATTTTCGCTGCCCGAACAGTAAATTAAAGAGCCGAGCAAATACGAAGATGACTAGGACGGGAAATCATAATCTGCTTCGTGAAAAAAGTTTGTTCTAGTTGTCCAGTCTATGTGTTGTATGGTTAGTGGTGATACTAATGATTATTTAAATGTTTCTGTACTTGTTTTCTTTTTAGGCTTTATTAATTTAAAATTATATTTGCATTAAGCTTGGCTCTAGTTTTGTCAACACATTAAATAAAATAAAAAAAATTTCCAAATTATCGATAAAAAATCGAAAATTCGTTTCCATTTTTACGTTTAACTTCTACACCGTTTTAGCTAAAGACTTCAATTTATATATTTAGATAGATATTATGGATACGCAGATTATGTAATTTTCAGATTTTGGATGCCACGCCCCCTTCGCCCACAATTTCCCAAAAAACGCATTTCAAATACTAGAGACTTGAAATTCGGCACATAGATACATTTCGACACTCTTAATCTACTCATGTATAGCACAACCCACCCCCAGGCCACGTCAGCAACTGCGCAGTTAGCAGAGCTCGCGCTCATGCGTTCATAAAGAAGATAGTATTAGTTTCTTTTTTGCAGGGTTTAGGGTATCTCGTAGCCGAGACGTCTCGACTAGAGCCTTCTTACTTGTTTTGTGTTAGGTTCGTATATTGCACGTGCAGTACGAGTTTGTTTCAGAAATTCGATAACTTTCATATATCCAAAGTTATCGATATAACCATTTATCGAGAATATTATATCTAATTCATGTCTAGAGACATACAGTTTGGTATGGCATATAGATATTAATGTCATGATCATAAACTGAACATATGATTACGATTGTAAATATAATTATTAGTCAAATAAGTTATGGCAGTATGGTAGTGACACAACAAGACGTCAGCAATGCTTACACACATACAGGCGTACAAGCGAAGATCACTGTGTGTGTGTGCGCCTGATTTTGCATATATAGTTTGTTACGCGTAGAGAATCGTAACGAAGGATTCTTGGAATATTATTCGTTCGAAGAAGGGGTCAGGGGTCGTAGTTGATCAGTCTCGACTAGAGTTTTCTTACTTGTTCTAGATGAACTTTCGTAATCGAACTTTCAGATTATAACCATGACATTCATATGCATATGCAAAACCAATCCGTATGTCTCTAGTACTTGAAATATATTTTTTACAAATTTGGATTGTGCTGAATTGGGGGCCGGTATCCAAAATCTAACTCTAGTTCTAACGGTAAACTAGACATAATTTTTAAAATGATCCTCGGTAAACGGCATTAACCGCTAACTTTGAAACGAGAATAGTTATCGATATCCTTAAACAAACTCGTACTGCTCGTGCAATATACAGACCTAAAACAAAACAAGTAAGAACGTTGCATCTGCGCGCAAACAAATGCGTGATGGTCTGTTCCCGTAGGTACATTTTACTTATTTAATAAACGAAATATTTCGGCAATTAGCAAACGTACAACAAACGTTTTTCCTATACATACATACATACAAATACATATGTATGTATTTACACACTACACGTGTATACGCACTATCGTGCGTGGACATTAAGCGATTTTCTATGCATACATATATGTACATATATACAAAAGTCGGCATGCCATAATATTCTATGAATTGTGAATTTTTCAATAGCAGAGCGCGCGCTCATACGTTCGTAAATGAATACAAGAAGGCGCAACTAACTGCGAGAGACTCTGTTCCTGTAGGTGCCGTTTATTTATTTAACAAACATTTAATAAACGAAGTACTATTTCGGTAATTCCTTACTTTAGTTTTGTCAAAAGGCGCTCTAGCAGTGCCTTATTTAGTTTTAGTTAATAAAGCCTAAACCATGGAAGAGGCGCTTGTGGTAAGTGCTATGCAAGCCGCACTTAGATGCGTGGGTCCGAGTCCCGCATTGAACTTTTTTCCAAAAATTATTTTTTAATTTTTTTTATATTTGTGTATTTTATATTATTATATTTATTATAAAATGCTTGCTGCCAGCGCCAATTGATAATAAGATATTTATAATCATACGCATATGAATTGTGCATTTAAGTACTAGAAACTGCTTTTCCGATTTGCCACGCTGCGTGGCAAGCATTTTTTCTATGCATGCATATATGTATGTATGTGTACACAGATATTTGTAAGTGTATACACATCCAAGTGTGTATACATATTCCAAGAATTGCGATTGTGTTGTGTCTTCACAAGCTGCTGATCAGCTGATGATCTCATCGGCTGTGAATTTATTTAGTTTTAGCACTAACCACTAACCATACAACCACTAACCATACAACACATAGACTGGACAACTAGAACAAACTTTTTTCACGAAGCAGATTATGATTTCCCGTCCTAGTCATCTTCGTATTTGCTCGGCTCTTTAATTTACTGTTCGGGCAGCGAAAATATTGCAGTTAATATTCAGTTCGCTGCCAGCGCTCGAACGAAATGATTCTATTCTCAAATGAAGCACTGCTGTGTGCTATTCTTTCTTTACTCACTCTCTCACTCACTCTCCCTATGCCTCGCATATATGTATATATGTATTTACGTATGTGTGTACGCAGGCACAAGCCAGCAGCTCACAAAAATTGAAATTTGTCCGCGAGTCGCGATTCGCGACGATCCCATCTTTGTTTCTGAATAAGAGTATGTCGAACTCTTAAAAAGGTTCGTTTCAATTTTTTACGTTTTTTGGGCATAACTTCTACACCGTTTTAGAAATTTGTATATTTAGATAGATATTATGAATACGCAGATTATGTAATTTTCAGATTTTGGATGCCACGCCCCCTTCGCCCATAATTTGCAAAAAATGCATTTCAAATACTAGAGACTTGCAATTTGGCACATAGATACATATAGATACTCCTAATCTACTCTGAATTTCATGAAGATCATCCATCTAGAAATCGAGTTATAACCGTTCAAAGTATAGCCCAACCCACCCCCAAGCCACGGTAGCAACTGCGCGGTTAGCAGAGCGCGCGCCTATACGTGCGTAAAGAAGAAGAGTATCACCTTTTTTGGGTTCAGGGTATCTCGTAGTCGAGCCGTCTCGACTAGAGCCTTCTTACTTGTTTTTTTTTTTGCGGGAAAATAGTATACAAAAGAATGAAGTCTCTTGTTCTTACATCTTCCGTCAACGACACGTTCAAACATACGGACAGACGGACATGCCTAAATCAACTGAGGTCGTCTGTCTGTCAGGTCCTCCTTCTGCCTGTTACATACCTTAAAGAAAACCAATATGTCCTGATTTCCAATTTAAATGGGTGTGTCTGAAGTCACACGCTCAAACGGTTTAGAAGCTCGTCGCTGTTTCGATTTATTGGTACTTTCAATAAAGGTCGAAATCAAGTTTTAAAGTTCATCTATGTCATATTTTAACTTTAAACTAAATTAATAACTTAAAAGCGTGCTTCCCATCAGTAAATAATTAACCATGTCTCAATCTAGTCATCTTTAATTGGAAAATAAATCAGAGTTTAGTGAAGAGGACGTTCTTTGTAAACAGAAGCAATCAATATTGAAACATTTTTTGGAACTACCCCCATTTTACACAAGGTGAACATTATATATATATATATATATATATATATATATATATATATATATATATATATATATATATATATATATATATATATATATATATATATATATGTTCACTATTAATTATAATTCAAATTCAATTTTAATTCTATATCTAATAACTTTTTCCGTTCTTTTTAATGTAATTTTCAGTTGTTTTCAAGGTTACGGCCCGTCCGCATAATCGCGACCTCCAACATTAATGCGTCCCGCAGCAGCAGTTACAGAGAAGCCCAAAATGCGTGCATCCATTTTGGTCATCTTATTTTTCTTCATTTTTTTTTGTTTATTCTGGAAATAGATACAAAAAAGGTTTTCTATAAGTACACTCATGTTGAAATCAGATCGTATTACCTTGCTATCTCCATTATCATTGCATGACGGCGTTATAGCCGGAGCGGGCTTACACATATCATCGTTGTGTGCGTTTTGTGCGCGCTGCAGATTCTTGTATTTGCTACGTCGTTCCAAGAATTGCTTAGCAAATTCTGACGACTCTTTGCCTTCTCCTGAAATTTATAAATACTGATTAATATTTTAAGTTTTAATGATCAAATTTGATAGATTTTTATACCCTGAACCCATTGAAAATGGGAATTCAGGGTATAATGGTTTTGTGAAAATGTATGTAACAGGCAGAAGGAGACGTCGCAGACCCCATAAAGTATATATATTCTTGATCAGCATAAAAAAATAAGTTGAATGAGCCCTGTCCGTCTGTCCGTCCGTCCGTCCGTCCGTCCGTATGAACGTCGAGATTTCGGAAACTACAAGAGCTAGAGAGCTGAAATTTCACATGAACACTCATATGTTAGCTACGCAGTACGAGTTTATTTTGTTTTTTCGATAACTCATCCCATTTCCAAATTATCGTTTCAATTTTTTATGTTTTTTGAGCATAACTTCTACACCGTTTTAGCTAAAGACTTCAAATTTGTATATTTAGATAGATATTATGAATACGCAGATTATGTAATTTTTTGATTTTGGATGCCACGCCCCCTTCGCCCACAATTTGCAAAAAACGCATTTCAAATACTAGAGACTTGGCACATAGATACATTTAGATACTCTTAATCTACTCTGAAAATTTCATTAAGATCGTACATCTAGAAATGGAGTTATAAGCGTTCAAAGTATAGCCCAACCCACCCCCAAGCCACGGCAGCAACTGCGCGGAGGTCGCGCTCATGCGATCGTAAAGAAGAAGCGTATCACTTTGTTTGCAGGGTTCAGGGGATCTCGTAGTCGAGCCGTCTCGACTAGAGCCTCCTTACTTGTTAAGTCTTGGTTATTATTGACTCACGCCAATTTTATGCCTTTCTTCTAACAGATTAATAAAATCTAAAAAGGGGAACGAAATGAAATTCAACAAGGAAGAAAGCTTTAGTCAAGACTGCTGGACCACAAGATCCCCTGAAGAAAGATAAGCTCCCTTTCTGCACACAAAATAAATAACACATGCACACACACAAACCCGCAAGCGAGTTGTGTAAATATCGTGTTCACATGAATGCACCACAAGGTGTATTTCTAATCGAATCTGAATACATGAATATTTTGTGTTTTTATACTCTGCTCCCAAAAGAAACACGTAAGAACCTTGCAGTTAGGCGCAACTAACTGCGAGATACCCTGTTCCCACAGGTGCATTTTATTTATTTTATAATCATTTAATAAACGAAATATTTCGTCAACTAGAAAACTTACATGGCAAGCAACAAACGTTTTTCCTACACATACATACAGATTTACACATGTACACACTTTACGAGTATACACCCGATTTTCTATCTATGCATACAAAAGTTTGCATACTAAATTTCTATGAATTGTGAATTTTTCGATCGTTACTTTAGTTTTGTCAAAAGGCGCTCTAGCAGTGGCTTATTTGGTTTTAGCTAACGCAATCCCAGACCATGGCAGTGGAGCTGGTGGTAAGTGCTATGCAAGCTGCACTTAGGTGCGTGGTTCGAATCCCGCGATGCACTTTTTTCCAAAAGTTATTATTATACCCTGAACCCATTGAAAATGGGAATTCAGGGTATAATGGTTTTGTGAAAATGTATGTACAGGCAGAAGGAGACGTTGCAGACCCCACAAAGTATATATATTCTTGGTCAGCACAAAATATAAGTTGATTGAGCCCTGTCCGTCTGTCCGCCCGTCCGTCCGTCCGTCCGTATGAACGTCGAGATTTCGGAAACTACAAAAGCTAGAGAGCTGAAATTTCACATGAAATGTGAACGTCGAGATTTCGGAAACTACAAAAGCTAGAGAGCTGAAATTTCACATGAACACTCATATGTTAGCTACGCAGTACGAGTTTATTTTGTTTTTTTCGATAACTCATCCCATTTCCAAATTATCGATAAAAAATAAAAAATTCGTTTCAATTTTTTGTTTTTTGGGCATAACTTCTACATCGTTATAGCGAAGGACTTCAATTTGTATATTTAGATAGATATTATGAATACGCAGATTATGTAATTTTCGGATTTTGGATGCCACGCCCCCTTCGCCCCCAATTTGGAAAAAACGCATTTCAAGTACTAGAGACTTGAAATTTGGCATATAGATACATTTAGATATTCTTAATCTACTCTGAAAATTTCATTAAGATCATCCATGGCGGATATATCTACGCCCATTGGGGGTGTGGCAAATCGGGAAATACGTATCTTCTACACCGTTGAAGCTAGAACGCTGAAATTTGGCATGTAAGTTAATGTTATGATTCCACACAGTGTGGCAAATCGGAAAAGTTGTTTTAGTTTTTGCTTAAATCAATCAATTGGCAGCATGCATTTTATAATAAATATACAAATATAAAAAAATAAATAAAAATAATAATTTTTGAAGAAATGTTTTTTGCGGGATTCGAACCCACACACCTAAGTATAGCTTGCTTAGCGCTTACCACCAGCGCCACTGCCCTGATGTCGGCTTTATTAACTAAAACCAAAGAAGCCATTGCTAGAGCGCATTTCGACAAAACTAAAGTAACGATCGAAAAATTCACAATTCTTAGAATATTCTGGCATGCAAACTTTTGTATGCATACATAGAAAATTGTGTGTATACTCGTATTGTGTGTACATGTGTAAATCTGTATGTACATATGTATAACATTTGTCGCTTGCCATGTACGTTTTCTAATTGCCGAAATATTTCGTTAATTAAATGTTTATTAAATAAATAAGATGCACCTATGGGAACAAAGTATTTCGCAGTTAGTTGCGCCTAACTGCAACGTTCTTACTTGTTTTTATTTTTTTATATTTGTGTATTTGATATTAATATATTTACTATAAAATGCTTTCTGCCAACGCCAATTGATAATAAGATATTTCTAAACATACGCATATGAATTGTGCATTTAAGCACTAGAAACTGCTTTTCCGTTTTGCCACGCTGCGTGGCAAGCAATTTTTCTATGCATGCATATATGTATGTATGTATGTGTACACAGATGTTTGTAAGTGTCTACACATCCAAGTGTGTATACATATTCCAAGAATTGCTATTGTATTGTTTTGTTTCGTCACAAGCTGCAGATCAGCTGTGAATTTATTTAGGTTTAGCTAACGATTACATGTTATTTTAAAATGACCTGGGTTGAAATCCCGTTGGAAACTTTTTGTTTATTAATCAAAAACTTATAAATTTTATTTTTAAATTAATTAATATTTTTTTGTATAATTATGTTAAAATGGTTTCGGCCATCTTAGCAATTACTATTAAGTTATTATAAGCACTTATTATGCAGTTGGCCACAACAAACTTCTTTGCCGATTTGCCACGCCCCCAATGGGCGTATACGCACAACAGCCGAGGGTAACATAACTGCAAAATTTGGTTGCTTACATTCCAAAAATGCAAAAATTACAGGGTATTTTTCGATATGCCACGCCCCCAAAAAAAATTATTTTTGGGTCATCGATAGAGGATGACATTAGTAGCTCAACCATCCAATTTTCAAGCTTCTAGCTCTAAAACTGTAGGAGATATAAACTTTTGCGGTTTGCCCAGCCCCCTGGGGGAGTAGATATATCTACCATAGCTTATTGAACTTGGGTTGTATGCATGCCCAATTTCAAGTCAAGTGTCAATAGTGTTCAAAATATAGCACAATTTGAAAAATCACTATATGTATATTCAGGTCCGATTAGCCACGCGTCCGATGGGCATAGACATATAACTTATTGATCGATCTTCATAGAATCATAACATTAACTCACATGACAAATTTCAGCGTTCTAGCTTTAACGGTGTAGAAGATAATTTTTCCCGATTTGCCACTCCCCCAATGGGCGGATATATATCCGCCAAAACTTTTTGAACTTGTGTTGTCACCGCGAGTATACATTCCAAATTGCAACTCTCTATCTCATCAACTAGTATGATAACTGGCATACATTTTACACATTCTTATTCTAGAGCATACATGTGTATATGTTCCAAATCTCAAGTCTCTAGCTCTAATAGTGCCGAAAAATATTGCATTCATACGGACAGACGGATGGACAGCAAGACAGACATTGCCAATAGACTGTTTTTCCGTTTTTGGGAACAGAGTCTAAAAAACCCTGCAAAGACCCTATTTTTCCCATCATTCTTGAAAACTTTTATAAATAAGAAAATAGCAAACAACCCATGCACTGAAAGTCCGTGCACTTCATGAACGAGTATATGAATGGGATCATACCTAGATATATGCGAACGTAATCCTTAACTTCATAAGGTGCTTCCAGGTCTTGCAAAAAGGAAACAAAGGTTGGTACTGTGAATGGAATATTTAGAGCATTATTTTGATAATTATTACGATCCCTATAGAGAATATTCGCTTTACCATCCACTTTAGCAGACATATTATCCAAGCTCTTCATACACCAGGAGGTAAACTCATTCTCATACTCATTCACTTTGCTGTTTGAGGCGTCGCCGCTCGGCTGCTGTACACCGGACTTGACAGTCGACTTTCTCTCCTCACCGACCGATACCTTTATCGCTGCTTTATTTGAAACTTTACTATTTTTATCCTGCGGTAAGGTCTGCCCTGTTGCACTTCTTACGTTCTTTGATAACACATTCTGCATAGTAGGCAACGTTTGGCTTTTACGCAAATTTCGAGGCGATGGCAAAGCGGTTGTTGACTTGAGCTGTGTTTGCGATTGCTGCTTGTTGGTTGCTGCCACTGCCACTGGCAAGCCGGCGGCAAGTACTGAAGCGGCAGTTGGTGGCACATACTTCGTTATGGTGGCCGCTGGTGGAGCGGATGATGGCTCATCCCAGAAGCCAGTGCCGATCGGAGCTGGACTAGCAGTAGCACTCCATGCCTTGTTAGTATTTCCCCATATGTTGGATAGGCCACTACCACTAGAGATACTCAGATTCGCAGATAGTACAACTTGATGTTGATGCTGCTGCTGTTCGTGATCGCGACGACGCTGTTGCTCTTGTAAGTCATTTGTCAGGCGCTTCGCTTCCTCGGCTTGTATGTCAACTAAACTCATAACGGGCGCAGGTGCTGGCGACGCCTGCCATTTGAGCAGTGTATCATTAGCTTCAGCTGCTGCTGCAGCTGTGGCACGCATTTGCTTATCCAGTTGCTCCTGTTGCCTTTGTTGATCTGCCCGCCGTTCCCGACGCTCAGCTTTCTGAATTTCAGCCAATCCTGGTGCAGTATTGTTCATGCTTGGCGTCTGCAATGACCAAGGTGCAATAGAAGTACCATGCGATGAACGGTTCCCCTGTTCAATCTTCAAGCCGCTTGCCTTATTCCCAGTAGCAGCGGTTGTTAATGCGGCTGAAATATATGATAAATATATTTGTCTTAGTTCTAAATCAGGGAATAATGTTTATGTTAAAAGTACAGGTATCCCTCGTATAACGCGATAGTTACGTTCC
This sequence comes from Drosophila buzzatii, assembly GCA_035045845.1. Lineage (NCBI taxonomy): Eukaryota > Metazoa > Arthropoda > Insecta > Diptera > Drosophilidae > Drosophila > Drosophila buzzatii. The sequence goes on along the minus strand of JAWNOS010000409.1, from coordinate 397,947 downwards.
AGTAGAATTGCGCGTAATGTACTTCCGCGTTATTATACCCTGAGCCCATTGAAAATGGGAAATCAGGGTATAATGGTTTTGTTAAAAGTATGTAACAGGCAGAAGGAGGCGTGGCAGACCCCATAAAGTATATATATTCTTGATCAGGGTGACGAGAAAAGTTGATATAGCCATGTCCGTCTGTCCGTCCGTCCGTCCGTCCGTATGTATGAACGCGTCGATTTCCGAAGATACAAAAGCTAGAGAGTTCATTCTTTTTGTGTTAGGTTCGTATATTGCGCGCGCAGTACGAGTTTGTTTCAGAAATTCAATAACTTGTATATTTGCCAAGTTATCGATAAACGAGTTTATCGGAAACCAGTTATAAAATTCTAGCTAATTCATCTTTAGAGTTAGAGTCTCCAAGTCTTTTGCATATATATAGATACTAATTTAATACAATTTCGGTTTTTGTCAGATTTTGGATTCCGGTCCCCACTTCGCCCCACCACCCCCAAATATGAAAAAAAATGCATTTCAAATACTAGAGACATGCAGTTTGGTTTAGCATATAGATATGAATATCATAATCATAATCTGAAGATATCAATACGATTGTCCATCTAGAAACAGAATTATTAATCATCAAAGTTTTCTCATCAAAACACATGCGGCGCAGCAGCAAAGCAGCGAGACAGCAAGACGTTTGCAATGCTTACACACATGCATACACACATACATGCATAGAAGCGTCGATCAGTGTCTATGTGTGCGCGTGGTTTTGCATGCGTGCAGAAACGAATCGAATAATTCTTGGAATATTATTCGTTCGAAGAAGGGCTCAGGGGATTTCGTAGTCGAGCAGTCTCGACTACAGCTTTCTTACTTGTTTATCGATAATTTGGAAATGGGATACCCTGCATTTCCATTTGCAATGGGTTTTTTGTTATTTCGATAACTCATCCCATTTCCGAATTATCGATACAAAATCGAAAATTCGTTTCCATTTTTTATGTTTTTTGGGCATAACTTCTACACTGTTTTAGATATAGACTTCAAGTTTATATATTTAGACAGATATGGATACACAGATAATGTAATTTTAATTGCAAGTCCCTGGTTATTTGAAATGTGTCTTTTTTTGTAATGTGGTGCGAAAAAAAAACATTTTCGATTTTGTATCCATAATAAAGAAAGGGGATGAATTATCGAAAAACAAAATAAACTCATACTGCGTAATTAACAAATGAGTATTCATGTATCATTTTTTATGAAATCTCTGCTTTCATACAGACGGACGGATGGATAGACGGACAGGGTTATATCAGCTTGTTTATTTTTAGTGCTGCTCAAAAATATACATATAACTTATGACGTCTACGACGTCTCCTTCTGTCTGTTACATACATTTTCACAAAACCATTACGCCCTGTAATCCTATTTTCAATGGATTCAGGATATAAACAAGTAAGAAGGCTCTAGTCGAGACGGCTCGACTACGAGATACCCTGAACCCAAACAAGTAAGAAGGCTCTAGTCGAGACGGCTCGACTACGAGATCTCCTGAACCCTGCAAAAAAGTGATACTCTTCTTCTTTACGATCGCATGAGCGCGAGCTCTGCTAACCGCGCAGTTGCTGCCGTGGCTGGGGGTGGGTTGGGCTATACTTTGAACGCTTATAACTCCATTTCTAGATGGATGATCTTAATGAAATTTTCAGAGTAGATTAAGAATATCTAAATGTGCCTATGTGCCAAATTTCAAGTCTCTAGTATTTGAAATGCGTTGTGGGCGAAGGGGGCGAAGGGGCGTGGCATCCAAAATCCAAAACTTACATAATCTGCGTATTCATAATATCTATCTAAATATACAAATTTGAAGTCTTTAGCTAAAACGGTGTAGAAGTTATGCTCAAAAAAACATAAAAAATTTAAACGAATTTTCGATTTTTTATCGATAATTTGGAAATGGGATGAGTTATCGAAAAAACAAAACAAACTCGTACTGCGTAGCTAACATACGAGTGTTCATGTAGTTTCAGAAATCTCGACGTTCATACGGACGGACGGACGGACGGACGGACGGTCGGACGGACAGACGGACAGGGCTCAATCAACTTATTTTTTTATGCTGATCAAGAATATATATACTTTATGGGGTCTGCGACGTCTCCTTCTGCCTGTTACATACATTTTCACAAAACCATTATACCCTGAATTCCCATTTTCAATGGGTTCAGGGTATAAAAAATAAAAGGTCATAGCCCTCATTTTCATTACCAGGTAGTACAATACAAATGTGTTCTAGTCGAGACAGCACGACTAGGATATCCCCTGAACCCTGCAAAGAACTGATATTCTTCTTCATTTTTACATACATTACAAGCAAACCCAATATATAACAAACAAAAGCGCATTAATTATTAGTTATATATACCTGTATTGCTGGTCGCGACTTGAGCATTATTGTTAAACAAAGCTTTGCGACGTTGAGCTTGTATTTGCTGTTGTCGATCCTTTTCCTCTTGGTGTTGTCTATTTTTTTCGTCCTCGGCTATCAAGGCACGTCTCTTTTCTTCCTCTTGTTGTTGGCGCTTACGTTCTTCCTTGAGGCGCCGCTTTTCTTCGATATGCTCTCGACGGCGGTCCTCGTCGCTTATTTTCAGTTCCGACTGTTTTCCATGCTTTTGACTAAGCGTCTGTTGTTGTTGTTGCTGCTGCTTGTTGACATGTTGTTTTTCAGCAATTTCTTGTACTGCCAGTTGATCTTTGTTGGATGTAGGGATGCCGTCTAGTGCTGTTGGTGGCTCAAGAAGTGCTACTTGCTTTTCAACCTTTTGATTGTGATTGCCCTGCTGCTGCAGCTGCTGCTCTTGCTGTTGCTGTTGCTCTTGCTGCACTGCATCGAAATCCAACTGAGCCGTGCTACTGTTGTTATCGTCTTGTCCGGAAAGATGTCGCTTTTGTTGCTGCTGCAGTAATAACTGCTGGCTTTGTTCCTCCTCCAAAGTAGCAACATCCCACAAGGTAACCTTCGCATTTTGCATGCCAGACCACGACGATTGTGCGGGCTGCTGCTGCTGTTGTGGCCATATGGGCATCATAAGGTTTTGGGCTAAAATCTGGGGCTCGGTTATAAAATCCACATTGGAGCTTGGCTTAACTAACGCAGCTGGCTGTTGTTGCTGCTCTTGACTGACGGCGGATGCTGTTGACGGTCCTCTCAGCAACATTCTCAAATTATATTCGTTTAATATGTCCAGGTCGTTTCCATGCAGTTTATTTAATTTGTTTGGATCCGAATTAGAACTAAATTGATGCTGCACTTGTTCGAGGTTAGCTGGCTGCGGATTTTGTATCTGGGTCTGTTGATGCATCAATTGTGCATTCAAAATAAAATCATTGGCAGCATCCAAAAAGTTGTCTTCTGGTCGCTGTTCAGCGGTGACTGGATAAATGTGCTGTTGATCTTTCTTGGAATGCTGCACTATAGCATCATACAATTGACTGCCGGCAATGGGATTTAATGTTGCCAGCGAATTGCTTAAACCACTAAAACTTCTCAAGTATTCCGGCAGTACCAACATCTGAACCTTGCTACGGACAACGGCTTCACGTTGAGCAGGATCCATCCGCAGAAAGCAATCGCTTTTCGATAACTCCGATAGTATCTGATACTCCTGGTGTTGTAAGTACTGATCTTGTAGCATTTGGAAGCGCATGGTTAGCATATGAGATGTATCCATTGTTTGTGCGCTTATATGGCCTTTTACTGCCGCGCTCAATGAATCTGCTGCTGCTGTAACATTCGCTTTTAATTGCTCGTCAATGCCAGAACGTTGATGATGTTCGTTGAGTGAAAGGGGCAATACAAGCGCTGAGGCCTTGCGAGACGTAAGGTTGATTTGTAGATTATCTAACTCAATGGGCGTGGGTAGGAGATGATTGTGCGTAAACGGCATATTTCCATGACACAGCTTAATAAGGTCACCAAGTGGCCTGAAACGAGTGTCCGAAATACGGCGTACAAATAGATTTTCATTAAAGTAGCCGGCACGATACCATTCAGTCATCTCAATCGCACTAAACGGACCTTGTACATTCGTTTGTGGATCGCGATAGAACCATAATTCGCTCGGATTAGCATTCATCACATGCGGCAGTATGGGCAAATGATGCTGCTGCTGCTGTTGTAAATGATGCTGCTGTTGTTGTAAATGATGCTGCTGTTGCTGGATGACCAGCTGCTCGTTGAAAGGTTTATGGGGTAATTCAGTGCCAATCATTTCAGTCGACACTGAATCAGGAGCCACGACCTGGTGATGTAATTGACCAGGCTCAATAGTAGATACGTGCATTCCATATCTATTGCTGTTGCTTCCAATACATATTTTGTTGCTGTTGATGACATCAACTTGACCAACATCATCGTCCATTATTAGTTTCTCAACCTCATCTGCTACCTCTTTGAAGCGTTCTGAAATATCACCATGACTAACTGCCTCCGCTTTTTGAGTGGGCGTTGATTCAGACGTGTCCGATTTAACATCCATCTCGTTATTACTGTTGTTACTGGTGACAGCGGATTCGTTTGTATTGGTGGCATGGCTTTGATTGCTATTTATTGCTGAGGTTGTGGATTGCAATTCGAAGCCCGCTTCATTTCCCTGGTCGGTTTTGTTTTCAGTTTTAGTTGATTTGACACTTTTGATCGATGTGGCTGCTGGAAAGCTCATGGTATCATTTGTGTCCAAGACTTCCTTAACTGGAGCTTCTCTACTATTTGTCTTGCTAGGCTCGGCATCCATCAATTCACCATGGAAAGCACCACTCGAATCAAATGTGCCACCCATTTCCGAAGGATTTTCCATTGCCCACTCCGGCAAATTATCCTCGCCATCAGGAATAGTCGAACCACCGCTTCTAGACCACGATTGATTCGCTTTGGAGCACACCGATCGATTGGAGCTGGGTCCACTTGGCCCAGTTGATCCAATATGCGATTTAACACTTGTTCGTTCATTAGCTACAGTTCCAATGACGGAAATGGATCGTTGTATATTAGCTACAGCCGGATTGCCAACGAAGTTGTTACCATCCATATTCCCAGACTGCATTGGTTCTTCATCTCGCCAGCTGGTTGAGCGACCTTAAATTTATAAAAGTTATAATGAAAATGACTGGTTTATTAATTTTTTAGACTTACCCCACCGGTGGGCGCTTGCACTACGCCATCCAGCAACTTCTGTGCCAACTACTCCGCCTGTATTTGGCCCGTCGCCGGAGCCATCATCGTTGCGGTTTCTTCGCCAGTTTTCCATGTTGCGGCATTGGCCTGAAAAGTCCTTCCGTGGACTAGAACTCGGTGTACCGCTCCAGTCTACGCCAGGGCCTCCACCAACGCCACCGCCGCCGCCACTACCCGCAGCTGGTGCACTGATAGTCGCTGAATCGCCATTCCTTTCGCCCCAGTTTCGATCTGGCTGCGAATAGCAAACGCAATGTACGATTAGAATGTCAGTAGTAATAGCCGCTAGTAAATTATTTAACTTTACCTTCATTGATATCGTCGAGAGGCTGTCATCGTATATAACGCTGGGTCGCTGGTATATTGAGTGATAAACAGATTTACCACGCATCCGACCACGATCAACGGTTCCACCCCGACCCGAGCCTCGAGACGGTATTCCAAACGCTCCGGGCGAACGTTGTAACCAGGTGGGCCGCGACTGTGAAAAAATAAAATTTCATTACATTCTTAAACGAATCAGAGGGTATTTCTTTTTTTTTCACTATTGCTAACCTGGTTTTGACTGTTTAATTCATCTTCAGAGCTCGGCGTTAGAGCAAGTGGATACTGAACTTTTTCAATGAACAGCTTTTTGAACGATGGCAGAATCTGGGGAAGCACGCAATTCCGATCAAATAATGATAACATCTCCTCCCGACCATAGCGGTACTCTGGAAACATATTACGATTGGCAGCTGAATGGCTTGGATTGACCAGCATACTGACTCCACCGCCAACGCCGTCTCCACCTCCGCCAACACCACCGCTCACGTTAACACCGACGGCACCACCGAGGCTGTGTAATGCTAAGCCACTATTCAGCCCACCGCCCACAGTGGCAGATAGATTATTGCTTCCTACGTTTGAGGGCTCCGCCGACATATTGCGCAACCACTCGGGTCCGAATTTCATTGAGTCTGTCATTTTCGGCAATTTTTGTTTTGTTTCCTTTAAGTCTGTCGCTGAAAATTTAACAAAAAAAATAAAATATATATATATATATAAATATATATATATAAATATAAATATATATATATATATATATATATATATATATATATATATATATATATATATATATATATATATATATTTATATATATATATCTATATATATATATATATATATATATATAATATATATACAATTCTGACCATCAGCAATTTATAGCACACACAACGGTTTGACAAGTTCGATTGCGATATTGAATATTTGTATACTAAATCAAAATATTGAAAAATTTCAACTGCCACTGCTTACGTGCATATATATACATACATACATACACATACATCTTATATATACATAAATTGTTGCTGTGAGTATAATATATATGTATATAGATTATACTTACAGCAACAAAATGTGTGTTTTCTTGTGCTCGAAACGCAAAAATTGGAACAATAACATCAGTGAAATAAGAACAAGGAAACATAACCTATACATATGCGGGCTGGGTACTGCACATGAAATTTAAATGTAAACCAGCATTTATTTCAATTGCGAAGATTACCTATGGTCTTTACAGTTACAATTGTAGATTTATGTATATATCTATATAACAAACTTTTTTTATTAGGCTGCACTTGGCAATTATGTGTACTACATATACTCATAAATTTTAATTGACTAAATACAGTTCTTTATTGTATCTTATGTCGATATTTAGGTTATTGTTTAGTTGTATCAAGTTGGCAGTTCCAAAGGCTACTACTATTAACATGGTGGAACCACATGCACACATATTTGTACCCATATGCACACACCCTATCATATGAAAAAGTACTTATTCCAAATGTCTACTTGTCTGTTTAGTTCCTTAGAGTTCGTTTCAATAGACGACGTATTCAGATTAGCTTTTCAGGCTACACTATTCTTGGCCATAAACTTATGTCTTCTTATACTTTTGGAGAATTTTAAAATATTAATGGTATTGTTGGCACTCACATATAGCGTATGTATGCAAGTGTTATGTATGTAAATTTGAGATGAGCGTTACCCAAATACGTGTTACCTGTGAAGAGTATCTTAGTCCTCAACTATCGAAATTGCAGGGCTACATAATGAAACTTTATAAACATCAATAAATTGTTATCAATGTGTCACGATGTTTCGATATCAACTTAATGTGCATATATCAATCTATAATGATTAATACAAATTTTGAATGGTTTTAAATTACATATAATATTAATTAGACTTCATAATTATATATGATATCAATATTCGTAACACAAGTTTTCAAGTATAGCTCTATTTAACTTAAAAAAAAAATTTAAGAAAATATATTTAACTACTAAATTAACTAAACAAAATATTGAAAAAAAAAAAATAAAAATAAATAAATAAATAAAAAATATTTACATGAATAACTATATTTTTTCCATAGACATTATTGGCACATTTTTTAGAAAAAGCTACAACTAACCATACAAAGGGTTGGTGCAGCAACGCAATAAATTCTGTAGATACTGTTGCTATATTATCGTACCATTACGTAGCAAAGACGGTGGAACATCGAATCCTTTCGATGTGTCTAATTCAGACAATGCTTGAATTTATTTAAAAATGAATATAAATATCTGTATTTAATTTATATTTTCAATTAAATTTAACTGGTTGAGGGTAGAAGTTTCGACAACTCATAATAAATAAAATTAAAAACTATTTAAAACACCGAAAACAGATAAGTCTAACCAAATCATCGATGAACCATTTGTGTCGACTTTTATCTATCGATGTTTTTTCCGCTCTAATAATGATGCATCGAGATGCCTTTGCACATCTCCATATCAAAAAATGGCGAATTGTGTTGAAAATTGTTAAAAAAAAAATATATATAGTTTGTTCGACACGGTTCCTAAAAATTCAAAAAAGCAACAGGTGCATTAAATACATATAGTAGTTTGATGTTTTTTGTTGGCAAGTTTTTTGAAAAGGTAACCATGTTTAAAATTTTTGTGAGGCGCCTACACGAGTGTATTCGTCTGTGTGTGTGCGTTTTTGTTCGTAGCCAGTGAAGTCTTTCAAGGGACTCTAAAACCAGAGCCAATAAAGTATACAATATGTTACAATATGTTATGTTTTTTCAATTCATTGCACGTACTTACATATATAAGTATATATATATATATATATATATATATATATATATATATATATATATATATATATATATATATGATATGTAACGGTAGATATATAAAGATATAGATATCTAATTCTGCAGCTGATGCAAGTTCGAGCCATACGAGACATCTAAGTTCTCCTTGGATCAGGCAAGTTTGCTTATCTGGCATAAATGAACCAAAACCAAATTCAGCAATTGACCTCACACCTATCACAGGCACTTGATCAAAACTATGATGTAAGTGAAATTATTTATCGCATGAACGGAAAATACTATTTATAAAATATAAATAAATAAATAAAAATATATTAACCTATTTTAATTTGTATGTTTGCTATTAACAATCGAATACTTCAAGGTCGTTAATATGGAGGCGGTTCTCTCTGTTATTTGTGCATTGGAAGGTACAACGATTACGAAAGAACAATTGGAAGCCACCAGATTGGCAAAATATATAAATCAACTTCGGCGTAGAACTAAAAATGATCAATTAGCCCGTCGGGCCAAATCGCTTTTAAAGAAATGGCGTGAAATGGTGGGAATACATCAACAGACATCAATTGATTCTCAGTGTCAACCTGTGGATCATTCGGCATTTAAACCGATAGTTGAAGCAGACATAACAGAATCGAACGTAACAGAAGCTGGGTTAAACCAACTTCAATATACTTCAAAGCCTCTATCCCCAACATCAGAGCGTGTTATCTCCAATTTGCACACAAATATTGATTCTTCGCAGCCAACCAATTTCTCAAGCTTGATTAATAATAATATTAAAATCGACAACAGCGACGAGTCGATGACAGTCGTTAACAAACTGTTTATTAAGCAACCGAATGCAAAGGAATTCAAATCACAAAAACAAATATTTATAAATGAACATTCGTCGAATTCCGTATCAACTGTGTTTATGGCTAATGATAAAGTAAATCAGGCGTCTATTGTTATTGATATTGTCTCTGACTCTGATGAGAATGATGTAGTCAACAGTAAAAAAAAAAAGGCAACGGAACCAACCTCTAACAATTATTTCAGGCCCAAGAAGTTAAAGATGGATAAAAAGTTCAAGGATGCTCGAGATAAAAGCTCTTTATTCAATTTCAAAGGCGAAACTTCACAACAGTCTAGTAATTCTAACAGATCAAGTTTGCATCGCTCGTTGGTGAAAGATTCAAGGACGTCAAATGTATATTCAACGGATCCTGGTAACAAAAAAAAAAATTTTTTTTTTAAATATAACACGTAATAATGGTTATTGTAATTATATTTAGAAATTTTATCATTGTCGAATAGCTCGATGAGCTCTATTTTATCTGGAGATGCCATGTCTGGAAATTTTCAAACGCGACTTCATACCCCGGCAGCAGATTTGACATTTGCGGGCAGGTTTAAGTCTGTCGGTCAACTGGAAATATGCAGTAATTTGAATTCCGTACCAGCGAATAGCCAGAAATCTATTATTAGTAATGAACCCACAAGCATAGAGCTGCCGACACGTCCAATCTATGAAGATAATAATGATTCAAGTACCTCGTGTAGTCGATTATCGCCGTATGAAGAACTGGAGGCGAAGCTGTGTCTTAATCCATTTACGACATGTGACGAAACAAGTAAGTAGCATTTGTAATACTAACATAAATTATTAAATTATATTATATATAATATATATTTTGTATTAATAATATTTTGTCTTAAGTTCCAAAAAAGCGAGGCCGCAAAAAGGGTTCCAAGGGTGTTGATTCGCTAATTGCAAAAGAATCAAGTCTATCGCAGCAAATATTCTTTGGATCTGGGGTTAAAAAAGTGAAAACCACAAAAGAACTGTTTAATGATATACAAAGTAGAAAACTAAGCATTTCAATGAACTACGGAGACAACACAATAATAACGCCATTGGTAGCGAATAGAATATTAAATACTACTTCAACTAATATTCGAAATTTGGAATGTCAACCCTTGCATACGAGGCCGACTTCATCTTGTTCAGGTTTGCAACATACATGATATGTTAAAAAAATATATATTTAAATATATTAATAAATATAATAATAAAGCAATCTAACAATTTTAGAAACATCAATCCACTCGCCGCATGCTTTGGAACCCATCTCGGCAAATATTGCTATAGCAGGAACCGAGACATTTTCAAATACATTGGAAAGTAAGTAAGCAGATTATTATACGGAATTAACAACTTTATATTAAATTTATATTGACAAGCTGAGCGCTTAAAAGTAAAAATTTTCAACGATTTAGGTACATAGGTCCACGTCATGCAGATTTATTTATGTTTCTACTCAATATTTTACGCCGCCACTAAAGCAATAGAATCGAAATTGGAACCACATACTCATGTATACCCTCGAATTATAAAGTGTCAAAATATTCATGATCAGCCCACTATGGGCGTTGCAAATCGTAAAGGCATGCCAGAAATCATATTAGTTGATGAGATAGATTTTGTCTGAACGCATGAAAAAACGCTCTATGTGCGCATACGTAAAGTGTGTACATAGGTACATGTACATCTGTATGTCTGTATAGGAAAAACGCTTGTTGCTTGCCACATGCGTTTACTAATTGCGTTAATATTTCGTTTATTAATTCTAAAGTAGGGGTAAATCAGAAATGTAAAAATGAAGCCTCTTTACATTTAGATTTGATTTAGGTAAATTAATATACCAGTTCTAATAAGGTATTTATGATATACTTTTAATGCCCCCTACGGGAATAGAGTATGATGCAGTCGGTAACGCCCGACTGCAATGTTTTCACTTATTTTTTTTCTTTTTAAATTCTTAAAAATATTTTATTTTACTTGATTTGTAGACCATGGAAACACAGATAGTGATACGGTAACATCAGAGCCGTCGCGAGACAGCAAACCGCGAAACATGAGAATTCATTCTCTGGATAGCAATAGCAATTCCCTTCAGCTGACATCTTCAGCAAAAAACGATGACAGCCTAGGATTGAAAGCTGATTATAACGATGTTACAACACAATTAGTGCATATAGTACGCAGTTTAAGTAACCCGCTACCTGTTGACGAGATCGAAAAGCGATATCAGGCTGAAATGGTGCCATGTACTTGCATAATTGTTGAAGATATGCCGAAAGAATCATTTGATCGAAATAAGGTTAATCAAACCAATATGGAATCCGATTTTTTAAATAAGGATTTATGTGGTATTGAGATTTCTGGCGAAAAAAATGACAATGAGCAAACGGGTATGGAATCTGAGAACTGTATCGTTGACGCTGCTGAGCAGACTATTGCTCAAAAGCCAATTAAGTCTATTTTTGATTTAGACTTTGATGAGGACGATGATCCATTGCAAACAATTATACAAAATATTGTGCCCCCAGAGTCCAACGTAAAAGCGACTCTTGATATTAATGTTGATCCAACAGAGACTAACGCAGTTAGCTCATTAACTGATGAATATATCAATAAAGACTTGAAAGCAGTAGTAAGTAATAGTTTTTCAGCAGCTCAAGAGTACAGTGGTATAGCAGATCCTTTAAATGTGTATACTGTACATGAAGATCCCGAATGCATTGCAAGGAAACGATTTAGCGTGCAAACGAGTGATGTTACCAATTTTCATATAAATGCATTACATAACTATTACATACCAAACATCAATGGAAACTGGAATAGCATTGATTCGTCATTAGCGTTAACTTCATCTTCAATTACGGAATTTGTGCAGACATTGGAGTCCTATACAGTTACAGATGGATCTGATGTCGTGCCTAAATATGGTTCCCTCACCTATGAACAACGGATACGTAAAGATCTAAGCTACCTAAAATTCGTTCAAAATTATAAATTAAAAAGCTTTAAAGCGTTTATACCACCGTTTTTAGGAGTTGCTAAATGTTTACCAACGTGTCGTCTAGCAGCTAAACGGCTTAAGGACAATACGAAAACTGTATCAATAATAAAAAGTTGTAATACGTTATTAAAACAGGAAAAGTCTGAAATGTACGGTAGTTATTTTGAAAATAATCAATGTAACTCTAATCCGCTGAGTGTTGAAGTCAATACAAATAATACACATAAAAATAATGAAAATCAAGCACAATATTCTAATGACGATTCAATGGAAAGCAACACTGCACTTAGCTATGACTTGCTAAAGCTAGTTAACAATAATAGTGAGGATTGTGAAAGTAATGAAAAAGCAGATGATTTAAATATTGGATCGGCAAACATGCAGTTCAGGCGCTGCAGAAGCAATAGTATTTGTAGCAGTTCTATTTCACAATTAACACAAGACTCAACAAATGAAAAACGATATCAAGGAAAAAAGGTTACGAAAAAGTCGGGGCTATCTGAAAGTAATGTCGAACGAAATAGAAAAAAACGCAGAAAACCTACAAGACACTCGGTTGAGAGCAATGATAACATATACCATTTATCAGGAGAAAATCCACTTATTAAGCGTATTAAAATTTCAATGAATGGAAATGTTGAACCTCGTAGTCAGATATCGGTGATCAGCAGTGGTAATATTAGCAGCAGCGATGATGATGAAACTCATATCACGATAACCAAGGAAGCTCATGACACCACAGGATATTGTCATAGTGCTCAGCCCGTAAGTGACGATGACCATGAGTCGAACAGAAGTCATTCAACAACCGTTGATAGCATAATGGCGGATGAGGATGATCCTATGGAGAATGATTATGATAATAATAGCGATGACGAGGAATATGCAATTGTTCAACGACCATTGGCTCAAGGCAGTGAGGGCAATAATCACATTGTATTGACAATAAAGAAAACACCAAGTAAAATTAACTCACCGGCTAACTCTATCTCAGCAATCTCTCCAATCGTTGTTGGTGTTGCCACCGAAACTGAGATTTTGTCTGGGAAACAATCTGAATCTGAAATAACTGCATCATATCCGCGTCAACTCTCTTTGGAGCAAAACGCTATAACAAATGCAATTCAATTAACTTCTATGCCAGATACCTACTACAATAATTTGGAGAAATGTTATCGGTATAACCATCGCCACCGTTTCCGACATCGACACCCACATCGACAACAGATTTGCCATAAAAAAACAATAGATATAGAGCTAAATCATTTATTTAATAATGTTAGTCACAGTGCACAATCGTTGGTAAAACCCCATCAAAAACTGTTTTTCACAAATGAATTATGCAGGCAAGACAAGTCAGGAAAAAATGAGCGTATCGTTAATTACAGCAGCAGTAGCAGCAGTAGTAGTAACAGTAGCTATTGCAATAGTAGTTCGAATGAGGATGATTTTAGTGAAACCGAGGAAAGGAATCACGACGCTAAGCAATCTGAGCAATGCCACATTTCCTTTTCAAATACTTATAAATTAGAAAATGAGACTGACCCGATCGCGTCCGTAAAAAGCATTGCCGCAAATCATGGGGACCATCAAGATGATGACCTTCAAGAGGACTTATACTTCTATTCTAGTAATGAATCCTTGATTAATGATGATGATGATGATAAAGAAGGACAACTAAACGATATAAAATTAAATACGATAAGTGAGTTAGCATTAGAGAACAATGGTATGTTACCGTCGTTCAACTCTATTGGCCCCGTAGATCATCATCAGTCAAATCTCACATTAACGGCAGATCTAAATTGTAATAACGCTAATATATGCTATACTAACGATAATTTAAGTGTTATTCAATCACATAGCTTAGACTCTGTGAACGATGCAAGTAAAATGCAATATGCCATTAATAACATAACATCAAATGTAATGTTTAGAAATGCTGAAAATTATGCCCAAATAATGTCGCAGCCAATCATTGAATATAGAAGTGGTATTCGTGGTGTTGTCGACGATTCTACGGGAAATAAATGTAGTAGTCGAGTTCAACAATTCAAAGAGTGGCACCAAGTTCTCCAGCTCCAATCCTATAATAATGAACCATTGATAGTTTTGCCATACGTTGTCCTTGAGTGAACCAATATCAAATGCGACTATATGTGTGCGGATCACCAAAACCGTTCGGATCATACAATATTTACATGTGATCGGAAGTTGATATGTTCTCTACTCCCTCAATTAAAAATTACCCTATTTAAAATGACAAACCGAAAAATAATTGTAATAGGTATGATATGCTGATCCTACCATATAATATTCTAAATGTGTATGGACATCAGAATATATTATATAAGCGCAAGTCACTATCATAATTAACATTTTTTTTATCGTTGACTCGGCTGATATTCAAATATACTATTTCCAATTAAAATAAAAAACAATGTTTTTAATTTAATAAATAAATCAGTGGAGTTAAACAAAATTTTGCTACCAATTAGCTTGTTATTCTTAAGTTAATATCAAATATATTTTGTTACATTATGTCGTTATTTTATTCGCATCTTTGAATAAATATATATATATATATATATATATATATATATATATATATATATATATATATATATATATATATATATATATTTTTTTATTTTTTTTTATTTACACATGCTTATGTATATGTGATGATGAAATAATGAAATGTAAATAAATGAATTTTACGCTGACATGCAATTTTTTTTATTTTACTTGACATACATACATCACCATCAGCTTACGAGAAGGTGTTATTGTACATATATATACATATGAAGGCATTTTCATTATTCACTGCAGTTTGTCGTTTATTCTCAATTTGACATTTTTATACCCTATTGAAAATGGGAAATCAGGGTATAATGGTTTTGTTAAATGTATGTAACAGACAAAAGGAGGCGTGGAAGACCCCATACTTTATATATATTTTTTATCAGGGTGACGAGAAAGTTTATCTAACAATGTCCGTCCGTCCGTCTGTTCGTCCGTCCGTATGAACGTCGAGATTTCAGAAACTACAAAAGCTAGAGAGCTGAAATTATACATGAATACTACTTTTTCAATAACTCATCCCATTTACAAATTATCAATACAAAAATCGAAAATTCTTTTCCATATTTTAGGTGTTTTGGACATAACTTCTACACCGTTTTAGCTAGAGATTTTAAATTTGTATATTTAGATAGATATTATGGATGCGCAGATTTTGGATGCCACGCTCTTTTCGCCCACAATTTGAAAAAACATATTTCAAATATTAGAGACCAATTTGGTACATGGATACATTTATATACTCGTAATCTACTCTGTAAATTCCATGAAGATCGTCAATCTAGAAATGGAGTTATAGGCGTCCAAAGTTCGGTCCAACCCACCCCCAAGCCACGGCAGCAACTGCGCGGTTAGCAGAGCGCACGCTCATGCTTTCGTAAAGAAGAAGAGTATTAGTTTTTTTTTTGCAGGGTTCAGGGTATCTCGGAGTCGAACCGTCTCGACTGGAGACTTCTTATTTGTTGATATTTGGGTTCTCACTTTTTGAAGTGGAACTGCTCGGGCGCCAGTTAAGCCTATATGTACATGGCATTGTATAGACGGCGTTATTACCTTGTTGCCAACATATAAGTGTATTACTTAGAGGATGCTCGCACAGGGGCTCGCAGAGCTGGATTATGAGTTTAAGTTCTTTGAAATAATTCAGACAAAAATAACAATTTGATTCAAATTATAATTTTTTATACCCTGATCCCATTGAAAATGGGAAATCAGGGAATAATGGTTTTGTTAAAAGTATGTAACAGGCAGAAGGAGGCGTGGCAGACCCCATAAAGTATATATATTCTTGATCAGGGTGACGAGAAAAGTTGATATAGCCATGTCCGTCTGTCCGTCCGTCCGTCCGTCCGTCCGTCCGTCCGTCCGTCCGTATGTATGAACGCGTCGATTTCCGAAGATACAAAAGCTAGAGAGTTCATTTTTTTTGTGTTAGGTCCGTATATTGCACGCGCAGTACGAGTTTGTTTCAGAAATTCGATAACTTGTATATTTGCTAAGTTATCGATAAACGAATTTATCGGAAACCAGTTATAAAATTCTAGCTAATTCATCTTTAGAGTTAATGTCTCCAAGTCTTCTGCATATATATAGATACTAATTTAATACAATTTCGGATTTTGGATTCCGATCCCCACTTCGCCCCACCACCCAAAAATATGAAAAAATATGCATTTCAAATACTAGAGACATGCAGTTTGGTTTAGCATATAGATATGAATATCATAATCATAATCTGAAGATATCAATACAATTGTCCATCTAGAAACAGAATTATTAATCATCAAAGTTTTCTCATCAAAATCCATGCAGCGGCAGCAGCAAAGCAGCGATACAGCAAGACGCTTGCAATGCTTACACACATGCATACACACATACATGCATACAACCAAGCATATGTGTGCGCGTGGTTTTGCATGCGTGCAGAAACGAATCGAATAATTCTTGGAATATTATTCGTTCGAAGAAGGGCTCAGAGGATTTCGTAGTCGAGCAGTCTCGACTACAGCTTTCTTACTTGTTTTTTATTTTATTTTATTTATTTATTTTTTTCAATTATTCCATGACAGAGTTAGTTGGTTTGATGTAGTTCTTCATTCGATCGCCACACGAAGTCTGCCCAAGCCGGCCGGCTTGGAATTCCATCAGACCTCTTCGCCGCTAGCGTCAGCGTCGACGCTTCACTTGCCATCGCAGTCAGCAACTTGACTCCGCGCGTTGTTGCTTTTGTTGGGTTGTGCAAGTGCCGGAAATCTGACTCTGCACATTGCAATCGCTACCGGCCAGTTCTTAGCAGAAAAGTGTTGACGCAGCGCAGCACCGTATACGGTACTGGGACATCGGCGGCGTGTGTGTCGTTATCTCTGTGCGGGGCGGGGGTAACGGCGGGTGCGGGAGCTGACTCCGCGCAGGGGTCGCCGAAATGGGAGAGGGTTTCCCTGGTGTTAACTTATATATATATATAATACAGTGAAATCCGCTTATAGCAACGCTGAAGCTA
Organism: Drosophila buzzatii; assembly: GCA_035045845.1. Taxonomy (NCBI): domain Eukaryota; kingdom Metazoa; phylum Arthropoda; class Insecta; order Diptera; family Drosophilidae; genus Drosophila; species Drosophila buzzatii. The sequence goes on along the minus strand of JAWNOS010000409.1, from coordinate 380,619 downwards.
CCGTCGATGTTACGTCGTTATAGCCTGGCTATACCCAAAAGGTATGTATATTAAATATGAAGGCATTTTTATTATTCATTGCAGTTTGTCGTTTATTTTGAATTCGATTTTTTTAAATTTTGGTTCAATAGCCGCGAACATTCCACAAATACATATGTATGTATAATATTTACATCGCTGATACAGATGGAGCAGAAAACAATCTAAAGTTGGACTACTTCGCCGACTTTTGTCAATTTTGTAGATGGTCAGTGAGGATGCCAGCAATCAGAGAAGTAGCACAACTTTAATATTGTTTCGCTGCTTTCTTACATTGTGTGTCGTTCAGTGAGTTTATTATGTATGTATACTTAGATACATACATACATTGATAAACGTAAGCAAAAATGGATATAACTGTTTAAAATATAAATTATTTTACATCTGTTTATGTTTATAACTAATATATATATATATAATTATATATATATATGAATAGTTAGCTGAGATACAATCCAGTGAGGCCTATTTCATACCCATCCAATAGTATATTTTTCCGTTTTTTATATGAATAAAATACTTATAAGATAAATAATTGATGAACAGTATAATAAAATAGTTTTTTCTTGTTTACATGTGCAAAATTCGTTGAAGGTTAGGCATCGGAACAGAGGACATTTAGCGAAAATGCGCTCAGGCTTTCACCCATCTTGGATATAGCCTTTGCCTGATATTGTCCCACATCATCTAATGTACATTTGTTTATAGCAAACGTATAGCGATTGCCATCCTTGGTGAATGAATATCTAGTGCGTGCTTCGTCAACAGGTTGACCATCCTTTATCCAGGTCAGATTGACCAGATCTCCATCGAATTCACAATCAAATTGGGCATTCTCCCCCTCCGTAATGGAAACGGAAACTGGAAATTTAACAAATGCCGGCTGTTTGGGGTCATCCCCAGGCACAGTGACATTGATTGTGCAGGTGCTGAATGATTCTCCCGCATCGTTAAACGCCTCACACGTATAGGTTCCGCCATCTTCTGGGAAAATTTCAGCAATCTGCAAACGATAAATGTTTGCCTCGTTGGTATATTGGAAGTCCTTGCTTGGCTTAATCTCTTTATTGTTGTGCAACCAAACGACATCAAAATGATCGGCTCCAATAATGCGACAAGCCAAAGTAACTGCGTCTCCATCCTTCACAAATCTAGACTCCAAGTGGCTAACTATCTTTGGTGGCTTGTCACTGCCAGTTGCCTTGCGATTGCTTGGCTGTTTGTCGAGAGCTGAATATAAAGCAAGATACAAACAAATTAGTTTAAAACAATTAAGAAAGCTCTAGTCGAGACGGCTTGACTAAGAGTTCCCCTGAACCCTAAAAAAAAAACAAACTAATACTCTTCTTCTTTACGAAAGCATGAGCGTGTGCTCTGCTAACCGCGCAGTTGCTGCCGGACAGACAGGGCTCAATCAAATTATTTTTTGTGCTGATCAATACTCACGTTGAATGGTTAGTTTGCACTTAGTTTCGACAGAGCTTATCGAGTTTGTTGCCGTGCAAGAGAAGACGCCTTCATCTTCGGGAAAGACTTCGTTGATAGTGAGCGTTGCGATACCGTTTTTATATTTCAGATCCATGATTTCGGATGATGATATCGTCTTGCCATTTTTGGACCAAGTGATTTGTGGTTCCGGATCTCCCTTAACATGACACATCAACTGCAACTGTTCGCCATCACGAATTGTCAAGTCGTGAAGTGGCTTGGTGAACTCTGGCTTACACATTAAGGAATCGTCGGGAGGAACTGAGTGCATAAATACAATTTGAACCCATATTGTTAATTATTATAGCTCGAAAAACAAGAGTATATGTAATTGATATATTATTGTTATTTATCATCTATGGCTTACACATTAAGGAATCGTCGGGAGGAACTGAGTGCATAAATACAATTTGAACCCATATTGTTAATTATTATAGCTCGAAAAACAAGAGTATATGTAATTGATATATTATTGTTATTTATCATCTAGTCCTTTTGAAATAGACTCTATCAGCTCAATGTTTAGTTTGTCAAAAAGCGCTCTAGTAGCGCCTTTGGTTTAATTTAAAGCAACAAGGCAGTGGCGCTGGTGGTAAATGCTATGCAGGCTGTACTTAGGTGCGTGGGTTCGAATCCCGTATTGAACTTTTTTCCAGAAATTATTTTCAATTTTTTTTTTCATATGTATGTACATATATTTAATATTTGTATATTTATTATAAAATGGCAGTAAGCCAGCGCCAATTGATAAGATATTTAGAAATTGTTCATTTAAGCACTAGAAACTGCTTTTCCGACTTGCCACGCTGTCGTGGGCAAGCAATTTTTCTATACATGATACATGCGTATATGTATGTGTCCCTATACAGATGTTTCTACGTGTATACACATCCAAGTGCTAGAGCAGTGAACTTATTTAGGTTTAGATAGCGATTAGACGCAACTGAAAAATTTGGTTGCTAACACTTAAAAAATGCGAAAATGACAGGGTATTTTTCGATATGCCACGCCCCTAATGAGGCTGAAAATTTATTTTTGGGTCATCGATAGAGGAGGACATTAGTAAATTGAAGCTTCTAACTCTAAAAAAAACTCTAAATTGAAGCTTCTAACTCTAAAACTGTAGGAGATATAAACTTTTGTGCTTTTGCGTAACTTTTGATCGATTGACGAGTATATATTCCAAATTGCAACTCTCTCTCATCAACTAGTTTGATTACTGCGAAAATTCACTTACTATTTCGGGAGCATACATGAGTACATATATGTTGCAAATTTCAAGTCTCTAGCTTTAATAGCGCCGAAAAATATTGCATTCATACGGACAGACAGACGGACGGACAGCAAGATGGGCATTGCACAAACCCAATAGACTCTTTTTCCCTTTGGGAACAGAGTCTAAAAATCATGATATTCGAGCACACAAGATGTTCAAGAATGAACATGCCATATACATAAATATATTTCAAATGGACAAATGTCATCCTTAGTTGCAATGACCAACGAAATGTCAAAACATCTGTGCACTTCTGTGCATGAATATTATTGTAGTCTTAAGGTATATTAGCACTAGTATTTTAAGGAAATAAACAGTTCCGATTTGGAATTCGTGAAATGTGAAGTTGTTTTCACAAGTAAATACAACAATTTGATCATCTTCCTCAAAATATCTGGATAAAGTGATATTTTAGTTTATGGTTAGTACTACTGTTTGAGATATTTGCAAAAATAAAAAAATTTCAATATTAGGTAATACTTTTTTATTTGAAAACTTCTTACGTATTAACTCTTTGGTGGCACTACGAGATCGTGATGGACTGCCGGGTGCCTGTAAGCTACTGACTGCATATTTCTTTTTTCCTGAAATGCTATTCTGTGTCGCTGAGTTGCTGTTTGCGATAGTCTAAAGAATAATAAATCAATAAGTGCGATTTTATCGATTTTGTCCCTCTACACTCACCTTAGTGTCCAACATCGATTTGGTGCTTGATAATTGATGTGAGCTGTTGGAAATATTTGACGACGTGAATTGGCGTGCCGTTATAATTGGTGGAGGAGCTGGCTTGATGGGTTGCTCAATAAACTTTCGATCTGTGTTATCAAATAAGTAAGAAAAATATTGAGATAATTGTAATTGCATTATTGACAGCGATATACGGATTCATCTATAGCGTGCTTAACTTTTTAGCTACTTTCTACGGTGGGAAGGAGGGCCTTCAGGAAATAAATTTAGGTTCATTCAGTAATCTACAGTTGTACATAAAAGTATATTAATCAATAGCCGAATTCTATGGCCGATTAGAAAACTTCATTGCACACAAAATTATAGCGTGAAAATGGGAATTCAGGGTATAATTGGTTTTGTAAAAATGTAAATAACAGGCGAAAGGAAACGGTGCAGACCAAACAAAGTGTATATATTCTTGATCAGCACAAAAAAATTGTAATAAATTAATATAGCTCTGTCCGTGTGTCCGTCCGTCCGTATAAATGTAATAATAACACTAAAATGTGTCCATTGCCAACTTGCAAGTCTCTAGAACTTGAAATGAGTTTTTATACCCTGAGCCCATTGAAAATGGGAAATCAAGATATAATGGTTTTGGTAAAAGTATGTAACAGGCAGAAGGAGGCGTCGCAGACCCCACAAAGTATATATATTCTTGATCAGCACAAAAAAATAAGTTGATTGAGCCTAGTCCGTCTGTCCGTCCGTCCGTCCGTTTGTATGAACGCGTCGATTTCCGAAGATACATGAGCTAGAGAGTTCATTCTTTTTGTGTTAGAATCGTATATTACACGCGCAGTACGATTTTTTCAGAAATTCGATAACTTTTATATTTCCAAAGTTATCGATAAAACACTTTATCGGGAATCAGTTATAAAATTATATCTCGTTCATCTTTAGAGTTCGAGTTTTTAAGTCTTCTGCATATATATAGATACTAATTTATTACAATTTCGGTTTTTGTCAGATTTTGGATTCCGGTCCCCAACTACCCCCCACAACCCCAAATGTGTAAAAAATGTATTTCAAATACTAGGGACATACAGTTTGTTTTGACATAAAGATATGAATGACATGATCATAATCTAAACGTTTGCATACGATTGTCCGTCTAGAAACAGAATTATGAATCAAAGAATTTATTGCAGCAAAACCCACTCGGCAGAGCAAGAGTGGCAGCAAACCGATTGGAATGCTTACACACGTACAGGCGCACAAACATAGATCAGCGCGTGTGTGTGTTCCGAAACGAAGCATTTTTGGAATATGATTCGTTCGAAGAAGGGCTCAGGGGATTTCGTAGTCGAGCCGTCTCGACTAGAGCCTTCTTACTTGTAATCAAGATATAATGGTTTTGTGAAAATGTATGTAACAGGCAGAAGGAGACGTCGCAGACCCTATAAAGTATATATATTCTTGATCAGAATAAAAAAATAAGTTGATTGAGCCCTGTGCGTCTGTCCGTCCGTATGAACGTCGAGATTTCGGAAACTACAAAAGCTAGAGAGCTGAAATTTCACATGAACACTCGTATGTTAGCTACGCAGTACGAGTTTATTTTTTTTGATAACTCATCCCATTTCCAAATTATCGATAAAAAATAGAAAATTCGTTTCAATTTTTTTCGTATTTTGAGCATAACTTCTACACCTTCTTAGTGAAAGACTTCAAATTTGTATGTTTAGATAGATATTATGATTACGCAGATTATGTTATTTTCAGATTTTGGATGCCACGCCCCCTTCACCCCAATTTGGAAAAAACGCATTTCAAATACTAGAGACTTGAAATTTGACACATAGTTACATTTAGACACTCTTAATCTACTCTGAAAATTTCATTAAGATCATCCATCTAGAAATGGATTAAATGGTTATAAGCGTTTAAAGTATAGCCAAACCCACCCACAGGCCACGACAGCAAGAAGAGTATTAGTTTCTCTTTTGCTGGGTTCAGGGTATCTCGTAGTCGAGCCGTCTCGACTAGAGCCTTCTTTCTTACTTGTTTTTATTTATTTTTTTTATCCTGAGCCCATTGAAAATGGGAAATCAGGGTATAATGGTTTTGTTAAAAGTATGTAACAGGCAGAGGGAGGCGTGACAACCTAAGTTCAAAAAGCTATGGCGGATATATCTACGCCCATTGGGGGCGTGGCTAATCGGGAAAAACGTATCTTCTACACCGTTAATGCTAGAAAGCTGAAATTTTGCATGTGAGTTAATGTTATGATTTTATGAAGATCGATCAAAGTTATATATCTACGCTTATTGGGGGCGTGGAAAAACGGACCTGAATATATAGTGATTTTTTAAATTGTGCTATATTTTGAACACTATTGATACTAGAGACTTGAAATTTGGCATGCATAATCTGGTTGACAATCCAAGATCAATAAGCTATGGTAGATATATCGGCAAAGAAGTTTGTTGTGAGCAACTGCATAATTCATGCTTATAATAGCTTAATAGTAATTGCTAAGATGGCGAAAGCATGTTAACATAAATATAAAAATATTAATGAATTTAAAAAATAAAATTTATGTTTTCATTATAAAATAAAATGTAATCGTTAGCTAACCCTAAATAAATTCAAAGCTGATCAGCAGCTTGTGACGAAACAAAACAATACAATCGCAATTCTTAGAATTTATATACACACTTGGATGTGTATTCACGTACAAGCATCTGTGTACACATACATACATATGTATATGCATGTATAGAAAAATTGCTTGCCACGCAGTTTCTAGTGCTTAAATGCACAATTCATATGCGCCACTGCCATAGTTAGAGATTCGTTAACTAAAACCAAATGAAGCACTGCTAGAGCGCCTTTTGAAAAAACTTAAGTAACGATCGAAAAATTCACAATTCATAGAAATTTTAGTATGCAAACTTTTATATGCATACATAGAAAATCGTGTGTATACTCATATAGTGTGTACATGTGTAAGTCTGTATGTATATATAGGAAATACGTTTGTTGATTGATATGTACGTTTGCTAATTGCCGAGATATTTCGTTTATTATATTCAAGGTTCAAGGTATGTATCTCTTAGTCGAGCCGTCTCGACTAAAGTCTTCTTACTTGCTTTTATTTATACTAAGGAAATAAGATGAGTTATCGAAAAAAAAGAAACAACAAAATAAACTCGTACTGCGCATAACTAAGATATTTGTAAGTGTGCATGTAAAATGTCAGCTCTCTAGCTTTTGTAGATTACGAAATCTCTGTCTTCATACGGACGGACGGACAGGGTTTTATCAACTTTTTTTTTTGTGCTCATATACAATACTGATATATACTTTATGGAGTCTGCCTGTTACACCTCCTTCTGCCTGTTTCAGAATACCATTATTTTCTTATTTTCCATGATTTTGAAAGGGGATCTCGTAAACGGATAGCCTCGGGTAGAGCTCTTACTCGTTTTGATATTACATTACATAGATTAGAGATCAAGATTTTTAAATGGAATCGAATTGATCGTTCATAGCATGCATGTGGTTCACTACATATTATTAAATATTATAATTTTAATTCTTCATAGCTAGGATAATTATGCTAGCTATGAATAATGTACACGAGTATTCATGCTTAAGAGTAAAAGTACAAGTACATCGATAAGTAAAAACAAAATTACCTCCTGAGTAAAGGAAGTTGTGTGCAAGTTCTGCCTGCTCAGGCGTAACCCATTCTCCTGGATAAAGTAACGAATGTGTAAAAGCAAGAAATCAGATGTTTATAAGTTTATGATCAATCATATAGAAATTAAAAGAAATTTGTATTTGTATGGTATATCACGCCATATTACCATATACATAGTGGATATGAAATATGTAAGGAAAATGCTGTCAGCTCTGATGTTTTTCATAAATAGATGTTTGCGGTGTTTGGTAACTATTTCAAGGATAATGTTAGTATAAATTGAAATTACCTTCGACAATAACAACGCACGTTGTCTCATCTGTTCCATGGCAATTTGTTGCCTTACAGCTGTATTTGCCAGAGTCTGAGGGCTTGCAATCAATTATTTCCATTGTCACAACACCATCGGAGTGGGTCGTTGCGTATTCGTATTTACTTAGCTCACGCCCATCCTTATACCACTTGACAGTAGGAACGGGCTTGCCGCTAAGACAACAAAGGAGCTTACATGTATCGCGGGCTTGCATGACACGTGGACGTAATAGGAATGTAAAACTGGGTGCCGATTCCGAATCTTCTTGCCAAAAGGTGTAAGGCAAGGGTTCACGTCGACGAACCGGCGTCGATTCGGCTCTATATCTTGGTTGTTCTTTGGGCATTGGATGTACGTTGAGAAAAACAACTTCCTCTCTCGAACCATAATGGTTTTCGGCGCGAATTATGTATTCGCCGCGATCATCTAGCTTTACGCGATTAATTATAAAGTAATAGTCATCGCCTGCATACCGTTTCATAAACTTAACGCTTTGCCTTAACTCAATATTGTTGTGAGACCAGGTGAGTGTGGGTGTGGCGATCGCGATGCATCTACAATAGAACTTAACGCTCTGTCCTTCATAACAGAACTGTGACGATGGTCGAATGACAAATCGTGGAGCAGCTTGCCGACGGTCGAACACGGAATCATGAATCTTATATTTCTCCATTAACAATTTTCGTAGTGATGAATACTCTGATAAGCGGCCAATTGGCAATAGATATTTTCCAAAGTCTTCGTATTTTTTTCGCAATTTTTCCCGATATGCTAGATAACGATCGCGAGCAATCTTCTGTGTTAATTCCCTGTGATCCCCTGTTAGCCATGGATGCAATAGGCATTCGTGGGCAGTCATTCGTTTCTCTTTGTTGATAATAAGGAGCTTGCGTATAAAATCTTTGCCCTCATCGGATATGTGCTTAAATGCGTCCATATCGAAGTCCCAATCGCAGGCTTTAACATTCTTTAGAGTCTGTATATCGGTATCTCCAGCAAATGGCGACAGTCCACTTAGGCTACATTATGTAAAATGAAGCAAACAAATATGTCTAAAAATGTTTATAATGTTTAATATTTATAAAAATAAAACTTACAGCACATAGGCAAGCACGCCTGTAGCCCACATGTCTGTATAGAAGCCAACTGGTTCTCTATTTACAATTTCAGGAGCTGCAAATTCGGCTGTGCCTGTTGTAATTTTTACGACCTCGTTAGGATCCAACCGCGTGGCTAGACCAAAATCAATTAGTTTTACGTTTGTACTGTTACGTGTCTGGCACATTATATTCTCTGGTTTTATATCCAAGTGAATAATATTCTTCTCATGCATGTGTTGGATACCTTCACAGATCTGTCGCATATAATTAATAACTTCAGCCTCGGTCATAACATAACCATCAGCAGTGATACGTTCAAATAATTCTCCACCAGATAAGCTGAGGTAATTTATTATAGGAAGCGATATTTAGAAATATTTAGAAAAAGTGAGTTTTTTATTACTTACAATTCAAGAATTAAAATCATTTCGTCGTCGTCCTCGAAAGCATCATGTAAGTTGATTAACTTTTGATGATGCAACTGATTCATAATATCAATTTCACGTCGAATCAAGTCTTTCTCAACAGCATGTGATACGGGTATAAATTTGGCGGCGAAAATATTTCCAGTACTACGCTCCCGGCATCTGTGTACAACACCAAAGGCACCGTTACCTATCTCCTCGAGTATATCGTACCTATCGTAAACGCTTTGATGGGAAATTTCAACGGGCTGTGGCACGAATTTTGAATATATATCGAATACATATGTGTCGTAGTCCTTAATTGGACCATCGGCTTTGCCCCGTATCCTTTTGCCGCTTTCATCCAATTCCCATTTACGCTCAGTTTGCTTCTTCCTAATCGACTCGTTCGTCTTGATAAGTGTGCTTTTTTCTGATGCATCAGATCGTCCATAGACATTATCGGCAAATATACGGAATTCATACTCTTTTCCAGGTGTCAGACCAGCAACAGCCATTGAAGTGAAACGCGTGTTACCAACACGTATCCATGAAGAAAGTGGGTGCTCACGCCTCTCAACTAGATAATTTGTAACATCGCTACCGCCATCCCAAACAGGCGCCTTCCAGCTTAGAGATAATGAGTCTGTGCCAATACTCTCAACCAACGGGAAACGTGGTGGATCCGGGCGATCACTGATTTGCACTTGAATCACGGCCGTATCGGACCCAAGTTCATTATCTGCCGTTAGTCGATATGGGCCAGAGTCGAGCCGTGATCCATCACGAATTGTTAATACGGCATGGCGGTCCTTTACTTCAACATTGTAATGTCCACCAGATTCAATTTTCTCGCCATCTTTTACCCAGTTTATACGAGGCTTGGGGAAACCAGTGAATGGTATTTTAATCACAACATTTTCCCCCTTATCAAAGTAAGCAGTATCTCTGAATCGTGGTGGCACGTTTAACTTCGGGGCGGCTGTAAATGATCAATTGAAATTTGTTAATGATTTTTATACACAAAATTATTGAGCAATGTTTATACCATATTCAATGAAAATGGGAAATCAGAGTTTTGTTAAATGTATGTAACACGCAGAAGGATGTGTGGCAGACCCCATAAGGTATATGTATATATTCTTGATTATGGTGACGAGAAAAAATTATATAGCCCTGTCCGTCTGTTCGTCCGTTCATCCGTACGAGTTTATTTTGTTTTTTTTTTTTGTTTTTTTTTTTTTTCGATAGTGGGATGAAATTTCAAAATTATCGACAAAAATCGAATATTTTTTTTTTTTTTTTTTTCAAATACTAGATTTGTAATTTGGTAAATAGACACATTAAGATCATATTAATATATTAGGAAAGTTTCACATAGATCGTCCAACTAGAAATTGAGTTGTAAGCGTTCAAAGTACAGCTCAACTCACTCCCAAGCCACGGCAGCAACTGCGCGGTTAGCAGAGCGCGCGCTCATACGTTCGTAAAGAAGATTATTAGTTTTTTTTTTTCAGGTTTCAGGGTATCTACTTGTCGAGCCCTCTCGACTAGAGGCTTCTTACTTTTTGATTTATAATTGTAAATCAAAAACATTGCAAGCTATTTTTAAATAACCGAATTTGAAGCTGTCTTCGACTCATATAGAGGTGTTAATGACAAATATTATTATTTGTGGTAATAAAATACTTACTCATAATGGCTAGAGCTGCACGAGTTGACTTGGCACCGGCTTTGTTTACGGCACGACAAACATATTCATCTGCGTCTTCGCCGAAAACGTCGTTAATGTTTAAGAAGTGATTGTCACGCTCGGAATAGATGTGATAGCGAGCTCCACTTGTTATCTCGCGAGCTCCCTTATACCAAGAGATGGTTGGTCGAGGAACTCCGGTGATTTCACATGTAAATTGCGCATTATGGTTTTGTATACAATTCGCATCACGCAGTGGCCTTACAATAAAAGGTGCGGTTGCCGCCTTTGGATCAACAATTTTAACAGTCTGTGAGGCATTCGATGGTTTCGATTGGCCTGCGATATTTTGTGCGAATACGCGGAATTCGTAGTTACGACCTTCAATCAGATGATGGCAATTGATTTGATTTGCAGCACAAATTAATTGGTTAACTCGTTGCCAGGTATCGCTGCCAATTTCTCGTTTGTCGATCCAATATCCTTGTATATGACTGCCACCATCCGACTCCGGCTTGTTCCACTCCAAATGGACAAAGTCTCCGCCAATCTCTGTAATGTCTGGAATGCCCGGAGGTGATGGAGGATCGATTGGTGCCTTGGCGCGAATTGGATTCAAGCCTTCCAATGGTGCACCAATTCCGTTGTCATTTACAGCCATTACTCGGAATATGTACTCTTGGTTCTCAATCAGACCTTGCACATTGAAGCTTGTGTCTTTGCATGTGCTGGATACAGTGATCCAATGTGGTGATGATATATCTTTGCGTTCAATCACATAATGCGTTATTCTCAGTCCGCCATCATGTGCTGGTAGACGCCAAGTCAAGGTGCATGAGTGCTTGTTGATGTGAGAAATACTCATCGGTCCAACCGGCGCAGATGGCAATCCAGTAATATGAGCATAAAAATGTCCGACTGCATTGCCTGAATCATTGCTGAGTTCGATTTGATAGTCGCCATCATCGGTGTTGGCAATATCGCGAATAAATATGGCAATATAATCATCAAAAATAGTGTATTTAAAATGTGATTCATCAGCCAGATCGGAAATGAGCTCGTTATTTCTGGTTATCTTCACTGAAAGTGGTTGATCGCCTGAATAAAAAATCTTTATTTTTGTATTATCACCTTCTGGTAAGTACAACTCATTGGGACATCGGTTTATAATTGGTGGTGACCCAACTTTAAGATAACCAGATGTATGCACAAATCCAAGTGAATTAATTGCTTCGCAAGTGTAGTCCCCATCATCCCCAGATTGCACATTTGTGATGTGTAAACGGAAAACACCCTCTTTGCTGTCACATGTAAAACGTCCTCCAGGTTGCATCTGAATTTCTTTACCATTCCTCAACCACCGAGCTATGGGGTTGGGCTTACCAGTGGCAACGCATTGTAAAGTAAAGTCTTTACCACAAGGTGCAATCCTGTCGTGTAGTCTACATACCCAATCTGGTTTTTCGCCACCTAATATTTCGCATACCTTAATTGGCATTGTGCAATGGCTTGGCTCTGACCGCCCTGCAGCATTTATAGCGAAAATTCTGAACTCATAATCGCCCATTTCGATAAGGTTAATAACTGTAAATTCAGTATCGAGGACATTGTAATCATTGCATTTAACCCATACGGCACCGCCAATATCCCGGCGCTCTATTATGTACCCAGTAATGCGAGAGCCTCCATCACTAAGTGGTTTATCCCATTTAAGATCGACATAATTCTTGCCCACTTTCGTGACATGGGGTGTCCCTGGCGGTGATGGTACATTGAATTTACCCTTCAGATTGAACCGCATTGATGGAGGTGATGGTTTACTGTAGCCAGCAGCATTCTTCGCTTTAATACGAAATTCATATTCGCTGCCATTTGTTAAATTGTACAATTGATATTTAGTGTCTTTAATTAAATACTCATAGGTATTCCATGATGAGTCATTCACGATGTCACGGTATTCAATTTGATAGCCTTGAATGCGTGAACCACCATCACTGGCTGGACGTGACCATACTAATGTTACGTTGCCAGAATCCCAATCAATTACTTTTGGCTGGCCAGGCTCATCGGGAACGGTAAATTGATGTTTGGCAATAATGGGTTGAGGCATATCTAACGGGTCTGATAGTCCATATTGATTCTCAGCTCTTACACGGAAATGGTATTTGTGATTCGGCTCCAGGCCCATTACATCGTAATGTGTATTGCGCACAAAACTGCTGACTTTCACCCACGTACCAGTGGTATCCAATTTCTCAACCACGTAATTTGTAATTGGTGATCCACCGTCGTCAAGTGGTGTCTTCCACGCGAGTGTGCAAGTATCTGGTGTGATATCATAAGCATTTAATGGACCTTGTGGTACACCAGGTCTGTCAACAACAGTCACATGACAGGATGCTGTGTCAGAGCCCTTGCTATTTGTTAGTGTAATTGTATATGATCCAGTTTCTGAACGTTTAGCGCAGTTATTGTGGTAAACGGAACTGTAATCGTTTGTATCGAATCGAATGCGTTCATCGATTGATACATCAATACCATTGATATTCCAAGACGGTGTTGGTCGTGGATTCGCATGATATGGCACTGTTATATGGAATTCATCACCAGCAATTACAGTCATATCCCTTATAGATAAGTCAGATGTTATCTTTGGCGCGTGGGGTGGACGCCGACAGAATATAAGGTCGCTTGATGCACTAAAGGGCGATTGACCCGCAGCATTGACAGCAGCCACTCTAAATTCGTATTCTGCGTTTTCAATTAAATTAGGTATCCTGCAGGTAAGATCTGGACAGAGAGCATGAACAGCCTTGGTCCATTTGTCTTCACTCAAAAGGCGCTTCTCGATTACGTATCCGGTTATCGGTGATCCGCCATCATGTTTGGGCTTAGACCAGGCAATCGTAATGCTATCTTCTGTGGAATCAATGCCACGTGGTATGCCCGGTGCATTTGGTACATCGAATGGATATCTAGCTCTGATGGGCTCTGACGTATTAGTCGGATCTGATTTCCCATATTTATTTTCAGCAATTACTCGAAAATCGTATTCCTTACCAATTGTCAAATTGCGTATACGTACAAATGGGACAGTACAGTAGCTGCTGACCTTTGTCCATGTTGAAGAGCGTGCTTCTTTTTTCTCAACAATATAGCTCTGAACCGGAGAGCCACCATCATCTTTTGGTGGATTCCAATATAATGTCAAGGAATCACCAGCAAATTCATCAGCACGTAAATTGCTTGGAGTTCCAGGTCTATCCAAGACTTTTACGTTAATGGTAGCCGTATCATAGCCGTGTGGATTCTTAAGCTGTAAGCGATATTGTCCTGAGTCTAATCGTCTCGAGTTCTTTACAACGAACGAAGCAGCGTCATCAGTTAAGTGTTGGTGTACACGTTGATCGTCATCCAACATAATATCATTTGAGTACCAGAATGCTGTTGGCTTTGGGAATGCAACGTATGGTACGTGAATGCTGAAGTCGTCTCCGGCACGGCAAATTATATCGCGAACTCCACCTAGGTCCATGCATGGTTTATTTGGTTGTTCTTCAATTTTTATGGTCTGTGATGGCTTTGATGGATCTGAGCACCCAACATCATTTTCGGCAATGATGCGGAATAAATATTCTTCGCCTTCCTTCAAGTCCGGTACAGTAAATAGAGTAGAATTAATTGGTATGTCATTAACTGGCTTCCAATCCTTTGAATTTTTCTGTCGTTGCTCAATATAATATCCTTTTATTTTGGATTTTCCATCATTTCGCGGTGGCCGCCAGGACAATGTGACACTCTTCTTTGTGATACGGTCGGCTTTTGGTGGTTCGGGTTGATCCGGACGATAGCGTTGTATTTCGGCTGACATAGAATCGGAAGGCTTCGATGGGTTGCCAGGACCAGCTTCATTAACAGCAGTTACACGGAATTCATATTTAGACCCTTCACGTAAATCGTGCACCGTATAGCTAGTATTCGGAGTGGGATAGTTATTACACTTAATCCATTCGCCACCGCGTTCCCGCCGTTCTACAATATAGCCCGAAATTGGTTTTCCACCGCAATATTGAGGTGGATGCCATTCCAATGATGCTGAGCTTGGGCTATAACCAACAATTTGCGGCTGTGTGGGTGTACCTGGTGGATCGAATGGTGACTTAGCCACAACTGGCTTACCTTCGAGAACATCGGACACACCGTAAATGTTCTCTGCTCTAACACGGAACAAATACTTTTTTCCTTCGGTTAATCCCTTGACTGTGTAATTTGTTTTTGGACAGTAGCCAGGCACAGGCTTCCAATCATCAACACCAAACTCTGAAAATTCAACAATAAAACCTGTTATTTCACTGCCACCATCATCTTTCGGTGGATTCCATTGCAATGAAATGTGATCAGGTGCTGTCTCAGTGTAGTTTAGGGGACCTTCGGGGGGTGAAGGTTTGTCAACAACTATTATTTCAATATCCGCTGAGTCTTTGCCGAATTCATTGGATGCTATAACATTATATGTTCCAGAGTCGTTCCTGTTTGAATCATCAATTCGGAAAATAGTACGCTCCGAATTTGTATCGAATGAGATTCTTGTACACTCTGACAATTTAACGTCACCGTGATTCCATTCAACCGTCGGTGTTGGTGCACCAGAAATCGGAATATTAACACTGACTGGTTCGCCAGCACGTACTTTAATGCGTCTGCCGAGCAATGCATCCAAATGGAGTTTTGGCTTCTCTCGCATGGGGCGCGCATTGAGCGTAGATGATGGCTCCGAGACTTTGCCATTTCCGGCTGCATTAACTGCCGATACCCTGTATTGATATTGATGATTTTGTGACACTCTATCATCTCTGTATTCTGTGGTCGGATTTGGTTCTCCATTAATTTTAATCCATCGACCAGTATTTACATCACGACGCTCAATATCATAGCCAAGTATGGATGAACCACCATTACTAATGGGCTGTTTCCATTTGATTGTAATGTGATCTTTATCACTGTCAAATAATTCTGGTTTACCTGGTGCTCCAGGAACAGTATATTGATTTTTAGCTATGATGGGTGTATCCGATATTAATGGGTCGGAACGTCCCTGTAAATTCTCAGCCATTACTCTAAATTCGTATTTGGTACCTTCTAAAAGTCTTGGAACAAGTGCATGATTATATTTTGCATTAACGTAAGAAATAGCTGGTACCCAACCACCACCATGTGTTAAATCACGTTTTTCTATGACATAAGCTGATATTTCAGACCCGCCATTATCTTTTGGTGGTTTCCATGATATGGTCACAGAGTTAGCAGTAATTTCTTCATACTCTAGTGGTCCATCTGGTGGACCGGGACGATCGAAAATAATCAGTTCAAAGCTACCCTCGTCGATGCCAGAATCATTTCGTAGTAGCAAATGGTAAATTCCAGAATCTATGCGTTGGCAATTAACTGTATGGACAACAGTATGGTGTCCAATTGTGGTAATGGTAGATCTTTCATTTGATTTCATTGTATTATTCTTGTGCGTCCAAATTGCTTCTGGTGCGGGCTCACCAATGAAATCTATATCGATGTGGAATATAAGTCCAGCCTTAACACGCACTTCATGTAATGGTGTTATAATCTTTGGTGCCAAATAGCGTGGCTTAGCCATTATCTTATCCGATGGTTCGGATGGCTCGGATTGGCCAGCCTGATTGACAGCAATTACTCTAAATTCATACTCTTGCCCCTCTACAAGTTCTGGTATAGTTGCTGCCGTCTTATTTGGGGGCACGTGGATAACATTTACCCAGTATGGGCTTCCCTTTTCTTTCTTTTGTATAATATATTCGCTTAGGGGTGCACCACCATCTGATTTTGGTGCGGTCCATTGTAGGTCAACATGATCACGATCCCAGTCGGTGACACTTGGCTTACCGGGTGCATCGGGCTCATCAAACTCATTCTTGGCAATTACACTGTTCGATGCTTCTAATGGCTCCGATTCGCCAATAGCATTGACAGCTTTAACACGGAATAAATAGTCTTTACGATGAACAAGACGTATAATATCATGAACTGGATGTGTACTCATGCCCGCATCTGACCATGTTCCTCTAGACAAGTCCATTTTTTCAATTATGTAATGCAGTATTGGTGAGCCGCCATCATCATTTGGCACCTGCCATCCTAGATGACAGCCATCCCTTGTTATCTTGGTAATATCCAGTGGACCCGTTGGTGGCGATGGACGATCCAATACGGTTGCATGTGCTGATGCATCAAACGAACCGTGTTCGTTTTTCAGTATCAATGTATATCGTCCTTCGTCAGACCGAAGCGCTGATGGTATTTGAAATGTTAGCTCATTTTGGAAAATATTTGACTCAATTCGTGTATTTGGCTCAATTTCCTTGCCGTTGTAAAGCCATTTAATTGTTGGTCGTGGTGAAGACTCTATTGGTAGCGTCCAGCCCAGACGTTTACCGGCATGCACAGTTATATCATTTAAAAGAGATTTATCAAAAAATGGAGCCAAGAAACGTGGTTTGCAAATAACGGTTGCAGATGGATCTGATGGATCGCTCTGGCCTCCCCGGTTCACAGCAATTATACGGAACTCGTATTCTCCTCCGTCAGTCAGATCTGGTATATGGGCTTTTCGCTCATCTCCAGGTATAATAGCAGCTCGTTCCCATTGTCCGAACTTGGGTCTCTTCTCGACAATAAATGAAGTAATAGGTGCTCCGCCATCCCTTTTGGGTGCTGCCCATTCCAAGTCCACAAAGTCTTTTCCCCAATCAACAGCTTGCGGTTGACCTGGTTTATCGGGATGAGAATATGGATCCTTTGCTGTAATGGCTTGACTAGTTGTTAATGGCTGTGATTGTCCTTGTTTGTTAACAGCACGCACTCTAAAGTTATAATCATGGTTTTCAATAAGATTGTCAACACGAATGTCAGTACCAGCACATTCTCCAACAGGCACCCAACGCATTGCTTCATTATCCATTTTTTCAACGACATAGTGCGTTATTTCGGATCCTCCATCATCCTTAGGTGGTCGCCAACGTAATGTCGTTGAGTTTTTGGTCACCTCTTCTCCACGTAGTGGGCCTTCAGGCGCAGTAGGAACATCTAGTACTGTGACTTTCACAGTATGCTTATCAACACCATTAATATTGCGTGCAACCAAAGTGTAGGGTCCAGTATCTGCCCGTTTAGCATCTAGAATGCGCAATTTCGTACGATCATCGTAATTTGAAATTTTTACACGATCCGTATTTATAATCATATTATCTTCATGGGTCCATTCCTTACTTGGAATTGGCTCTCCAATAACTGGCACGTCAAATTCAAATACGTTTCCTGCACGAATTTTAATATCCAACATGAAATTTCTATCAATTTTAGGCGGCAAGTTCTTAGTACGCGCAACATGCGGTTCAGTCGCATCGCTTGGTACACCGGGACCAGCTTTGTTTACAGCTCTCACACGGAATTCATATTTAATACCTTCAATCAAATCGGGTACATGTCCGCTGGTAACATCTCCATTAATTTCAGTGCACTTCTCCCAGTCTGGCGAGTATTTGTCACGTTTCTCAATTACATAACCAATTATTGGTGACCCACCATCGCTTTCTGGCCTTGTCCATTCCAAGTCCACAAAATCTTTGTCGAAATTTTTAATAGATGGAGTTCCCGGCTTGGTGGGTTCATCGTAAGGATTTTTGGCTTCAGTGGCATGACCTGTTGTAAGTGGATCTGAAGTACCTTGACGGTTCTTAGCACGAACTCTAAATTTGTATTTATGTCCAGGAGTAAGGCCCTTTAGATTTAAGCTTGTTGTTGGTCCATCTGTCTCTCCTGCCGGTATCCAACGACCAGTGGATTCGTCGATTTTCTCTACCACATAGCTATCAATCGGCTGACCGCCATCATCGTCAGGTGGACTCCATTTCAGCGTGCACCCCTCTGCATGAACATCTTCCACCTTAAGTGGTCCATTTGGTGGAGATGGCTTATCAATTATAGTTACCTTTATATCAGCACTATCTTCTCCATTCGCATTTTCAGCATGCACAGTATACATACCAGAGTCAGAGCGGGTAGCATTAGTCACTTTCAGTTTGGTATTATAGGGGGCATGCGTAATTTTAACGTTATCCTTTGAGAATATCTCTCTCTTTTTAAGTAGCCATTTAGTAAAAGGTGCTGGTTCTCCGGATACTTTGCAATCAAAAATAAAAGCCTGTCCAGCCTTGATACGCACCTCGATTAAGTTAGAGCGATCAATAACTGGGGGCTTATTGCGTGACTTAGCAACTATTGGAGCTGTCGCATCAGATGGTTCACCTTGTCCAGCGGCATTTATGGCGCTAACTCGGAATTCATAAGCTTGGCCTTCAGTGAGGTCAGGAATAGTGGCTTTGCATTGATCAGGTGGCACTTCCAGAGCTTTTTCCCATTGACCATATTTATCTTTCTTTTCAATAAGATAGCCTGTGATTGGAGATCCACCATCGCAAAGTGGTGGCGTCCATGCCAAATCGATGTGATCCTTATCCCAATCAGTTGGTCTTAGATTTTCAGGCTTACTAGGCTCATCAAATGGATTCTTGGCTATAATTGATTCCTCGCCAACTAGCGGAGCAGATTCACCCTCTGCATTAACAGCCGATACTCTAAATTTATATTCATTGCCAGGCGTTAGACCCGTAATATTGGATTGAGGCTCCGTTGATCGCCCACATGGTAGCCAACAACCAGTTTCGGGATCTAGCTTATCTATTTGGAAGTATTCAATTGGAGTGCCACCATCATCGTTAGGCCGTTTCCATTTCAAACGACAGCCTTCCTTATACACATCAGATATTTGAATTGGTCCATTGGGTGGACTGGGCTTATCCGTAATAATTACATTAATCAGGACAGTATCCTTGCCAGAGCTATTTGTAGCTGTTACCAAATATTCACCAGAGTCACCTCGTTGAGTTGGGCGTATAACAAGTTTAGTGTAATAGTTTGGAGTTTCAATTGTTGTATTCTTTCCAGATTGCAAAGGATAATTCGAAAATTTCCATTCTACTTTTGGTGCTGGCTCACCAATGATAACAGCTTCCAACTTAAGAGCTGTTCCAGCGGATATTACTACATCGCGTAGATTCCTTCGATCTATTTTAGGTGCCAGGTAGCGCGGCTTAGCTACAAAAGTCTTGCTTGCATCAGATGCCTCTGACTGTCCACCCTTGTTTAGTGCAGTTACTCTGAATTGATATTCATTTCCTTCGATCAATCCATTCACAGTAGCGAGAGGTGTGGGCGAGTCCGTTTCGAGAGCTTTTTCCCATAGTGGACTATATTTGTCCTTAATTTCAATAATATACCCAGTAATTGGCGAGCCACCATCGCTAGCTGGTTCTTTCCAAGCAAGTTCTGCTTTGTTAGCTGACCAGTCTGTTGGCTCTGGGGTGCCTGGTTTAGATGGCGCCGCTAAATAATAGATAAGTATTATTAGTTTCAAACTTACTAAGAATAAAGATATAATTGCTAACTTACTAAATGGATCTTTAGCGACTATTGAACCTATTGTTTCAAGCGGTTCTGATTCGCCCTCTTTATTTACAGCTTTCACGCGGAACTTATATTCGTGTCCAGGAATTAGGCCATCAACAACCATTTCGGGAACATCACTCTTACCAACAGGTAACCAAATGCCTGTGTCGGGATCGAACTTCTCGATCAAATAAGTATCAATTGGCTCGCCTCCATCATCTTTTGGCTTTTTCCATTTAAGCTTACATCCGTCTTTGTGAATATCGAATACTTCAAGTGGGCCTTCAGGCTTACCAGGTTTAGCTGAAAGAATGTAACGCAATTTAATTATAATCAACTAAATATATCAATTGTTGTAGATGATTATTGACTGAAGGAGTTTAAGTACTTACTTATGATGTTAATTTGAAATTCGACTTGATCTTGACCATAAAGGTTATGAGCAGCAATTTTATATAATCCAGTGTCCTTTCTTTCTGGCTTACTGTTGACATATTTTGTATTGTAGGGAACCGTTTCTATGCGGCTTGCAAACGTTGGATAAACGCTTTTGCCGTTTTGCGTCCAAGTTATTTCAGGAGCTGGTTCACCACTGACATTTATGTCGAGGAAAATCGGTTCTCCAGCCTTAATATTATATGTGCGAATATTTTTGCGATCAATCTTTGGTGCCACTATTAAAAAAAATTAATAATAAATATTCGAAAGAAATTATGTAGAATATATTGACAAAAGCGCAGACAGATGAATATGTAAATATGTAAATTCACTACTCTAGTTTAATCATAATTAACAAGTAAGTAGGCTTTGTCGAGAATGCTCTACTGCGAGTTACCCTGAACCCTGCAAAAAAGTAATACTCTTCTTCTTTACGCACTTATAAGCCGGCGCTCTAATTGGTTGGACTATACTTTGGACGCTTATAACTCTATTTCTAGACGTACGATCTTCATGAAACTTTCGGAATATATTAATAGCATTCAAATGTGTCTATTTGCTCAATTGCAAGCCTCTAGCATCTGAAAATCATCTAAGATCTGAAAATTACTGAATCTGCGAATCCATATAATCTATCTATATATACAAATTCGAAGTCTCTAGCTAACTAGGGGGTTAGTGGTTAGGACCACTAACCATACAAACGGTGTAGAATCTAAGCTTAGCAAGTAAGAAGGCTCTAGTCGAGACGGCTCGACTACGAGATATCCCTACCCCTGCAAAAAAAAAAAAAAAACTAACACCGTGGCTTGGGGGTGGGTTGGGCTGAACTTTGGACAGTTATAACTTCATTTCTAGATGGATGATCTTAATGAAATTTAGAGTAGATAAAGAGTATCTAAATGTATCTACGTGCAAAATGCAAAACTGTAATATTTGAAATGCGTTTTTATACCCTGAACCTATTGAAAATGGAAAATCAGGGTATAATGGGTTTGTTAAATGTATGTAACAGGCAGAAGGAGGCATGGCAGACCCCATAAATTATATATATTCTTGATCAGCATAAAATTATGAATTATGTACTTTGTGGGACATGCGACGTTATCTTCTGCGTGTTACATACATTTTCACAAAACCATTATACCCTGAATTCCCATTTTTAATAGATTCATGATATACAAATATTTGTATGCTTCCGATCTTATATACTTATCAAGTTGTATACAAATTTAATTTACATTTGGCGATTGATCTTTAAATATAATAAATATTTCATCACGGTTTTAGTAAATACCGAAACATATAAAATATTAATTATATAGTAATAATATTATATATATGTAATTAAATTTTTAATTTATAATTTAAATGTATTTCAGGAGCACAATGTACTTACACTTTCTTGGCTTGGTTATGATAGATTTGCTTGCATCAGATGGTTCACCAGGACCAGCTGCGTTAACAGCCTTTACCCTGAACTCATATTCGCAGTTTTCGTCAAGATTAGGCACAGTAGCTTTGCATTCTTCCCCAAATGATGGAGCAGATATTTCAATTCCTTTAATCCATCTGTCAGTGTCTTTTTCACGTTTTTCAACCACATAGCCTGTAACAGGCGAGCCACCATCGGTGTGAGGTGGCCGCCATACCAAATCCACACGATTCTTGTCCCAATCAACTGGCTCCGGTGTACCTGGTTTGCCAGGCTCATCAAATGGATTCTTTGCAATTATCGATTGTTCTCCAATTAATGGTTCCGATTCGCCTTCAGTGTTTACAGCTAATACTCGGAACTTATATTCATGTCCAGGATCTAAGTTATTTAATTCAGCGAATGGTTCCTTGTAACGCCCTGATGGTACCCAACGTCCAGACTCCACATCTAGTTTCTCAACAATATAATGTTCTATGGGCAGACCACCGTCGTCTAGAGGTGGATTCCATTTCAGTTTACATCCCTCTTTGTGAACATCTGTTGCCCGCAATGGACCCTCTGGAGGAGCTGGCTTATCGAGAACGATCACTTCAAATGATGCTTCATCATGGCCTGACTCATTTTCGGCTTTAATGGTGAATTTGCCTGTATGTATTCGCTTTGCAAACGGCACGGCCAGCTTGGTGCGATATGATTCCATGTCGATATTGTAGTCATCATCACCGATACGAGCTTTGTTATGGAACCATGTCTTGGATGGTGGCGGTTCACCAGAAATTTTTATGTCGTAGCGTATATTTTGGCCAGCTTTGATAGTAATATCTTTTATATTTGTTCTATCAATTTTGGGTCCTGCAAATCGATCCTTCGCTGTTATTTGGTCAGATGGCTCTGATGGCTTACTGTGACCGGCTTTGTTAACTGCTTTAACACGGAATTGATATTTAGTACCTTTAATTAAATCGTTAACACGTGCTTTACAGTCGGGTGTATTTGTTTCCAGAACTTTTTGCCATTTTCCGGTGTTGTTATCTTTCTTTTCAATAATATATCCTGTCACTGGTGCACCTCCATCATCATCTGGTGCCCGCCACTTAAGATCTGTGTGATTTGCCGACCAATCGGCTATTTGTGGCTTACCGGGTGTATCTGCGACTTCATACGGATTTTTGGCAGTAACTGGAATATCCGTTACTAATGGCTCCGATTCGCCTTCACCATTAACAGCTTTAACACGGAATAAGTATTCTTTGCCTTCAGTAAGGCCAGTTACGTCAGCGTCCGGTGTTTTTGTCGTTAGGACAGGTACCCATCGACCTGTTTCCATATCCATACGCTCAACTACGTAATGCTCTATAGGCTCGCCGCCGTCATCATCGGGCTTATCCCATATTAAATGTACGCCCTCAGCCGTCACAGCGGATACAGCTAATGGACCCTTTGGCTTACTTGGCTTGCTTAATACCTCAAGCTCAACCTCAACTGTGTCCACGCCAGACTCATTTTCAGCTGTCACTATGTAAACACCTTTATCGGCACGTTTAACTTTGGGCATGATAAATGTTGTTTTATATTCTTCATTTTCAATTTTAATTTTATCGTTGGTTTTTATTTCAGCTCCATTGTAATTCCAAGTTATTTTAGCTGGTGGTTCGGCCTTGACAATTGCATCCATGTGCAATAATTGGCCACTACGCATGATCTTCTTTTGTAGGTTCTTACGATCAATGTAAGGCTTCAAAAAACGCGGCTTTGCTACAACAGATTTAGAAACATCGCTGGGTTCACTTGGACCGGCTTTGTTAATAGCGACAATGCGGAACTCATATTCATGTCCTGCTTCAACAGCGGTCACAGTACTCATTGTCTTGTCACCAGGGACTGTAGCCGCATCTACCCAGGCACGACCTGACTTGTCACGCATTTGAATTATATATTTTTGAATGGGAGCACCTCCATCATTCTTTGGGGGATCCCAAGCTAAATCAACAAAATCCTTATCCCAATTGGTTGGCTCTGGTCGACCTGGTTTATCTGGCTCATCAAAAGGATTCTTTGCAACAATTGGCTTTTCCGTTTCTAAATCTTCAGACTCTCCCTCTTTATTGACAGCGCGCACGCGGAACTTATAGGGCTTGCCTTCGTGTAACCCAATTACCTTAGCTTCAGGCTCCGAACTCTTGCCGCATGGTAGCCATTGTCCAGTATGTGGATCCAGTTTTTCTATTTCATAATAGTCGATTGGAGCCCCACCATCGTCATGAGGTTGTTCCCACTTCAGCTTACAGCTATGTTTGGTAATATCATGAACTTGTAACGGTCCCTTAGGTTTACCTGGTTTGCCTAATACGGTTACATCCAATTCTGCAACATCTTCTCCAACTTCATTTGTTGCCTTAATTGTATATTTACCATTTAATGGTCGTTGGGCTCGCATAACAAAGAATTTTGTATTGTAATCAACGGTGTCAATTTTGATACCATCTTCATCACTAACCACAGGTAACCCATTAAACAACCATTCCACAATCGGGGCTGGCTCGCCTCTTATATTAATATCCAAGCTGATGGATAAACCTGCTTTCACTATAACAGGTTTTAAGTTTGTTCTGTCTATATGCGGCTTAACTGTTAAGAATAGACATTAATACAAAAATATTTATATGTTTAAAAATAAAGTATTAAAAAAACCTACGGAAGCGTGGTTTGGCAGTATGCCAATTAGTTTGTTCTGATGGTTCCGAAGGCCCAGCTTTATTAACAGCGCGAACGCGGAATTTGTACTGCTGTCCCTCCTCTAGTTTTCTAACGACTCCCTTGCAAATTGGACCTTCAGTTTCTGCTGCTTTAATGAACTCTCCTGAATCTTTGTCCATAACTTCAATGATATAATTTGTAATGGGAGAGCCTCCATCACGGATTGGTGGCTCCCATTTCAGTTTAACATGATGCTCATCCCAATCCTCAAGTTCGGGTAGTCCAGGTGGTGCAGATATATCAAATGGATTCTTAGCAGTAATGGCCGAATCTGTTTCGAGAGGTTCCGATTCACCTTCTTCATTAATGGCTTTAACTCTAAACTGATAACGATGATTGGGATCTAAGTTTTTCACATCGAACTCTGTCTTTTCAGGATCAACTGATCCCACAGGTACCCATTTGCCAGTTGCTGTATCCATTTTTTCGACAGCATAACCTGATAAAGGGACTCCGCCATCATCTTTAGGTTTCTTCCACTTAAGCCTACATCCTTCCTTATGTATATCTGAGACTTCCAAAGGCCCTTCAGGTTTTGCCGGCTTATCCAATATAATGACTTCGACTTCAGCTTCGTCAAAACCATTAATATTCTCAGCTTTAAGCTTATAAGCTCCAGTATCTTTTCGTGATGTATCCAATAATGTGAATTTTGTGTTATAATCCTCGTTATCCACGCGCAACTGTCCACTTGGTGTAACTTCCTTTTCCTTGCAGAACCATGTTAGAGTGGGGGCTGGCTCACCTTTTACATCTACATCAAATTTAACTGTTTGACCAGCCCGTACCTTAACCGGCTTCATTCTCTCACGATTTATAGATGGCTTAACTAAAATTGTATTGTATTGTGTAGTAATGTATGTATTTTTTATTATTTTATATTAAATGCAACAACAGTATAGCAAGCATAATTGGGTTTATTATATTAATAAATAAATACGATCTTTGGCTTAACATAAAACAAGCATTTGCGTATACATACCAGAAATGAAATAAAAAGAAACTATATTATTTAGCAAATAAGCAAATTATTTTCCTAATTTTATTTTTAATTTTTAATTTAATACCAAAATAAAGATGGTGACAAATTGAATTCTTACGATTTCTCGGTTTCGCCAAATGAGGCTCTGTTGCATCGCTTGGATCGCTGGAACCGGCTTTATTAATAGCACGGACACGAAATTGATACACGTTTCCTTCGGTAAGACCATGGACTGTTGCCTCAGGTGTAGGCGTCTATATGCCATGGACAAAGGGCTTAATTATTTATAAGTTCATTTAAATGTCTTATATATGTATGTACATATTGTTATTTAAACAGACCGAATATACGTTTAGTACATAATGGATATACTTACATTAGTAGTAAGAACCTCATCCCATATGGGTGAAAATTTATCCTTCTTTTCAATAACATATCCACTGATTGGCGCACCACCATCGGCTTTGGGTGCCTCCCATTTTAGCTTAACCATATGTTCATTATAATCGTCAATCTTTGGTGTACCGGGTTTACTGGCAGCATCATACGGATTCTTTGCTAATATGCTACCATTTGTCTCCAGAGGTTCAGATTCACCTTCTTCATTGATGGCTTTAACTCGAAACTGATACTCATGACCTTCCTGAAGGCCTTTGACATCAAATTCGGTATCATTGGCAGAGGTACGACCGACCGGGATCCAACGACCTTGCTTCTTATCGAACTTTTCTACTTGGTAAGCTGTAATTGGTTTACCACCATCATCTTCAGGCTTTTGCCATTTTAATTTACAACTATCTTTGGTAATATTTTTGACAGCTAAGGGACCTTGTGGTTTACCGGGAGGTGCCAAAACATTAACTTCAACAGTTGCTTCGTCTTCCCCATGATCATTGATGGCCCGTATTTTATATGTTCCCGTATGATTTCTTACAGTATCAATAATTGAAAATTTCGTATTATGCGGAATATTTTGAATCTCACAATTGCTAGGCAAGTCCTCTGGTTTCAGTTCCTTATCATTTTGATACCATATTATTGTAGGAACAGGTTCGCCGCGTACATTCACGTCATACTTAATGGGTTTACCGGCGCGAATAAGCAAAGGCTTCAAATTTGTTCTCTCAATGCGAGGCTTCACTGTTTAATAAAAATGTGTAACATATTTTTGTAATGAAGTAATTTCCATTTTTGTAGAAAGTCTACATACTAATGGATTTTGGTATTTATATTGTACTCATTGATAAAGTGAAATTAGTCTATTGGTTTTGTGCAATGTCAGCCTTGCTGTCCGTTCGTCTGTCCGACTGTCCGTCCATTAGTCTGTATGTCTGTCCGTATGAATGCAATATTTTTCAAAGCTATCAAAGCTAGTCATTTGAAATTTTGACTCATGGATACCTTTGAATTATTAAGTGTAAAAATTTTCCCAATTCACCGACTAAGGATGTGACCAAAAGTATATACTTAAATACTTACATTTTTTGTACTTAACGATTTGTGGAACGCTCGCTTCTGATGGTGGCGATAGACCTGCTTTATTGACTGCAATGACACGGAATTGATATTCACCATATTCTTGGAGACCACCAACTGTAGCTTCTAAATGATCGCCAGGGATCTCTATCGCCTTTTCCCACTCTGGCTTTTTCTTATCCTTCATTTCAATAATGTATTTTTGTATTGGAGCTCCACCATCATTATTAGGAGGTGTCCATTTTATGCTGACACTCTGATTATCATAGTCGGTAACTTCAGGAGTACCGGGTTTGTTGGGCTCATCAAATGGATCCTTGGCAACAACGCCAACAAGTGTTGTCAGTGGCTCAGATTCACCCTCCTCATTCACAGCTGATACTCGAAACATATACTCAGATCCGGGAGTCAAACCTGTAACATCAAAACTAGGTGGTTCTTTTTCGCCTGGAGATCGTCCAACTCTGACCCATTTGCCAGTTGCTGTGTCCATTTTCTCAACAAGATATTCCTTAATCGGTACACCACCATCGTCTTCAGGTTTTTTCCACTGTAACTTGCATCCAGTTGCTGTCACGTCGCTAACAGCCAGAGGTCCTTTCGGAGAACGTGGTCTACTAAGCACAACCAATTCAACAGTCTCGCGGTCAATACCATTGCGATTTTCTGCCTTCAATGTATAAAATCCGCTGTCGTTACGCTTGGCATTCATTATAACAAAGTCCGTATGATAATCAATATTATCAATACTTATGCGATCCCCAGTTGTCAGTGGAACGTCGTCACGCCAACTCCAATGTAGATCGGGTACAGGCTCACCAGTAATGTCAACCGACCATTTGTGTGTACGTCCACTTTTGATTGTGATACGCTTGAATGTCGATCTATCAATTTGTGGCTTAACTGAAGAATTATATACATTACAAAGGATTAATCAAGTTGAAAAGTTAGCTTCAAAGTCCCATTGTTTTAAAGAAAGAACATTTATAAAACACGCAAATACGTACATAATAAAAGCGGTAGCAGTAGGTATTATTCTATATGCTGCAAAATATTTATTTGAGCTAGCTTACAAATTATGAATTGAAATTTTATATCATTAATCGGATAATGACGCAGGTAGCGTTTCGACCGGGAATGAGTATTAACGTGATTTTCAATGTGATATAAAGCAATTCTGAAATAAGTTTTTGTACAATGTATGTATGTACATATGCATTGAATGTATGTTAAGCCAAAACCAGGTTAATTACATATAGTTACAGTTGCAATAAGACTAGAGAAACAATAAATTATGTAACTTACGATTCCTATGCTTGCAAAGATGATTGTCTGTGGGTTGCGACGGCTCAGATGAGCCTGCCTTATTTACAGCACGTACTCGGAACTGATATACCCCTTTCTCCTTAAGCCCTTCAACTTTGCATTCGGGTATTGGATCTTCAGTTTTTGCAACTTCAGTCCATGTTGGAGAAAATTTATCCTTCATTTCAACAATATAATGAGTAATAGGACGTCCACCATCAGAAGGTGGTCTTTTCCATTTAAGCGAGACACTTTTATTATCATAATCATCAATAATGGGTTGGCTGGGTGCACTTGGTGGGTCGTAGGGATTTTTAGCGAAAATGGCATCAGTTGTCTCTAGTGGTTCAGATTCACCCTCTTTGTTGATAGCTTTGACACGGAACTTATATTTCTTGTTTGGTGTCAGACCTTTAAAGTCAAACGAGGTCTCGGTTGGACCAACTTCTCCAGCTGGTATCCAACGGCCAGTCTCTTCATCCATGCGTTCTAGAGCATAACCCGTGATTTCACAGCCTCCATCATCTTCGGGACGTTTCCATTTCATTTTAATACGATGAGCTCTAACCTCTTCTGGTTCAAATGGTCCAGCCGGTGCCAATGGACGATCCAATACAATAACTTGGGCTTCAGACTCAATGTTACCCGAACTGTTGGTCAATACTAATTTATATTTGCCAGTATCTTTACGCACAGATTTTTTTATAGTAATTGATGAATTACGCTCTAGCTGTTCAAGACAGATCCGATGATTGTCAAACTTGAGAGGCTCATTAAACTTAAACCAACTAGCTGCTGGTTCTGGTTCGCCATCGTATTTAATGTCGTAGCGTACGGTCTGGCCCTTCTTCACTGTAATGTTTTTAAGGCCATCACCAACAAGGAATGGTTTAACAAATCGGCATTTGGCTATAATTGGTTTAGTTTTGTCGCTAGGCTCGCCAGGACCTGCCCGATTAACAGCACGGACTCGGAATTCGTACTGTTGGCCCTCCTTAAGGTTATCAACGGTGCCAACCCTAGCATCACCCGTCACTTCTTTTCCGGGCATCCAATCATTTGAGAATTTCTCCTTATATTCTATAATATAAGAAGTAATCGGATCACCACCATCACTATCTGGTGCTTCCCATTTAAGATCAGCATGATCTCTATCCCAGTCGGTAAGGTCAACGGCTTTGGGCTTTCCCGGCTCATCCCATGGATCTTTTGCAAGTATTGAGTTCTTAAATGTAGCCGGATCTGATAGACCAATTTTGTTTGCAGCACGTATACGAAATCTGTACTGCTTCTTCGGCACTAGGTCATTAATCTTTTTATGACATGGCTCACCAGGTAGAACCTCAGCGACAGGTTCCCAGCCTTGTTTTTTGCTCAAGTCTTGACGTTCGATAATATATTTAGAAATAGGAGTACCGCCATCATCTGCTGGTGGTTTGAAATTAACCACACACGATGTTTGATAAACATCGGTAACATCAACATCGAGTGGGGGTTGAGGAACGTCTTGGCAAATAATGTTAACATCTTTGGTATCTTCGCCTTGACCATTCGATATCTTTATCTGGTATGGTCCTGATAACTCCCTAGATGGCTTTTTAATCTTAAATGTGACCTTATCATCCGTTACCGCAACCTCAACATCTTTGACAGGCAAGGGCTTTCCGTCCTTAATTAATTTTGCCTCAACTGGAGATTGCTTAGTACCGCTTACTAGAAATATATAAATTTAAGATGAATTGGTATTGATTAATGTGAAACAAGTAAGAAGGCTCTAGTCGAGATGGCTTGACTACGAGATACCCTGATCCCTGCAAAAAAAGTGATACTCTTCTTCTTTACAAGCGTATGAGCGCGAGCTCTGCTAACTACGGGCCACTCCACCCGTCAATGAAACGATCTACTTTTAGAGTTAAGCAGTTAGGACGGAGTTACTTATGTACATACTTCGACATTTGATTAAGAAAAGTTTAAATATTTAAATGTACATACTTCAGTCGCTTGCTTACAAAACTAGCCTAATTCTTGATCTACTTTCAAAATAAACATTACGACTTTTTATTAAGAAAGGTTTAAATATTTAAATGTACATACTTCAGTCGTTTGCTTACAAAACTAGCCTAATTCTTGATCTACTTTTAAAATAAACATTATTATTGTTAGTATTTTGGATTGATCTAATTTTATTTACCTTTGAATGGTATCTCAACAATAAGAGGCGCACTAATTGGCCCAGTGAACTCATCAGGACAGTTTATATTTGGCCTGCTCTCACCCTGGCGCACAGATAGCTTACATGTTGAGTTCAGTTGACCGGACTCACAGGTAATTTCCCCTGCATCGGTTAATTCAAGATTGTTGAAAACTAGCTGGTGCTTGCCACCACCTAAGTTTTTAATTTCAATGCGATCATTTGACACTATTGGGTCACCATTGAACTTCCAGACGCATGGGGCAGTCTGATCCTGTAATTCGACATCCAGCACCAGCTTCTCTCGTTCAACAGCATCAGTGTCCTTCAGTTTTTTGTTGAAACGATTTTGATCTGCAAAGGTATTCATTAACTTAGTTGCTCATTTAGTATGTGGGTATTTTGTTCCCGAATCGAAAAAAGTACATTGGTTGTGAGCAAAGTCTGTCTTGCTATTTTCTATTTTCCGGTATGTATGTCAGAAATCTTATAAGCTATAGAGTTGCAGTTGGGACTATGCATACATATATTCGCATCAACCAGGCAAGAATAAGCCAACAAATAAGAACGTTGTAGTCGGTTGTTACCTTCTGTAGAAGACTTAATCACGGTCCAAAAGTTGTCATATTTAATTTCGAATTTAATAAACAAAATATTTGGGTAAATAGAAAGCAGCAAGCCCTTTTCCCAAGCATACAAACATACATACACACATACATATATACATATGTAAGTATGTATGTAAGTATGCACACATTCAGCATTGATTCCATGCACACAGGCAATCGTCTGCATTCCAGCATATTCTAAGAATTGCGATTGAATTGTGAATTTTTCAGCCGCTACTTTAGTTTTATCAGAAGGCGCTATAAGTTCACTTATTTAGGTTTAGCTATCGTGTTCTAAATCTGGGCAGTGATGTTGATGGTAAGTGTTATGCGGGCAGTGCGAATGTTGCGGGTCCCATTCCAGTCGAAGATTGCATACACATGTACACACATACATATGTATATATCGCGAGTATACATTTCAAATTACAACTCTGTAGCTTATCAACTAATGTATTATGATTATATACATATCGGAAAATTCATTTTGCGATTTGCCACGCCTTTAGTGGGCACTTCAAGCCTCTAGTTTTAATAGCGATAATAGAAAAATGTTGAATTATTGAAAAATATACAGACGGAAGGACAGCAAAGCAGACATTGCACAAAACCAATATATTCATTTTCGTGATGGATTTAAAAATATATATAATGGATATATCTACTCCCATTAGGGACGTGACAAATCGTGTAAAACATTATCATCTACAGTTTTAAGGCTAGAACACTTTAATTTGGGAAGTGAGATAATGTTACGATTTTATGAAGATCGGTGAAAAATGATATATATATATACCTAATGACCTGAATAAAGTAAAAGTTATGTTATCCCTGGCTCCTTCTAAGAACTGGACAAAAATCACGGATCTACGCCCATTAACGTGTCCAATTGGCAACCAAGTTGTACATGTACATATATATGTATAAGTTGTATATGTACATATGTATATATGTATAAACTTAATGGTAACTGCTAAAATGTCAGAAACATTTTAAAAGAAATGTAAAAATATTCGAAATATAAATTAAATATGTAGTATAAATGTTCGCAAGGAAAAAAAGTCGGATCCAATAAAATGACATTATTGTAATAAAGAAAAGTCATAACAAGTAAGAAATATGACTATATTTGCAACTGACCTTCAAAGACTCCCCTTTGGTAAATTTGACGCCGGTCTTCAAAATATAACATAAGGTGGGAACAAAACCTCAAGCAATCGGTTTCAGCCGATTGCAACGATTTTTTTTCTATAAAATTTGCAAAGCTTTTACTTACAGTTTATGATTATCTCTGCCTCAGTCTTATCAGCATTAGTCGTGCACTTGAATTGACCGGCATCAGTTACCTTACAATCTTTAATAACGAGTTTTCTTTTGCGACCATCCTTGAGAACTTGCATTCGCTTATCTGGTTTAATTTCCTCGTTGTTGCGGAACCATTGTACTTCGCCTTGGGCATCATCAATTTCGCAGGCTAATGTGATGGTGTCCTTCTCAATGCATTGTTGAGATTTGAGTACTTTAACGAATTTATATGGATACTCAACTATCTTTAATGCAGTTTCAGTTTTATCTGGCTGCTTGTCCAATTGACACCTGTAATGTCCACTGTCCTCCAATACTGACTCCTTAATAATTAGCTTCAAATTGCCATTAATATCTTTGGAGATCAAGAAACGTGGATCATCAGATTCAATCTTCTTATTATCCTTAAACCAGTGAACATTCGCCATGCTACTACTAACAGCACACTCCAGTGTAGTTTCATGTTCAGTAAAACCTTCTAGTTTCTTTTTTAGGGGTTTTGTAAATGTATATGTTGGGTCAGCTTCCTCAACATTGAGAAATGCCGTACTAGAGACACCTCCAATCTCAATTGTATATTTACCGGTATCTTCTACCTTGGGTGCTGTTATGATCAACTGATATGTATCATTTTCCTGCTTGAATTTAAATTTACTGCCTGTAAACACTTCCTACCAAGGGATTAAAATAATATATTAATGTTTTTTATATACTTTTAAAAATTGTATTTAAAACAATCAATTAAGACGAAATCTGCTTATACATTTTATTGTATTTTATTTATTAATTGTATTACTAAACGATACCCTGAACCATGCAAAAAAAAAAAAAAATGTGATACTCTTCTTCGTAGTTGTTGTCGTGGCTATACTTTGGGTGATTTTAACTCAATTTCTAGATGGACGCTATTTCATGAAACTTTTTTAATATATTTATAGCATTCAAATGTATCTATTCTCCTAATTACAAGAGTCTAGTAAATGTGTGAGTTTCTTTTTTTTTTTTTTTTTTTTTAATTTAACTTTTATTTTTTAAGTACGGATAGACAGACAAGGCAATATCAACTTATTTTTTGTGCTGATCAAGAATATATATACTTTATGGAATCTGCGACGTATCTTCCTGTTATATACATTTTCAAATAACCATTATACCATGAATATCCATTTCAATGGAATGTATAAAAACTTAGAGGTACATTCGAATAAAGCAGCTTCATTTAGTTATTATTATTTTCTTATAATAGTTAAGAATTAGGGTTTTTATTTACTTTTCTTAATTTTATAATAATTATCAATAATATGTGTTACTTACATCCTTGCGGAATAGCCATTTGGGCTTGCAATTAGGTTTACTGAATCTGGCTTCAAATACAACTTTTTTATCCTTGCCTTCCTTGGCAAACTGGTCGATTAATGGACTAAGGAATGATTCCACCTTCTGTTGTGATCCCGTTGTTGTTGTAGTTATATATATATATATATAGTAGATATATATGTGTAAGTTAATAATATATATATACATATATATACCATTTTTTGCGTTGTCAAAAATGGGTAAAGACGACAAATGACAATAAATTTGATATACGATTACTTCGTAGTAAAGCAATTTTTAAATAAATAATGATAGTACAAATATGTTGACATTAAAACTGAATTTTTGGTCAAAATGAAATGAAAATGAAAAATAAAACAATGATAAAAAACATATCTCATTTCTTATAGTTTATGAGAAAATAACAGAAAATGTTAATTAGTATCTCTACTAA
The DNA here is from genome assembly GCA_035045845.1 of Drosophila buzzatii. NCBI lineage: Eukaryota > Metazoa > Arthropoda > Insecta > Diptera > Drosophilidae > Drosophila > Drosophila buzzatii. The sequence continues at coordinate 346,120 of JAWNOS010000409.1, read as the reverse complement.
TAGATTTTTTTTTTAATTAAGTCATAAATCTTGCTCAGTCATATAAGATGGAACACGATTTATGACTCAAACATTATCCAAGTTAATAATAAAAAGGCATAGGTCTTAGAAGGCCTACAATCTATATTTAACGAATTGTCAAGTTTTTATGTTACTGATTTTTGTATATCGAATTCTAAGTTAAATAGATAATCAAGGTAATCAATAGCAAATTGTTGTAAATATAATGGATCTAATAATTAAATAAGGTTTATATATGATCAAAATGATGTATGTGTATGTTTTTGTGAAAATGGACATCTAATTTGCTTTTTTTTTTGTAGATTGTATTGATTGTGCCAGAGGTAATAACAAAATTCAAATTCTCAGTGAAATTCTCAATGAGAGAGAAGAATATTTTGTTTTTAAATACATCGCATTCCATTGAATTCCATAGAAATATATCCGGAATTATTGAATACTAAACTGATCTGTGCTTGTTCTTTTTGATTGAAAGAAAAAAGAAAAAATTACATCAATCCAAAATCGCCAAAAAATATGCCTTGGGCTGTAACACAATTTTTACATCAAAATGTAAAATAATTTATTTTTGTTATAAGTAGTATAAGTAAATATCTCAATTATAAAGCACACCTCCTCCCGGCGAAACGGATGCAACGTCGGCCAATCGGGGATCAGCTCTGCTAGGGATGGTCTACGTGTCGATGGCGCCTTTATTGCATTACACATACATACACACATATAAATAGTGGAAAGATCAGATATAGATCAAAAACATACTAAAACTTCAGCTATTTAATTTTGACATATTCATATTATCGTAACTGCTTAATTGGGTGGAAAATAAAATCAACTTTAATAGCTATATATATATATATGTATACATATATAAGTATTTTCTCTCCATAATTGTTCATAATTCCAGCTAAAAGAGTTGAGCTACATATTTGTTTGGTCACTTTATGTAGGAGTGGTATAATAGGAAGTGAAGTTTTATTTAGAATGTAGATATTCATAAATAAAAATTGTTACGATATAGATATATAGAAACATACAGACGATTTCTAAATCGTATGAATAAGTGAAAATTGCAAATACATAACAGTCAAATGGCCAACTATGTTATTGTATTGCTGCGCCAACTTGAGAAGAATATTATCAGCACAGTATGGAGAGCTCTATAAGTATTTAAGCCAATGATGAAAAGCCGGAAACAATCTGCTTCTTACCCTTTCGACTTTCTTTAAAGCCGGCAATGGTTTTTCAGTTTCTTTAAGATCGCCCCAATTGGGGTCTTGTTCTTCTTTGTCCCATTTTTGATAACGACGTTTCTTTAACATAGCACGGAAATCCATGCCGCTGGAATCGGAGACATATAACTGCATTTCGGCCGAGTCCTCGCCGTGTATATTCGATACAACAACCTTATATTTGCCTTCATCATTAGGCTTGCATTTTCGCATGCATAATGTAATTGAATTTGATTGTCCATCTGTGAGGAACTTGTAACGGCCACCTTCAAGAATCTCACTAACTCCTTTATAGAATTTGAAAGTCGGGGCTGGGTTGCCCTCAATAGTAACTGTAAGGTATGCCGTCGAGTCTACAAATATTGGAAAAGGGTACACAGAACATAAGAAGTACGATACATTGTTGAGGCTACAAATTTGAATAAAAGATACACAGAACATAATAAGTTTTTACACATATATTTCGGTTAGTTACATGACATCATAATAATAGCAAATAAAAGTGCTCTAGTCGGAAGTGTCCGACTAAGGAATATCCTGCAATCTGCATAATGCTGATATTTTACAAACAGTATACGATTTGAAATAAATTATTTTTACATGATCATAATCTTATTACGGAAAACTATGTATAAAATTTGATGCTCTGAAAAAATTTCAATAAAATATTGAATTAAAATGATTATTTTGCTCTACACACCGAACACTGATATGTTGAAGATTGCAAGGCGCTTGCTTTTATAGATTAAACAGACGAGTTTACAGAACAATACAATTCATTAGGAAAGCGTAAAATAAAATTGCAATTACTGCTACAATTACACAATTAAATATATACACATACTGATTTAACATATATTGATATGTACATGTACATGCGTACCTTACCTTACAGCTTAATTTTTGAACTGCAGTAGAAAAATGTACATGCATACATACATACATATGTGTGATTAAGGAATGACACATACCTTCAACCACTGAGTAAGACTCCTGAACATCAGTAATTGATGGTGGGCCACCATCGCCGACATCGCGCAATGGAGTGGATGGTTTATTGATAAGATCTTCCAAGTCCTGAACACTGGGTCTACGTACATCGATTGAGGGACGCCTCCGCTGTTATGGTGAATTATATGATGGTATTGGGGGCGATCAACATAATAAGTTGAAACAACACGACAAAATAAACATAAACATAGATAAAAAAAAGTAGATAGTTAGCACATCAGATTTTATTGTATTCATATGAGCTGTTTTGGTAAGTACTTTTGCAGATTCAATTCGTGAACATATTGTTGTTATTCACTCGTCAAAAATATGTATTATATACAAACGAAAATTATAAACGCATACTGCGGTATAGACTAAATGGTTTTAAATTATGCCAACTACTGAACTGAACATCAACATCACATTAGAGTGTATTACTGATAATTAAATACTATATCAGAAACATATTCGAAGTGAGTTTGATAAGATGAATATGTGGAAACTAAACGCTACTATAAATACTACAAATATTTATGGTAAATGGTAAAGTCGTTAGTAAAATGTTTAATATGCTGCGTTATTTATTTATGTATATTTTAATTGATATTTATTCTGCTATAGGTAATCAGATGGCGATTTAGTTTTAATTCCGTATTTATTACTTAATATAATCTCTTTACATTTTCATTAAGAATTTACTTGTTTTTTATTTATTTGCTTTTAAAAAGTAGAAAAAAGAAAACAACAAAATAAAAACAAGTAAGAAAGCTGTAGTCGAGACTGCTCAACTACGAAATCTTCTGAGCCCTTCTTCGAACGAATAATATTCCGAGAATGCTTCGATTCTCCACGCGTAACAAACTATACATGCAAAAACACGAGCACACACACGCCTCGACGCATTGCAGGAGTCTTGCTGTCACGCTGCCTCTCTTGCTGTGTCGCGTCGGTTTTGCTGTCATAACTTATTTGATTAATAATTCCGTTTCTAGATGGACAATTGTAATCAAATTTTCAGATTATGATCATGACATTCACATCTACATATATGATAAACCAAACTGTATGTCTCTAGTATTTGAAATACATTTTTTACACGTTTAGGGGTGTAGGGCTGAATTGGAGGCCTACATTCAAAATCTGACAAAACCCGAAACTGTATTAAATTAGTCTAAATCTATATACATACATATATGCAGAAGACTTGGGGACTCTTACAATAAAGACGAACGAGATATAATTTTATAACTAATGCTCGATAAATGCTTTATCGATAGCTCGGGAAATATATAAGTTATCGAATTACTGAAACAAACAACACAAAAAGAATAAACTTTTATATCTTCGGAAATCGACACGTTCAAATATAGGGATACGCGTGTATTATTTACATTTTGCGTCAATCTTCACAAACTTTAAGTATTTACACTATACACCATATATACAGCAATAATTTATTTTTAGTTGTTTTTAATATTTACAAAAATGTATCTCAAATATTATTTATGCTGTTCATATTATAATAAAATACTTTTTAATACTTGTTCAACAAGTTTTTTGTATACTCTTAAATACCGTAGTATTATAATGTTCAGGTTCCTAATTGACTCACCCGCAGAGGGGAAATTAAAATACTTTGAAACAAAACAATTGGAATCTCGGAATTATTCGAAAAATATTAGTTTTGTAATCAAATCTTTATTTTCTAAGTCTGGCTGTGAACGAGTATTGTATAGTCGGTCATATCCGACTTCAAAGTTTTTACTTATTTTCTTTTTTCAAATCAGTCACCAACAATAACTCAAGCGAAAATAATTGAAAATAAATACATATATGATCATTATATCGCAATTAAAGACCTGTTTTGCATCGCCCATTACGCCGGGTCGTTGTTGTTTTTGCTATTGAGATCAGAAGAAGGATAAATTTAAATGCCCGATTGTAATAAATAATTATACCTATATAGATATATTCATGCATTATTTGTATGTATGTTTTTATTAAAAATTAAAATCGCTGCTTAATTGATTGAATTTCATTCTATGTTGGCTTAAATATATTTTTGTCTATTTTCTTATCTAAATGTTCTTCAAAGTCGAATTGATATGTAACTGCTTTTTTATTAATAAAAAATCAGAAAAATTCAAGTTTGATATTAACGATTACTACGCGATATTAAAATAACTACAGCCATAAGTGTCAAATGTTATATGAAGGTGTTAGGTAGTGTATTATTTATTTATTTCATCATGCAGTGACTTGGGTATCTTTGATTTTCATTCAGCTTGGGTAAAATTGAATCATTTATTGTAGTGAAATATTCAGAATCTTTCAACATAACTATCATGCTTATAATTAATTGAAACAAATATTCTCTTTCGAGCTCTACATGTTGTCGATATATGTACATATATTAATATACATATGTCCTTGCCGTTAAAGCAATAAATAACATAAGAGTAAAAACCTTTGCTATCATTGATTTAAATAGAAATTATATTTTAACCATTTTTGGTTAGAGATTGCTTGGCACACAGAAGATTCTAAAAATTGACTAAGTTCGTCAGGCGGATTAACATCCTTTATATCACATTTCGGAAAATATAGAAATAAAATTATTCATATTTTCTTTATTAATATTTATTTATTTATTTCAATAGTTAGCTTATAAGTTCTATAAGTTTGAATGATTTTATATGATATATGATAATATTACTATTTGTATTTTGTCTGGTATACAAATTTCTCGAGCTCGCAAGTCATATGCAAGTGATGTTTTCAATTGTGGTGTATTTTCTGAGAAATTGTGATTTTCCGAGCATCTTAGAAAAACACGTTTTTGTTAAGAGAAATATAACCAAACACTACGAAGGGATCGAAAAACACTGCTCACTCTCACCTGTCCTTCACCAACCTCGCCTGGCCTCAACAACTGTAATATTGGGTTTAAATTCAATTAAAAACGCTGCGCAATAGTAAATTTAGTCTAAAATTATTACGTAACTTAAATAACTTAATATATATTTGCCTATGATTGTAAAAAAATGTATTTGGAATTGAGGTTCGTGTTTGGTTAATTTTAGTTTAGATGAAGATAGCTGTAAGATTAATTCCGTATACTCTAATTAATATATACAGATATCTGAGTATTGTTCTCGTTTAGCCTTACTATTTATAATAATTAAATAACTCGAATATTACGCGACTGAGCTGTACCCGATTATATGTGTATTCATCTTTTCACTCGAGACAGAAAAGACTGACTGATGTTTCATTCAGCCAGAGTTGAATCTTTTGCATCTAGACGCCAATGACCATGATACGATATTTTCTATCGAAATTCATATTATGCGTATTTATTGCAGCCGTTCACTTCTATCTAATCGTTTACATACATATAGATATTATAAATATTTATGCATACATAAATTTGTTTTTTTTTTTTTTTTTTTTTACAATGCCAAATATATTTAAATAGTATCCTTGATGCCGTCTATCGTAAAAGTGTGCAGCTTTAGCTTAGCGGTTCTTCCATATACATTAAAATTTTATTTCTTTTATCACACATAAACCATATATTATAAAACCTGCAGTACATTGTGTCTCCCATTCGAGAAAAAAGTATTGATATATGTATGTATGTATATCACCTATACGATCGCACAAGTGTACTATTATTAGCACTCTAAAATAGACTAGGAGAAGGTCATTTGTGCATATGTGTTCTATACATATAAGAATACAAATTGAATCCATTAAAATGAGTTGAATTCGTGCGTAATATAAGGCAGACGCGGGTGTATAGTGATCATATTACAGAATTAGGATATGTTTTTAAACAATATAGTGAATATTCTCAATATTCAAGAAGAAAAAGCATAAATTTATCTCTTCTAACCACATATACATAAATTAAGTACAATTTTAGCATACTGGGAAAGTCTTACCCGTGTATCCATGACTTCGCCCGGGCGGAGTTTCTTCTGTAGAATTTGTTTGTATTCGTTGGGTGGCATATACATATAGGTGTGCGTGTAGGTGTGCATATGATTGTGGTCGTGGATCGATTGAGGGCGGAGGATATTACATTTGGTGTGTATGTTTAAAGTTGTTCGGTCACGTTACATTCAGATGCAGGCGCAATCAAATGGAGACCAATGGGATTTGGTTTTTATGGTAGTAAATTGTGTGTTTTTTTTTTTGTTGTTGTTGTGTTGTTGTTAAATGGACAGTATCATACATGGTACATATAGAAGGGGACATAGGAAATATATGTGAGATTAAAAATAAGCATTATTTACACTTACATATAACAAATAACATGAATAAAATACATATATAATAGGTCAAATAGATATTACATACAATTAATTGGTTAAAGACAAAAAACTAAATTTCTCATACAGATAGATATAAAATGCTTTTTATTTCAATTTGAACCAAGTCAATAATCGGCTATTTATAAATATATAAAATCCTAAACATTCAATAGACTTCTACTTTAAAAGATAATGTGAAATTTAACATACATATATAATATATATACATATATATATATATATTGTTTTTAATCATTCTTTTATATATATAAATGCATCGGCCCCAAAAAGATTTGACTTGAATAACTATAAAACACGCCTCTTTCACAACTTGTAATCATAAACTCAGGGTATAATAAAATTAGAAAAAAAAATAACATAGCTGTAGTCGAGACTGCTCGACTACGAAATCTCCTGAGCCCAAAATTGTATTAAATTAGTGTCTATATACACGTATGTATGTATATGCAGAAGACTTGGAGACTCTAAATCTAAAGATAAACAAGATATAATTTTATAACTGATAAAGTGTTTTATCGATAACTGTGAAAATAGAAAAGTTATCGAATTTATCAAACAAACTCGAACTGAGCGTGCAATATACGGACCTAACACAAAAAGAATGAAGTCTCTAGCTCCAATATCTTCGCACTGACGGACATGGCTATATCAACTTTTCTCGTCACCCTGATCAAGAATATATATACTTTATGGGGTCTGCCACGCCTCCTTCTGCCCTTTACATACTTTTAACAAAACCATTATTTTCCATTTTCAATGGGCTCAGGGTATAAAAAAATATCGGCTTCCATTTTCAGATTTTCGGGCAAATTTAACTGTCTGATTCATTTTTGAAATATGTATATATTAACAAAAAAATTGGAAATTGTAAAATGTACCAATAACTCTAATCCTGGTTCAAAAGTAAATGGAGTATATAAATGCATGTAATTTGAGAACAGAAATACTACATAGCAAGGACTACCGTGATATTATTCCATAGTTGGGAAAGCTTGAAAAGAATGTACTTGATATGCATTATGAGAAGATGAGCAATATCATTATTTTAGAACTCATCATTAAATACTAAACCATTTAAATTTGATATTGCTTCTCTGATTTTAATTGGTGACATAAGCGCTATTCATATTATAAATTGTAAGGGAACATAAACCACTCATTTGATCATCGTTTTTGGAAACTTTACTTTTCACTTTTCGTTGGTTTTATATGGGGAATAAGTAATTACCTCGTCATTAATGATAAGTGATGGTCGACGACCTGTATCTGCTGGGGGAATTAGAGAGCCGCGGCGACTTGGTGGCTCCGGTGCTAGAGACGGTCGTTTCTCTCGTATCACTTCGATCTTTGGTGGCTCACCAGGTGCTGGAGGCTGCATTTTGGGTACCTTAGGCTTTTCATCCTAAATACAAAATGTTATTAATGAATATTAATAAATAGTAGTCTATCCTTTAAACGTTAGAAAACAAAATATTTATGCAATACTGCGCTTTGCTTATATATCTATATAATATAAAAGAAATGTTAAGTAAGGATAAGACAGGCACGTCAATTACGGTCACCTTAATAATGGCAGACATTTTTGATAAATAGTAATTTTTCCCGTATTCTGTATACTTATCATTAGGAAAAACACAGCTATTTTACAAATGCATTGCACTTGTATTTGAAGTTGGTATTTAGTATATTTGGGTTTTCGGTGCAACGCGATAAGATGTTATAAAATTTTGACCGTTTGTCATGAACGACAAGAAGAGACAGATATCAAGCATTAGAATGGTTGTATATAGGAGATTTGTGTATATATTTTTCTTCATAAGAGATTTCCCAACGTTAAAATATAAAAATATAAATATAATTTGTATTTCTAGTATAGAAAATGTGTGTATATTATAACTTATAAATATAACTTATAAATATATATTCATATCTGTATATAACACAAATTGAAAAGAAAACAAAGCATGAAAAGAAAGCAGCATGAACAATATATTCAAGTATGCATACATTTATGTAAAATTTCTAAATATTTAAAAAACATATAATAGTTTCTGTATAGCGACATACATTTACTAATATATATATATATATATATATATATATATATATATATATATATATATATATATATATATATATATATATAGACTAATATATATATATATATATATATATATATATATATATATATATATATATATAAAGACTATTTATATCGGAATTACCTTTGGATTTGTGGCGGTTAGTTTCACTTCTGGTGGGTCTTTGTCCGGGATATTAACAACAGGAGTGGATTTCTCAGGTTTAGCTTTCGTAATATCAAAACACTCATATTTTTCTAACGGTAGGTGTTCATAATCGTCTACAATGGTTGCAATAGCTTCTGGTTTTATTATCTCAGTTATGTGCGCTTTGGATGCTTTTGTGGGCTTAAACTCTTCCGTTGCATTTGCCTTTACCAAGCGAATAGTGTTTATTTTTATAGGGATATACGTGAGTATTTACCAACAAGGTACATATAGGATGTGAATCGACATAAATATAGATATATAAATATAGATATATATATATATATATAGATATATATATAGATATAGATATAGATATAGATATAGATATAGATATAGATATAGATATAGATATAGATATAGATATAGATATAGATATAGATATAGATATAGATATAGATATAGATATAGATATAGATATAGATATAGATATAGATATAGATATAGATATAGATATAGATATAGATATAGATATAGATATAGATATAGATATAGATATAGATATAGATATAGATATAGATATAGATATAGATATAGATATAGATATAGATATAGATATAGATATAGATATAGATATAGATATAGATATAGATATAGATATAGATATAGATATAGATATAGATATAGATATAGATATAGATATAGATATAGATATAGATATAGATATAGATATAGATATAGATATAGATATAGATATAGATATAGATATAGATATAGATATAGATATAGATATAGATATAGATATAGATATAGATATAGATATAGATATAGATATAGATATAGATATAGATATAGATATAGATATAGATATAGATATAGATATAGATATAGATATAGATATAGATATAGATATAGATATAGATATAGATATAGATATAGATATAGATATAGATATAGATATAGATATAGATATAGATATAGATATAAATATAGATATAGATATAGATATAGATATAGATATAGATATAGATATAGATATAGATATAGATATAGATATAGATATAGATATAGATATAGATATAGATATAGATATAGATATAGATATAGATATAGATATAGATATAGATATAGATATAGATATAGATATAGATATAGATATAGATATAGATATAGATATAGATATAGATATAGATATAGATATAGATATAGATATAGATATAGATATAGATATAGATATAGATATAGATATAGATATAGATATAGATATAGATATAGATATAGATATAGATATAGATATAGATATAGATATAGATATAGATATAGATATAGATATAGATATAGATATAGATATAGATATAGATATAGATATAGATATAGATATAGATATAGATATAGATATAGATATAGATATATAGATGGAGATTTTACAAAAATATCAAACAAAAACCATTTTACCCTGAATTCCCATTGAAATTTTTATACTTTGTTCTCAAAGGGAACGCAATATTTTTCGGCGCTATTAGACCTAGAGACTTGAAATTTGGAACATATACTCATATATGCATATAAAGTGTGAAAATTTTCCCGATCCGCCCACTATGGGCGTGGCAAATCGGAAAAGTCTTCCGCCGATAGCAAGTTATCATACTAGATGATGAGCTAGAGACTTGAAATTTGGCATGTATACTCGGGTTGACAACCCAAGATCAATAAGCTATGGTAGATATATCTACGCCCCCAGGAGGCGTGGCAAACCACAAAATTTTATATCTCCTACAGTTTTAGAGCTAGAAGCTTGAAAATTGGATGGTTGAGTTACTAATGTCCTCCTCTAATCGATGACACAAAAATAACTTTTCAGCCTCTTTGGGGGCGTTGCATATCGAAAAATACCCTGTAATTTTCGCATTTTTGGAATATAAGCAACCAAATGTGCAGTCATGTTAGCCTCGACTCTTTCTAAGAACTGTGCGCCTACGCCCACTGAGGGCGTGGCAAATCGGCAAAGAAGTTTGTTGTGGTCAACTGCATAATTCATGCATACGAACAGCTTAATAGTAATTGCTAAGATGGCAGAAAGCATTTTAACATAAATATACAAATATTAAGGAATTTCAAAAATAAAATTTATTAATTTTCGATTAATAAACAAAAAGTTTCCAGCGGGACTCGAACTCAGGTCATTTAAAATAACATGTAATCATTAGCTAAACCTGAATCAATTCACAGCTGATGAGCTCATCAGCTGATCAGCAGCTTATGACGAAACAAAACAATGTATACACACTTGGATGTATATATGCATGCATAGAAAAACTGCTTGCCACGCAGCGTGGCAAATCGGAAAAGTTGTTTTAGTTTTTTCTTAAATCCACAATTCATATGCGTATGTTTATAAATTATTATCAATTGGCAGCATGCATCTTATAATAAATATACAAATATAAAAAAATTTAAAAAAAATAATAACTTTGAAAATATGTTTTCTGCGGGATTCGAACCTACGAACCAAATAAGGCATTGCTAGAGAGCATTTTGACAAAACTAAAGTAACGATCGAAAAATTCACAATTCAGTCACAATTAGAATATTCTGGCATGCAAATTTTTGTATGCATGCATAGAAAATTGTGTGTATACTTGTATAGTGTGTACATGTGTAAATCTGTATGTATGTATAGGAAAAACGATTGTTGCTTGCCATGTACGTTTTCTAATTGCCGAAATATTTCGCTAATTAAATGTTTATTAAATAAATAAGATGTATCTATGGGAACAAAGTATTTCGCAGTTAGTACCGCCTAACTGCAACGTTCTTACTTGTTTTCTATGAGTTCAGGGTATAACAAGTGAGAATGCTCTAGTCGAGACAGCTCGACTACGAGATAGTTAATTTATTTAATAAACATTTAATAAACGAAATATTTCGGCAATTAGCAAACGTACATGGCAAGCAACAAACGTTTTTCCTATACACCCTATACGAGTATACACGCTGCGTGGGCGCAAATTAAACGACATACAAAAGCTGTATGCTATAGTATTCTAAGAATTGCGATTAAAATGTGAGTTTGTATTTGGGTTATTTGGGTGTAGCTAACTATTACATGTTATTTTAAAATGCGTGGTTTCCCACTGGAAACTTTTTGTTTATTAATCGAAAACTTAAAGATTTTATTTTTTTAATTCATTAATATTTTTATATTTATGTTAAAATGCTTTCTGCCACCTTAGCAATTACTACTAAACTATTATAATCATGAATTGTGCAGTTGGCCACAACGAACATCTTTGCCGATTTTCAACGCCCCCAGTGTGCGTAGACGCATAATTTGGCCAGTTCTTATAAAGAGCCGATGCTAACATAACTGCAAAATTTGGTTGCTTACACTCAAAAAATGCGAATTTTACAGGGTATTTTTCGATATGCCACGCCCCAAAGAGGCTGAAAATTATTTTTGGGTCATCGATAGAGGAGGACATTAGTAACTCAACCATCCAATTTTCAAGCTTCTAGCTCTAAAACTGTAGGAGATATAAAATTTTGTGGTTTCCCATGCCTCCTGGGGGCGTAGATCTCTAGCTCGTCAACTAGTATGATTATTGGCATACGGGCGCAAGAATTTTCCGATTTCCAACGCCTGTAGTGGGCGAAAGACTGACAGACTGTGGCACTATAGATAAAGACAGCAGCGCGAATATGTGAAAGAGATTACAAAATTAAACTATTATATAGGCTTTCTAATTTCAGTGAATAAGATAAGAAATTAATTGAAATAACTCCAAAGCTATGAGAAAATAATACTTCAAAATGAAAGTAGAGAACTAAAATTATTCATTCAATTTCCGAGAAATTGAGTGAAAAGAAAAAAGGAAAAAGATTTTCAAGTTAGTAAATAAAAAGTAAAATAATAAATGCTTGGAGATTTGAATAGAAATTGAAAGACAGGTAGAAGAGTGTATTGATTTTTAAATATTCCTCACTGTGAGTCTGAGCTTCCATTTACCTTATGTAATTGCAGAGCTTGTTGGGGTGCAACCTGCTCTTTAACATCCTTTATAACGGGTTTCAAAACAACACCGAGGAAGGACTCACTTTGTATAGGTTCCTTGGTCATCAAAGCTCTTACTGAAGAACGACGTCGTTGCTTTATTATATCCATCAGAGATGGTTTCACTGCCTGAGAGGATTTCGATTTTATTTCTATATATAGATAAATATATAATTTCACCTACTCTCATATCACGGAAAAAAACTAGAAACAATAGGTGCACTTTGAGTGCGTTCCAATCATAAAATTTAATTTATGCAAATAGTAAATGACATAATAACCCAGTAAGAAATCTCTAGTCGAGACTGCTCGACTACGAAATCCCCTGAGCCCTTCTTCAAACGAATAATATTCCGAGAATGCGTCGTTTCGATTCTCTACGCGTAACAAATTATATAAAAACACACGCACACGTTTATCATCGCTTGTACACCTGTATGTGTGTAAGCAATGCAGGCGTCTTGCTGTCTCGCTGCCTCGATTGCTCTGCCTCGTCGGTTTTGCTGCCATAACTTATTTGAATCAAATTTTCATATCTATATATATGCGAAACCAAACTGTATATTCCCTAGTATTTGAAATAATTTTTTTAACATTTAGGGACCAGAATACGAAATCTGGCAAAAAGCGAATTTGTATTAAATTAGTATCTATATATGCAGAAGAATTGGAGACTCAAAGGATGAACGAGATATAATGTTATAACTAATTGGTAATATACAAGTTATCGAATTTCTGACACAAATTCAACTGCAATATACGAGCACATAATGAAGTCCTTTTCTCGTCACCCTAATCAAGAATATATATACTTTATGCCACGCCTGCTTCTGCCTGTTACATACTTTTAACAAAACCATTATACCCTGATTTCCCATTTTCAATGGGCTCACGGTATAACAAACTAGTAAGAAGGCTCTAGTCGAGACGGCTCGACTACGAGATACCCTGAACCCTGCAAAAAAAGTGATACTCTTCTTCTTTACGCACATATAATCGCGCGCTCTGCTAACCGCGCAGTTGCTGCCATGGCTTAGGGGTGGGTTGGGCTATACTTTGAACGCTTATAACTTCATTTCTAGATGAACGATCTTCATGAAATTTTCAGAGTAGATTAGGAGTATCTATATGTATCCATTTGCCAAATTTCAGTCTCCAGTATTTGAAATGCGTTTTTTAAATTGTGGGCGAAGGGGGCGTGGCATCCATAATCTAAAAATTACATAATCTGCGTATCCATAATATCTATCTAAATATACAAATTTGGAGTCTTTAGCTAGAACGGTGTAGAAGCTATGCTCAAAAAACATAAAAAATTGAAACGAATTTTCGATTTTTTATCGATAATTTGGAAATGGGATGAGTTATCGAAAAAACAAAATTAACTACGTACTGCGTAACTAACATGCGAGTGTTCATGTGAAATTTCAGCTCTCTAGCTTTTGTAGTTTCCGAAATCTCGACGTTCATACGGACGGACAGACGGACAGGGTTAGATCAATTTATTTTTTATGATAATCAAGAATATATATACTTTATGGGGTCTGCAACGTCTCCTTCTGCCTGTTACATATGTACATTTAACAAAACCATTATACCCTGATTTCCCATTTTCAATGGGTTCAGGGTATAAATAGAGGGAAAGTATGAAATTTTACAAAATATATTAGTAAATATTCTTAATATGTTTTATATCAATACTTTGACTATCTCTGATTATTATACAGAAATCGTATGATGATTCCTCAAACGGAATGCATTTTTAAAATCTCTCGAAAAGTATTGACACTTACCTCCTTCGTTTTACTCTCGTCTGCTTTTGGTTTATCTTCCTTGGATGGCAATGAAAAAGTGTAAAGGAAAGTTAAAGATAAGGTAAAACACAAACATGTCATGCAGATTATTCTGACAAAATTAGGGTTTATTATAAACATACATATGTATGTTTTATAGAATATATAACTTACTTCTGGTTCTACAATCACAGGCTTAAGTGTAGCGCCGTCTCTAGTATTATCGTCATCTGGCAATTTACCTTTACCCATTTTGATAATCTTTGGCTCCTCTACTGGTTTTTCAATTACTTCAGATTTCTTTAATATGATCACGCATAACATCAATCATATATTAAACATTGTGTGAACACATATCAAATTAATTATGTTATGGAAGTTAGATTAATATTGTTTAACATTTTACCTTCGGCAAGCAATTGTTTTGTGGAACTATCTCTGCTGGTTTTTTGGTATTGTCTATTGCTGGCTTTTCCATTTTATTTGGTATTTCGAGTTCCCTGGTAAAATCTGTGGGCGTAAACTCAGATTTTTCGTATTTCTCCAAAGTAGGTCGATCGTAATCTGGAATTTCTGGAAGTTCCTCATATTTTTGCTTCACCTTGGGCTTTGCTTTTACTTTTGACTTTGTAGCCTCTGGCTTAGGTTCATCCTTTAGCTGTACAAGAGATGTTTTCCGTAGCTTTGGAATCTCTTCTGCAGGTTTTGGCTCTTCTATAGTCTATTTTGTGCACGCGAAGGGAACAGCATTACAATATAAATAATAATATTTTTATTTTTTTAGATAGACCGATAGATAAGTAAATTAATAATAAGTCGGGAGCAAGTGACGGTTTAATACTCTTTCACGATTCGAAATCCGTTAAATCTTTTTTGATAACTGTTCCATTTTGGAACTCTATATTCAAACAAATTTTTTGGTGAAGCATATTTATTTTACATTATGTTTTTTATTTATTTAAGTGTCTGTCTGTTCATCCGTCTGCTCTTATGTAAGATCTCGTAGAGCGCAGAATATATAATAGCTTGAGACTTGAAGTTGATCAAGTGATTTTAAAAACTGACAGCTATTCTTGTTTTAATTTTTTCGATTAAAAACGTAATAATATTATATTAATTAAATATATTTTTTCTTGTGTATTGAAAATATTTTTATATTGATTGATTTGGTTTGGCACAGATGAACGAAACTTGTACAAAACCACTATAATCTAACTTCGCGAATGCGTATAATTATTAGAGAGATAGGTAAGTTAGATAGACATATAGCGTTACCAGGTAGCGTTTATATAATGACATTTCTCCAGAAAAGTCAACTTTTTGTATTGTTCGACCCCTTGGTTTTTATAATAAACCCTGAACTTATTGAAAATGGGAATTCAGGGTATAATGGTTTTGTGAAAATAAATGTAACAGGCTGAAGGAGACGTCGCAGACTCCATAAAGTATATATATTCTTGATCAGCATAAAAAAAACTAATCTAGCGCCGTTTCCCATTTCCAAATTATCGATGGGGATAACTTCTAAACCGCTTTAGCTAGAGACTTCAAAGTTATATATTTAGATAGATATTACGCAGATTTTGTAATTTTCAGGATGTGATGCTACCTAGTATGTATATGAAACAACGGAAAGCTGTAGTCGAGACTGCTCGACTACGAAATCACTGAGCCCTTCTTCTAATGAACAATATTCCATGAATGCTTTGTTTCTATTCTCTCCGCGTTAGAAACTATACATGCAAAAACACGAGCACACACACACACACTGATCTACGCTTTTACGCCTGTATGTGTGTAAGCATTGCACGCGGCCTGCTGTATCGCTGCCTTTGTTGCTGGGCCGCGTGAGTTTTGCTGCCATAAGTTCTTTGATTAATAATTATATTTCTGGATGGACAATCGTATTCAACTGCTCAGATTATGATCATGACCTTAATATCAATATGCCAAACCAAACTGTATGTCTCTAGTATTTGAAGCATTTTTACATATTTGGTGGCGTGGGGGGAATTGGTAACCGGAATCCAAAATCTGACAAAAACCGATATTGAAATAGATTAATATCTATATGCAGAAGACTTGGAGACTCTAACTCAAAAGATGAACGAGATATAATTTTATAACTGATTCCCAATCAAGTGTTTTATCGATAACTTTAGAAATATAGAAGTTACCGAATTTCTGAAACGAACTCGTACTGCGCGTGTAATAGACCTAACACAATAAGAATGAAATCTCTAGCTCTTATATCTTCGGAAATCGACGCGTTCAAACAAACGGACGGACTGACGGACAGACGAACATGGCTATATCAACTTTTCTCGTCACCCTGATCCAGAATATATATACTTTATGGGGTCTGCCACGCCTGCTTCTGCCTGTTACATACTTTTAACAAAACCATTTTAACCTGATTTTCAATGGGCTCAGAGTATAAAGAACGCATCGCAAATACTAAAAACTTGAAATTTGGCAAATACGCATATTTGGATGCTAATAATATATTCAGAAATTTCATGAAGGTCATAGTCATGGAAGGAATGGAGACGGACAGACGGACAGGGCTATATCAGTTATTTCTTTGTGCTGATTAAAAATATATGTATATAGTTTGTGGGGTGTGCGACGTCTCCTTCTGCCTGTTACATATATTTTCCCAATAACATTATACCCTGAATTCCCATTATCAGTGGGTTCAGGATATGAAAACTAATGAGTCGAAGCTACAGAAAGTGGACTTTTCTGTAGATTATCAGACAGATAAATAGATAAATAGACAGATAGATTGATAGACAGAAGATTGATAGACATATAGATAGCGTTATGTACAACAAAAATATTTGTAAATTTAAAATCATAGATATAATTGTCGATGAAATCCTGATTATTATTAAAATTTTTCCAAAGTACGTTCAAACATATATATTATGTATATATGTACATGCATACGTAGATGGAGACGTATGTACATACTGCACAATGTATACATTATTTAACTTTCTTAAAGGCAGAAAAATTAATATTTATTGTGATTTATAAGTGGAAACGACTAATATATTTGAATTTATACTAACTATGACGGGAAAAAGTAAGTTTAAACATATCCGTAATGCAGCGAAATGACGGGAAAAAGGAATTTTAAATATATCCGTAATATAGCGAAACGTGAAAAGATAATTAATATATAGACAACTTATGTCCAAATTTGTAACACAAACAAAATTATTGTACCCGATTTCAATTCTCTCAAAAGTGACAACTCAAATAGCTCAAAAACGAGTATAAATATACTTCTATAGACCATACTTTGTACACACTGCAAGCTATTAGGCGTGAAATTAGAAATTGAAAAATAAAGATAGAAAGATTGAAGCGTTGTTTTCATCATATAAAGTAATATATGCAGAAATGGTTATTGAGCGGTGTCCCATTATTCTTATTTATCATCGCTCACCTTTGAAACACGCCTTATTTCAGCTGGCTTTAACTTGGGAATCTCTTCCTTAATAGACTGTGGATTATTGTTTGCCTCAATTGGTTTGCTTTCAACCTGGCGTGTAGGATTATATTTATGAAGTTATACTTAAATATAACTTTTATTTCATTCCATTGAATAATTTATATACATTTAAAATATCTAATTTATTTTCTTTTATGTGATGTATAATTAAATGAATAATACGCATATTTACAATACATACCTCCAAGGCCTTCTTTTCAACCACGGACGAAAGGCGAGATTCTGGTATGGTTTCTTCAGCCTTTTTACATAGAAATAAAAACAAAACACGAAAGGTCACTGGGAATGAACGGGTTTGTGTCGGGTTTGTGTAAAGTTTTTGTCTTACCGAAATTGAAGATTTCCTAGATAAAACTTTTGCGGGTTCATCAGAGGCTTCTCCGGTTGTTTTGATTATTGACTGACGACGTAACTCAGACTTTGATTCTTCGTTAATGGACACAATACTCGCCTAAGTTTAAAAATGATCAATAACAAAATGACTTAGGATAAGGAAAATATAAACAGGCAGCCGACAGACACATAACAGTTAATCCCGTAAATAAAAAGATTCTAATACAGGACTGCTTGACTAGGAGATCACCTGAACCCCGTAGAGAACTAATATTCTTCATCTTTAGGCACAGTAAGCGCGCGATCTGCTAACTGGGTTGATGCAGCAGCAACAGGGGTGCAGTTTGGGTATACTTTGGACGCTTATAACTCCATTTCTAGATGGATTATCTTAATGAAACTTTCAGAACGTAGTAATGGCATTCAAATGTATCCATTTGCTGAATTGCAAGTCTTGCGTATCTGAAATGCGCTTTTTCAAATGGTGGCGAAGGCATAGCATCTTGAAAATTACAGAATCTTCGTATTGGTATCCAAAATATCTATCTAAATATACAAATTTGAAGTCTTTAGCTCAAACGGTGTACAAGCTACGCTTAAAAACGAAGGAAACTAAAACTGTAGGAGATATACACTTTTACTGTTTGTCACGTCCCCTGTGGGCGTAGAGATATCTACCATTGTTTATTGGTCTTGTCAACCCGAGTATACATGCCAAATTTCAAGTCTCTACTGTGAATAGTGTCCAAAATATAGCACAATTTGAAAAATCACAATATATTCAGGTCCGATTTGCCACGCCCCCAATAGGCGTCGACATAAAACTTTTTGATCGATCTTCATAGAATCATAAACAGAGCTTAAAAATAGGGTTCGTAATATTTTCAGTTCCGTTTAAAAATGCATATACATAAATGCAGTTTGTTTGCATAACTCACCTTACGCTCCACTTTCTTCAAACCAATATGCTCGGCAAGTCCCTGCAAAAAATATAAAAATTAAATAAATAAACTTATTTAAGTGTGTTTTTTGTTGGAAGAGAATGCATGCGGTTAGAACTATAGTTAGAATTAGTGACTGCTTTTGTGTTGATTGTTTGTGTGAGGTTCGGGCAGATCTTTCTAGAAAAGCTTTCGATTCAGTTATATTCAGCAGAATATTTGCAGGCTTACCTCTTCAATGGCATGTTGTAAACCGTTATTAATGCTAGGTTCAATGGATGCATCGGTTTTGGACTTATTAGTTTTCGATGTTTCGCCTGTTTTTGATTTCACATGTGTTGCTGTCTTTTCTTTAACTGGTTTCTTTACTTCTGGAGACTTTTCGTCATTCTCATTCTGCGGTGATTCAATAATTTTAATTGTCTTCTCTAAATTATTTTCTGTCTCCTCTTTTGGAGACTTTTCTACTGCAGCAGCCACTTCCTTCACACTATCTTTCATTTTAACAGATTTCTTTTCCACAGGTGTTTCCTCCTTTTTACCTTTAATTTCTTTCTTTAATGTCGGTTCTTCTTTTAAACGCTTATTCTCAGCATTTTTTTGGGATGACTCTTCTGCATCTCTTGATTTATCTTCTTCATATCCTATTTCTTCAGGTGCTTCCATTTCTTTCTGTTGTTCTATGACTTCCCGTTTTTTCTTTTCCTCCATAGATTCTTCTATGCTCTCATCCTTTATGGCCACTTCATCAGTCTTTATGATTTAAGATGTTTCGTGTGCAAGTGTATAGGTTTTTGTGCAATGTATATTTTAGTAATTATCAAAAATATTTTGAATAGAAAAATACCAAAATGTTAGCTCGTGAAATTGTTAGAATTTGTTTTAATAGGTCTTAAAAAGGTTACAACATAAATATGTATATACAGGTTAAGTAGTAGTACATAGAAAATTAAAAGTAAATACATTTTTTTAAATGTTTAAAATACACAATTGTAGATATATTTACAAAAATATGAATGTCAGACAATATTCAATAGATGAAGAATAAATAGAATACGTAGGTAGAGAGAAAGTCCGACAAAGATTTCAATAAACTTTGGGTAGATTCACCAGTTGATACATAATTGTAAAATACTGAATAAGATAAAATAAGGAATTCTACAGAAACAGCGCAGAGTGAGAATTAAAATAAAAAACTCAAACAGAGAGAAAGATAGAAATAATAAAATGTTGAGATTTATCGAACCTCATCAATTAAAGCAAGTTTGACGGGCATCAATTTCACCCCAAATATATTTGCCTGTTGCGCTGCAGAAACATACGTGTGTTGTTCCAGAGGCTTTTGCGATTGAACCATAGGTATTTGGTACATAGCTAAGCTCGACTGTGAGGAATAAGTAGATCTATAGTTATCAATGAACTAGAAGCAGAGAAATGATTATATATGTACGTATATAAATAACTGTATATACATATGTATATATACTCGTTATAATCCATGCAGAGCTTAAATATAATACGTCCAGGAGATTTGCTGGTTTGCTTGCTACAGAATATTTGAAAATAAATAGTTTCGGTCTATATATATATATATGAACTGACCGTTGCCTGGACGGAAACGGCTTGAAATTGTGAACGTTTCTCCCGAACTTCGGAATTAAGGAAAACTTCCGATTCGTTGACATACTGATGTTGTTGCTGTTGCTTAGATTGCTGCACTATAAGATTAGACTGTTGCTCTTGAATTTTGAATTGTGTGTTGGACGAGATACTGATTTCCTGCTTATCAATCTCAACTTTCTGGACTTTTAGAATTTTTTTACCTTGTTGCTGTTGCTCTGTTTGAATGTCTATCTGTTCTTCTTGGACCTCTTTAGCCTTATTTTTTTCAATTACCTTATGTTTCTTTTCAGCTTCTTCCTTCTCGTTCTCAGCCTTATCGTCCTTCTTTTTGTCCTTCTTTTCCACCGTGATCTTGCATATAGATTCGTCCTTACCAGCCTCATTAGTCACAATAACTTTATAATTTGATGTGTGCTCCGCCTTAGCGCTACTAAATGTCAGGCGCGCCGTCGTACCATCAAACGTTGTGGTTATATCTTTTGTCTCACGAATTATGGTACTACTCTTATACCACTCAACCTTACACTTACGATCTGATTGCTTCAGGCTGATTATGAGCTCAAAAGTTTTTGATTCAGTGACCTTTTGGTCAACCAGCTTTCGGGCAATCTCCGGCTTAGTGGTCTTGCGCTCTTCTTCTGGGATGTCAACAAGATTGACGACTTGTGAGATCGCTTCACCCTTCTCATTGCTGGCTACCAGCTTATATGCGCCCTTATCACTATCCTCGACTTCATTGATTTCGAGTTTTACTGCAAATTCACCTTCTTTTGTTTTCTCAATTACATAAACATGGCGTTTGCTTTCCGCAACTGTATTATTTTCTTTATACCAGGTACATTTTGGCTCAAATTTGGATGCGACTGTGCACTCGATGACAACAGTTCGCTTTTTAATTATTTTGATGATCTTGGGCTTGTCTTTTATAACTGGCACAACTATAAATATAAAGTTATTATCGATTAAAAGAAGAGTGCAGATTAAAATTTCGTATCAAAATACTTACTTTCAATATTAAGTGTCAGATTAGCATTCAATTCCCCTAATGTGTTCTTGATGTTACATTTGTAAAGGCCTGAGTCTTCCAACTGTGGGTCAATCAACTCTAATTTAATATAGTACTGATCGCCACGCGACTCCATGAACATTTTTATCTTATTACTCTCTTTGATTATCTCCCCGTTACGGAACCATGCAATCTTTGGTTTTGGATCGGCCTTCACTTTGCACTCCATGATTACAAGCTTACCATTATTTTCAGATATAATGCGAGGCTTTTCAACGAATGTTGGCCCTTCGCCTTCGGGTTCGGGTTCCGCTTCAATGTTTAAATTGAGATTTGCATTCGATTCACCGAACTCATTTTTCACATTACATCTATAAGTCCCACCATCTGTTGCACCGGGATCCTAAGAATATAAATTTGTTAAGTACTATTTATTTTACAACAGAACATTATCCAATAATGAACATACCATTCTATAACTATATTTCTATACTGTATAGAGGAAATATTAAATTTTTTGCTTCTATTGAATACAGCTCAAAACTACAGAATAATTATTTTTCCCATAAAAACAAGTAAGAGAGCTATAGACGAGTATGCTCGATAAGATCCCCTGAACTCTGCAATGAACGGATGTTCTTCTCACAAACTAAATCGTCTCTGTTCGCCGCAGTGATCAAGAACATATAAATGTATGTTGTTTATGGGGTCTGTCATGCATGCTTCTGTCTGTTACATACATACGAGGTCATTATACCCTGTATTCCCATTACCAATGTGTTCAGGGTACAAAACGAAATGAGATGAGGTTTCGACCTATGTTATACACATTTAAAATCGCTAGCTTTTATAAAACAGCTCAAGATCTGCAAAATTTTACTGTATTGTTTCGGTATGTTTCGGTTCTCACCTTTATTTCCAACGTCAGTTCATAGGTGTCTTCTGCGATGACATTGCTGTTTATTTTGATTTTTTTGCACTTTTCTACTAAATCTTGTCCTCTGTACCATGTGACTGTAGGTTCCGGCTTTGCTTTGCATTTGCATTTCATGGTTATCAAAGTGCCAGTCTCATTTGGAATGATCCTCGGCTTCTCAATAAACGATGGAGCAAAACCACTTGCGTCATTAGCGCCTATAAAATTTTATAAATATAATATACATATGTAAATATATTAGTAACAATACTTAATTCGTTAAATAATTTAAATCAAATACCATTGTTAATTTTTCTACATACATATACAACGTATACAACAAGTAAGCGACTTGAAAATAATTTAAAAATATTCTAAATCTAATACATATGCTTAAACAGGTAAGAAAGCTCTAGTCGAGAATGCTCGAATACCAAATCCCCTGAACCCCTCGAAGAACCAATAATAATCCAAAAATGGTTCGCTTCGTTTCTGCATGCGTAACAAACTATACATTTACACACACACACATTCGCTGATATACGCTTATATGCATATGCACATGTATGTACGCATCAGATTATGATCATGACATTCATAACTACATTCCAAAGTTTTGGAATCCACACCAAATTGTATGTCTCTAGTGCTTGAAATAAATTGTTTTCACATATGTATGTATATAAATAGAAACAATTGTGAAAGCTATAGTCGGGACTACTAGATTACCTGAACCCTTCTTCGACCGAATAATATTCAAAGAATTATTCGATTCGCACTCCACGCGTAACAAAATATACATGCACATACACACACGCAGCCACACGCTGATACGTACGTTTGTATGTGTGCAATCAAGCATTGCAGGCGACTTGCTGTCGCGCTTGCTCTGCAAGAACTTATTTGATTAATAATTCTGTATCTAGACGGACAATCGTAATCAAACTTTCAGATTATGATCAAGACATTCATTCATATACATACAAACATATATATGCCAAACCAACTGCATGTCTCTACTATTTGAAATACATTTCTTACCCTGAACCCATTGAAAATGGTAATTCAGGGTATAATGGTTTTGTGAAAATGTATGTAACAGGCAGAAGGAGACGTCGCAGACCCCATAAAGTATATATGTATATTCTTGATCAGCTTAAAAAAAAAAGTTGATTGAGCCCTGTCCGTCCGGCCGTCCGTCACTCGTATGTTAGCACTCGTATGTAACAGGCAGAACGAGACGTCGCAGACCCCATAGAGTATATGTATTCTTAATCAGCATACAAAAATAAATTGATCTAGCCCTGTCCGTCTGTCCGCCCGAAATTTTACATGAATATTCGTAAGTTAGTTACGCAGTACGAGTTTATTTTGGTTTTTTTTTTTTTTTTTATATAGCTAATCCTATTTCTAAATTATCGATACAAAATCGAAAATTCGTTTCCATTTTTAACGTTTTTTGGGCATAAGTTCTACAAATTTATATATTTAGATAGAAATTATGGATACGCAGATTTTGTAGTTTTTAGATTTTGGATGCCGCGTCCCTCTCGCCCACAATTTAAAAAAACCGCATTTCAAATACTAGATACTTGCAATTTGGCACATAGATACATTTAGATACTCTTAATCTACTCTGAAAATTGAAGATCGTTATAAGCGTCCAACATTCAGCCCAATCCACCCCAAGCTACCGCAGCAACTGGCGGCTAGCAGAGCGCGTGCTCATGCGTTCGTAAAGAAGAAGAGTATTAGTTTCTTTTTTGCCAGGTTCAGGGTATATCGTATTCGAGCCGTCTCAACTAGAGCCTTCTTACTTGTTACATTTGGGGGTGAATTATAAGAAGAGTATTAGTTTCGCCGGGTTCAGCGTATATCGTATTCGAGCCGTCTCAGCTGGAGCCTTCTTATATATATATATATATATATATATATATATATATATATATATATATATATATATATATATATATAAGGTACATAAGGTACATAGAGGATAAAGATTATGGTGCATTTAGATTCGTTTATTTTCCACGTTTTTGTTAAGGTTCTGAATGTATGTAGTGCTAGGAAAAATGGAATGGTTATACCTTGAAAATTAAGCGCTATATTTGCATTGCTTTCACCATACATATTTATCGCATTACAACGGTAATTGCCGCCATCAGATTTTGTGGGATTTTGTATCGCGAGTGTTAGAACATAGCTATCTTTTGTAATTGCCGTGCGGGTCATTTTGGTTCTCAGGCTGTCAGAGATTTCCTTATCTGAACAATACCATGTTATATCCGGTATTGGATGTGCTTCCAAGATGCATTCCATTATCAAAATATCCTCTTCTTGGCGTATTGTCGGTTTTTTTGGGAATCGCGGTGATTTCCCATCGGGAATTCTGCGTGTAAACGGAAGTGGAGTTGAGTAGAAGTAGATTCTTTTTTTTATAATTGTATTTATGTATTGTATGTTAAATCTATATATATATATATATACTCGTACGTACAAGAAATACATATCTATCTGTGACATACACACACATAAATCATAGTGTAGCCTTACTTTTTCGATCCATTTTCGAAATTTAAATTAATCGTTGCCACGCCCGAGCCATGCTTGTTTTTCGCGAGTGCTTTATACTCGCCCTGATCAGTGGAGACTACGCTGCTTATCTCTAGGCGCGCCATATGGTATAGTTTCTGATCCAGTGTCAGCGACATTTTATAGCGTTTGCCCTCACTTAGCACTGTCTCGCCGTGGGACCTTTGCAATGTATTTGTACACAGAGGGAAATTGTTATATTATACATTAGACGAATTTGTTTTTTTTTTAATTTAATTTTTTTTTTTTTCTGCATGCATATTTGCTTAAAGTCAAGATGATTTCAAATACGATCCTCCAGATATGGGCTGATTCAAAACTTTAAATATACATTTGCATATAACTTTTGGATTTTGGATATCTCGCCTTTTTTATAGTTTTAAGGACAGTTTGGGATTTTCTTTCATTATCTAGAATTGAAGTATGGATTTTCGTACCATGTCACCGTTGGTGTGGGATCTCCGACGCATCTACATTCAAATGTTACATTTCCGCCATCTTCACTCTGTCGAATAACGGGACGTTCGGTAAATGTAGGCTTAATTCCGTCTGTACACTCGGGAACGGGAGCCTCGTCGCCTATGAATTTTAAGTTTCTATGTTACACAATTATGCAATTATCCAAGTATGACTTACTTGCTATACAGAATAATTCACTATAAATATCAATGCGTTCACCCACTATTAAAATGAAACTCTGAAGTGTTTCAAATAAAATTAAATGGTGGATGTGTATGTGTTGACACGTGTTATTTGAGTATGCATGAATATACAATGATTTCATGATTACAGCAGAATGTTTAATTATATCCTCTAATCACATAAACATAATGTTACATAGCGATCACATTGAATTAAATTTGTAGGCTATCTTTACAAATAAAAGAAAATATTTATTATTTAAACTTATATAAGAGAAAATATATATAATCAAAACTTGGTTATAAATAGTGGTCTTACATCTATATATTTCTTCTTATCCTTACAACTATTTTTATACTTGTTCATGACGTAAACAAATGGTTCAATTGCAGCATTTTTTCTTTTTGTACATATGTATGTACATATATTTGATCCATATAGTTTTCAAAATTTTAACTAAGATCACTAAGATTTAAAAAAAAAAAAACAAGTAAGAACGTTGCAGTTAGGCGCAACTAACTGCGAAATACTTTGTTCCCATAGGTGCATCTTATTTATTTTATAAACATATAATAAACGAAATATATCGGCAATTAGCAAACGTACATGGCAATCAACAAACGTATTTCCTACACATACATACAGACTTACACATGTACACACTTTACGAGTATACACCCGATTTTCTATCTATGCATACAAAAGTTTGCATACTAAAATTTTTATGAATTGTGAATTTTACGATCGTTACTTTAATTTTGTCAAAAGGCGCTCTAGCAGTGCCTTATTAGTTATTAGTTAACAAATCCTAGACCATGGCAGTGGCGCTGGTGGTAAGTGCTATGCAAGCCGCAATTAGGCACGCATAAAACTTTTCTTTCCAAAAATTATTATCTTTTAATTTCTTTTATATTGAGTATTTTATATTATTGTATTTATAATAAAATGCTTGCTGCCAGCTCCAATTGATAATAAGATATTTATAAACATACCCATATGAATTGTGCATTTAAGCACTAGAAACTGCTTTATCGATTTGCCACGCAGTGGCAGTTTCTCTTTGCATGCATATATGTATGTATGTATGTGTACAGTGTATACAGATGTTTGTACGTGTATACACATCCAAATGTGTATACATATTCAAAGAATCGCGATTGTATTGTTTAGTTTTGTCACAAGCTGCTGATCAGCTGTGAATTTATTTAGTTTTAGTTAACTTACATGTTATTTTAAAATGACCTGGGTTCGAATCCCGCTGGAAACTTTTTGTTTATTAATCGAAAAATTATAAATTTTATTTTTTAAATTCATTAATATATTTATATTTATTTTAAAACTATTATCTATCTATTATAAGCATGTATTGTGCAGTTGGGCACAACAAACTTTTCAATTTTTGGCCAGTTCTTAGAAACAGCCGAGGCTAACATAACTGCAGAATTTGGTTGCTTACACTCCAAAAATATGAAAATTACAGGATATTTTTCGATATAGCACGCCCCCAAAAAGGCTGAAAAATTATTTTTGTGTCATCGATTAGAGGAGGACATTAGTAACTGAACAATCCAAATTTCAAGCTTCTAGCTCTAAAACTGTAGGAGACATAAACTTTTGCGATTTGCCACGCCCCTTGTGGGCGTAGATATATCTACCATAGCTTATTGATTGTAATTTCAAGTCTAGTGTTAATAGTGTTTAAAATATAGCACAATTTGAAAAATCACCATATATTCAGGTCCGATTTGCCACGCTCCAATGGGCGTAGACATATAACTTTTTGATCGATCTTCTTAGAATCATAACATTAACTTACATGCCAAATTTCAATTTCTAGCTTTAACGGTGTAGAAGATACGTTTTTCCCGATTAGCCACGCCCCCAATGGGCGTAGATATATCCGCCATAGCTTTTTGAACTTGGGTTGTCACCCCGAGTATACATTCCAAATTGCAACTCTCTAGCTCATCATCTAGTATGATTACTTGCCTATGGGCGGAAGAGTTTTCCGATTTGCCACGCCCTTAGTGTGCGGATCGGGAAAATTTTTACACTTTATAATTCGGGAGCATATATGAGTATATGTTCCAAATTTCAAGTTTCTAGCTCTAATAGCGCCGAAAAATATTGCGTTCATACGGACAGACGGACAGACGGACGGACAGCAAGACGGACATTGCACAAACCCAATATACTTTTTTCCCTTTGGGAACAAAGTATAAATGGAATTACTACTACTACTGTTTCTTTAATTGCTGGTATACATGTATATGTGATAAAGCAATATTTTCATATTTCAAAATTATAATTGTAAATTTCATTTAGAACAAAAACTAAAAGAATATTAATACATTCTCTTGACCTATTTCACAACTATATGTGATCCCAAATTTTGGCCTCCACATATAGTTGAGCATGAATTCAAACCGAAGAATCGTAATAGATCAGCTCCTGTAGCGTTATATACCTGTAAATTTCATTTAGAACAAAAACTAAAAGAATATTAATACATTCTTTTGACCTATTTCACAACTATATGTGATCCCAAATTTTTGCCTCCACATATAGTTGTGCATGAATTCAAACCGAAGAATCGTAATAGATCAGCTCCTGTAGCGTTATATACCTTCGGTGCAATCTTCATCAAAAACTGCACCAAAAAACTAAGAAATAAATTAGACTTTTCTCAATTTTCCCTAATCAACCAAAATGTTCGGGGTATAAACTCTAAGCTTAAAAGCATATTCCTTAATAGTTTCAGTTTTTCATTTGATCTCATTGCGTTAACAGAAACATGGTTATATCATAGTATTCATAATAGGAAATTCTGTCAAGTAATTACACTATTTATAGACTTGATCGCTTAAACCGTAGAGGATGTGGAGTTTTAATCGCTGTTAAGTCCAGTATCCTCTCGGAATTGTTTACATTTTCCTCCCTTCATGATGTGGAGGTGTTAAATTAACTCTCCCATCGTGCTCATTATTTATTTATTACATGTTCATATATTCCTCCTTCTTCTGATTTACAAGCTTATGTTCATCACATAACTTTTATTAAAGAAATTTATGGACATACCAATGACAATGACTTGTTTCTTGTGTTGGGTGATTTTAATATTCCCAATACTTCTTGGTCTTTACCTTGTAATGTAAACTACCTTATTCCGATACTTGATCACTATTTTTTTGATGAATTGTTCAACCTTTCCTTGCTTCAGATGAACTCTATTTCTAATTATCAGAATCGCTCGCTTGATCTTGTGTTCACAAATAATGATTCCATCATTAATGTATCGAGATCAAACCCTTTTTGTTTACCAGAGGATATTTATCATTCCACTTTAGAGGTTTCTTTATCTGTCAGGAATCCATTACCTGTATCAGAAGCACCTTCAAATCGTAGACGTTGCTTTCGCAAATGCAATTTTATCTTGCTAAACGAATTGATTAGTTCAGCGACTGGTCAAGTTTATATGAGTCGGTACTCAACTCTAGATTCTATTATATTATAATTTGCCTGTTCGGAATAAGCCTCCCTGGTTTTCTAATACGCTCTTTAATTTAAGAAATATTAAATCAAAATATTTTAAAAATTTTAAAAAGTCTGGTTCGGCTGTTGATTGGGCTAACTTTACTTTTGTAAATTCTAAGCGTACATCTTCTGGTTTGCCAACCTAATTATTCTTTGGTTTGGAAAAATCTTGTGATGATCAAGAGTCTTCTGATTTTTTTGCAAAATTTTTCCAATCAATTCTTCCGTTGATTCAATTAATTACTCAAACACATATTCCTTTTCTGAATCTTATTCAGTTAATATTCTTAAGATTTCAGCAGATTGCTTGGTTGCAGCCATTAGGACACTGAAATCATTGTTCTCTCCTGGTGCTAATAATATTCCAAGTTGTGTGATTAAAGAGTGTAGTGCTGCTCTTCTGTCACCATTATTAAAATTGTTTAATTTGTCTTTGGAGACCTCGGTTTTCCCTTTAAGTTGGAAAGAGTCTTTTATCATTCCGTTATATAAACAAGTAAGGAAGCTGTAGTCGAGACTGCTCGACTACGATATCTCCTGAGCCCTTCTTCGAACGAACAATATTCCAAGAATTATTCGATTCTTTTCTGCACGCATGCAAAACCACGCGCACACATAGACACTGATCTACGCTTGTATGCATGTCTGTAAGCATTGCAAGCGCCTTGCTGTCTCTCTCTGCCTTTGTTGCTGCGCCGCATGGATTTTGATGAGAAAACTTTGATGATTAATAATTCTGTTTCTAGATGGACAATCGTATTGATATCTTCAGATTATGATTATGATATTAATATCTATATGCTAAACCAAACTGCATGTCTCTAGTATTTGAAATGTATTTTTTTTCATATTTGGTGGTGGTGGGGCGAAGTGGGGACCGGAATCCAAAGACTTGTAGAGTCAAACTCTAAAGATGAATTAGCTAGAATTTTATAACTGGTTCCCGATAAATTCGTTTATCGATAACTTTGCAAATATACAAGTTTTCGAATTTCTGAAACAAACTCGTACTGCGCGTGCAATATACGGACCTAACACAAAAAGAATGAACTCTCTAGCTTTTGTATCTTCGGAAATCGATGCGTTCATACATACGGACGGACGGACGGACGGACGGACGGACATGGCTATATCAACTTTTCTCGTCACCCTGATCAAGAATATATACTTTATGGGGTCTGCCACGCCTCCTTCTGCCTGTTACATACTTTTAACAAAACCATTATACCCTGATTTCCCATTTTCAATCGGCTCAGGGTATAAAAAGGCGGAAGATCTAACATTTCCAATTATAGAGGTATTGCGAAATTATCTACTATTCCGAAGTTATTTGAAAAAATAATAACCTCATCCTTACAATACTTTTGTAAATCGATTATTCATCCATCGCAACATGGGTTTTTTCAAAATCGATATACCGCTACGAATCTATTAGAATTTACTTCCCTAGTAAACGACAGTTTTTTGAATAGAATGCAAACTGATGTTATTTATACTGACTTTAGTAAAGCATTTGATTCAGTTCACCATCACTTGTTAATTTTAAAGCTGGATCGCTTAGGATTTTCCCATAAACTTTTATCGTGGATTTCATCCTACTTAAAGGATAGAACTCAGAGAGTTGTGCTGAGATCATCAATTTCTAAACTAATCTTTGTTACGTCGGGTGTTTTTCAGGGTAGTCATTTAGGACCTTTACTCTTTTCTCTTTTTCAACTATATTTATGTATGCAGACTATGTAAAACTTTGCCTCTCATATTATAGTCTACTTGAGCATGAACACCTTCAAGATGACCTTAAATCATTTCAATGTTGGTGTGAAGTTAATCAATTGCACTTAAATTATTCTAAGTGTATGTCTATGACCTTCTGTCGATCTATTCCACACATCGTCGACTATAATATTAATAATATTTCCTTAAAACGCATTTTTACCGTCAAAGATCTTATCGTTCTCTTTGACACTAAACTTAATTTCAATCTGCATATTTCCGCCATCACAAATGAAGCTAAATCTGTGCTTGGCTTTATTAAACGATGGTTTAAGGAATTTAAAGATCCTTTTATTATGAAGCAGTTATTTATTTCACTTGTGCGCCCTATCTTAGAATATTGTTCAGTTATTTGGTCTCCGCAATATAAACTGTATCAGGATCGCATTGAATCGGTCCAGAAACCGTTTCTACTCTTTGCTTTAAGGGATCTTAATTGGGACAACAATTTGCGTTTACCTTCCTATTATAGTAGGCTTCTGCTTATTGACCTGCCACCATTAGTTAATCATAGGACAATTTTAGGTATTACATTCCTACACAATTTAATCATTGGTAACATTAACTCGCCCAGCTTGTTAATGCGGCTCCATTTTTCTGTTCCTTCCCGAATTACCAGGAACTATCGCCCCTTACAATTACCACAGTGCACCACGGATTATTCATTACCTTATGTTTTTCATGTCTTATGTGTTAATTATAATAAATATTAACACGTATTTTCCTCAGAGCTCTCTCTTCCTCCAATAAAATCATTGCTTTCAGCTCATCTTACTGTAGTTACTCGAAATGCCCTGAGTTGAGTTTGAATGCTGCTGACTTTTATATTTTCTATTCCTATCTTTTCTTTCTAGATTCATCTCTAATTTTGTATTTTTATTAATTTTCCTTTTTCTCACTAATATTTTGTATTTTAAAATTATAAATTGTTAGGTTAATGTCATACCATAGAACCTATAATTCTAATTTAAGTTTTCAATTAACACATTCTATTTTTCTTAGTTTCAATAGTATCACTGACCATTTTTGGCTGTGAATTGGGACATAGCTGGCCGGTCTGGTAAATAAAACACCTCCATCGGGTTGGTGACACTATTGTTATTTTAAATGTTTTGTACTTCTGTTTAGGCTTTATGTTTATATAATTTTAATTTTCTTTATTTTGACTTACGAATTGTCAACATATTACAAATAAAATAAAAAAATAAAATAAAACTTACTATCAAAGTTGAGGCTAATGGTTGCATTACTTTCGCCCAGCTCGTTCTTTGCATTCACTTTGTATTTGCCAGCATCCTCAACTGTAACATTTTGAATTTCAAGTGTTGCAAAATATGAATGGACATCCTTATCGATGGTGAGCTGCAAAAGACGAAAACAAAAAGTTGTTAAATACATATGTATGTATATAAGTCACCAAGTGAGAAGGCTCTAGTCGAGACATCTCGACTACGAGATACCCTGAACCCAAAAAAAGTGATACTCTTCTTCTTTACGCACGTATAGGCGCCCGCTCTGCTAATCGCGCAGTTGCTGCCGTGGCTTGGGGGTGGGTTGGGCTACACTTTCAACGCTTATAACTCCATTTCTAGATGGACGATCTTCATGATCGATTGATTCAGATTGAGAATATCTAAATGTACCCAAATTTCAAGTCTCTAGTATTTGAAATGCGTTTTTTTCAAATTGTGGCCGAAGGGTGCGTGGCATCTAAAATCTAAAAATTACAAAATTTGCGTATCCATATTATCTATCTAATTAAACAAAATTGAAGTCTCTAGCTCGAACGTTGTGGATGTTATGCCTAAAAAACGTAAAAAATGGCAACGAATTTTCTATTTTTCGATAATTTGGAAATGGGATGAGTTATCGAAAAAACAAAATAAACTCGTACTGCGTAGCTAACATACGAGTGACGGACGGCCGGACGGACAGGGCTCAATCAACTTTTTTTTTTAAGCTGATCAAGAATATACATATATACTTTATGGGGTCTGCGACGTCTCCTTCTGCCTGTTACATACATTTTCACAAAACCGTTATACCCTGAATTCTCATTTTCAATGGGTTCAGGGTATAAAAAGGAGTGTTGTCATCTATAATTTCGTAATTTCGTAAGGGACGAATAATGTACAGTAAAACTAATTATCTTGGACTACCAAACTAATTAACTTGATTTATGTTTGAAACAGATCTATATATTTACCTTATGTCTGCAAGATTCCTTAACAGGCGTACCATTATGAAACCAAGTTATATTAGGTAAAGGGTCAGCTTTAACACGACACTCGAACATAAGTCGTTTACCGTCTTCTTCTTGTCGTATGGCAGGTTTTTTCGCGAATGTCGGCGCGAAACCGTCGATTTGTCTGTAAATTATTAGACACTTAGTATAAATGGCTCAAGTAAAAAATCGTTTGTATTAACGAAATATAACTGATAACAAAATAAACAACACTTAATCGGTTCGGGCTGGTGTTATGATTCATAATAATATCAAGTAAGAACGTGGGTGCGCGGTCTCGATTCTCACTGAAAACATTTTTCTTATGTAAAATTTACAACATTTCAATTTCATTAACATATATTTGTATATTTATTTAAAAATACTGGCTGCTTAGCACTTCCTAATAAGCTATTTATATGCACACGCATATGAATTGTGCATTTATTAGAAACTTCGATTCCGAGTTGACACGCCTCCCGTGAAAAAGCGTTTTCCCATACTTGCATATATAATACATACATGCAAATGGTTGGTACGTGTGTACACATCCATACACATCCACGTATGCTCACATATACTAAGTATTGGGATTGATTTTGATTTGAAACGATCTAATTAAATTAAATCTTAAATAGTATGTCATATATGTACATTTTTGCGGTTTGCCACGCCCCCGATGGGCGTAGATATATCTACCATAGCTTTTTGATCTTGGGTTGCCAACCAGAGTATGCCAAATTTCAAGTCTCTAGTGTCAATAGTGTTCAAAATATGGCACAATTTCAGCAAGTAAGAAGGCTCTAGTCGAGACGGCTCGACTACGAGATCCCCTGAACCCTGCAAAAAAAGTGATACTCTTCTTTACGAACGTATGAGCGTAAGCTTTGCTAACCGCGCAGTTGCTGCCATGGATTGAGGGTGGGTTGGGCAATAATTTGAACGCTTATCAGTCCATTTCTAGATAGACGATCTTCATGAAATTTTCAGAGTAGATTACTAGACACATGCAGTTCGAAATTGGGTTGTCACCGCGAGTATACATTCCGAATTGCAACTCTCTACCTCATCAACTAGTACAATTACTGGCATACAGCCACATGCATTTTCCGATTTGCCACATTCCTAGTGGGTGGATCAAAAAAATTGTTTACACTTTATAATTCGGGAGAATACATGACTATATGTTCAAAATTTCAAGTCTGTGTTGACTACCTTTATAGAGCCTATTGGCTCTATTGAAGCTCTATTGATCTCCAAAAGTTCATACTGAACATGTGTCTTTAGAGATTTGTAGATAGATTTATAAATTATGTGGTGTGGTGTGGTCTTAACACATCTAAATTAAACGAGGACTGAATAGTGAATTAAGTCAGAAACAATCAACATTGAGAGAGTCAAAAAGCTCAATTAACTCACCTTATGTCTTCAAGCAATGAAAACTTGTCAACTTGTTAATAAAAAGCATTTCATTAGTATAACATGTATTAATAATAAAATAATTCAATATCTTAGTATCCACTCCATTATTAAAAACAGAGTTTAATAATTTAGTTGATAATTTTTAGCTAAGACTCCGTAAAAAAGTATTTAAGCTGAAGTTCGGGTACATTAAAACTATTTAGCGAAAGCATCAGTTAGAGTGCAAATTAAATATAATAGTAACGTTAATTTTAAAAAATATTGAGCTTACTTCTCTTTGGGTTCGTCAGCAGCTAATCAAAATAATGTAAGAGCATTTAAAATATATTTGAATTTATTATTTCATATAGTTATCATATTGTGTAAAATTTAATAAAAGAGATCAAGTGATTTTAAATAAATTATAATAGGTAATTATATTATGTAAAATCTTTTCGCCTGTTATCAATTCTGCTAATCCAAGTTTCTATTTTCTATTGATATTTATTTTGATTCCATTTATTTGTCAGTTGCAGGATATGCTTCAGTTGCAATATACTTACGTGTGAAATTCAAATTGATTGATGCGGAGACCTCGCCCGATTGGTTCTTGGCTTTCACTTTGTAAAGTCCAGCATCCGTTTCTACAACATCGTCGAGCTCTAATACTACCGTAAACTTGTTATCCCCGATGGGTTGAATTTTAAATTTGGTTCTAACATCCTCAGTTAGTTTATTGTCACTTCGAAACCACTCTATATCTGGCTTCGGAGACGACAGAAGCTGACATTCAAATATCAATCGATTACCGTCATCTTCTTGATACAGTTGTGGCTTCTTCACAAAGCTGGGAGCGCAATCTTCTGCCACCCCCATGCTGAGGGTTATCGTTTTTCGTCCTCAACGGCTCGGCAATAGGCCCCTACGTCCTGCAACAATAGCATAATCTTTAGC
>JAWNOS010000409.1:0-305000 GCA_035045845.1 Drosophila buzzatii | reverse complement strand
AAAAAACTTAAAATTCGTTTCCATTTCTTACGATCTTCGGGCATAACTTCTACACCGTTTTAGCTAAAGACTTCAAATTTGTATATTTATATAGATATTATGGATACGCAGATTATGTAATTTTTATTTCAAAAAAACGCATTTTAATTACTAGAGACTTGAAATTTGGCACATAGATACATATAGATACTCTTAATCTACTCGTCCATCTAGAAATTATAAGCGTTATAAGCGTTCAAATTATAGGCCAACCCACCCCAAGCCACGGCAGCAACTGCGCTATTAGCAGAGCTCGCGCTCATGCGATCGTAAAGAAGAAGAGTATTAATTTCTCTTTTGCTGGGTTCAGGGTATCTCGTAGTCGAACCGCCTCGACTAGAGCCTTCTTACTTGTTATACCCTGAACCCATTGAAAATGGGAATTCAGGATATAATGGTTTTGTGAAAATGTATGTAACAGGTGGAAGGAGACGTCGCAGACCCCATAAAGTATATATATTCTTGATCAGCATAAAAAAATAAGTTGATCTATCCTTGTCCGTCTGTCCGTCCGTCCGTCCGTATGAACGTCGAAATTTCGGAAACTACAAACTGTAGAGCTGAAATTTCACATGAACACTCGTAGTTTATTTTGTTTTTTTTTTTTTGATAACTCATCCCATTTCCAAATTATCGATAAAAAATCGAAAATTCGTTTCCATTTTTTACGTTTTTTGGGCATACCTTCTACACCGTTTTAGCTAAAGCCTTCAAGTTTGTATATTTAGATAGATATTATGAATACGCAGATTATGTAAGATTTTGAATGCCACGCCTGCTTCGCCACCAATTTGAAAAAAAACGCATTTCAAATAGTTGAGACTTGAACAAGTAAGAAAGCTGTAGTCGAGACTGCTCGACTACGAAATCCCCTGAGCCCTTCTTCGAACGAATAATATTCCAAGAATTATTCGATTCGTTTCTGCACGCATGCAAAACCACGCGCACACATAGACGCTGATCTACGCTTGTATGCATGTATGTGTGTGTGCATGTGTGAAAGCATTGCAAGCGTCTTGCTGTCTCGCTGCTTTGCTGCTGCGCCGCATGGGTTTTGATGAGAAAACTTACAAAAACCGAAATTGCATTAAATTAGTATCTATATATATGCAAAAGACTTGGAGACTCTAACTCTAAAGATGAATTAGCTAGAATATTATAACTGGTTCCCGATAAATTCGTTTATCGATAACTTTGCAAATATACAAGTTATCGAATTTCTGAAACAAACTCGTACTGCGCGCGCAATATACGGACCTAACACAAAAAGAATTAACTCTCTAGCTTTTGTATCTTCGGAAATCGACGCGTTCATACATACGGACGGACAGACGGACATGGCTATATCAACTTTTCTCGTCACCCTGATCAAGAATATATATATACTTTGTGGGGTCTGCCACGCCTCCTTCTGCCTATTATATACTTTTAACAAAACCATTATACCCTGATTTCCCATTTTCAATGGGCTCAGGGTATAAATATGGCACAAAATTTCATAAAGATCGTCCATCTAGAAATGGAGTTAAAAGCGTCCAAAGTTCAGCCCAACCCACCCCCATGTCACGGCAGCAACTTCGTGGTTAGCAGAGCGCGCGCTCATACGTTCGTAAAGAAGAAGTGTATTATTTTTTTTTTGCAGGGTTCAGGGTATTTTGTAGTCGAGACGTCTCGACTTCTTACTTGTTATACTCTATTCCCAAAGGGAAAAACACACTATTGACACTAGGGACTTGAAATTCGGTATGTATACTCGTGTTGACAACCCAATCTTCTACACCATTAATGCTAGAAAGCTGAAATTTGGCATGTTATGATTCTATGAAGATCGATCAAAAAGTTTTATGTCTACGCCCATTGGGGGCGTGGCAAATTAGACCAGAATATATAGTGATTTTTCAAATTGTGCTATATTTTGAAAACTATTGACACTTGAAATTTGGCATGTATACTCGGGTTGACAACCCAAGACCAATAAGCTATGGTAGATATATCTACGCCCCCAAGGGGCGTGGCAAACCGCAAAAGTTGATATCTCCTACAGTTTTAGAGCTAGAAGCTTGAAATTTGGATGGTTCAGTCACTTATATCCTCCTCTATCGATGGCACAAAACAATTTTCAGCTTCTTTAGGGGCGTGGCATATCGAAAAATATCATGTAATTTTAGTATTTTTGGAGTGTAAGCACCAAATTGGCCAAAAATTATGCGTCTATGCGTGGGGGCGTGGCAAATCGACAAAGAAATTTGTTGTGGCAAACTGCATAATTTATGCTTATAATAGCTTAGTAGTAATTGCTAGGAAAGCATTTTAAGATAAATATAAAAATATTACTAAATAAATAAAATAAAATTTATAAGTTTTCGATTAAGAAACAAAAAGTTTCCAAATTATAACTCTTTAGCTCATTAACTAGTGTGATTACTGGCATACGGGCACAAGAATTTTTTGAATTGCCACGCCCCTAGTGGACGGATCGGGAGAATTTTTACACTTTATAATTCGGGAGTATACATGAGTATGTGTTCCAAATTTCTCTTGTCTCTAACTAAGTGTACTGTCACAAACCGCAGAATATTCTATAGTTAAAACTACGAGAGAGCCTTTTAAAAACAATATTCGGAAATACGTTTTGCTGTTATTTAAATGTGAACGTTTTTGTTGTTTTGCATAGTTTTATAAGAACAGAGGGTCGGATTAATAAATTGCTGCATGTTTAGCACTACTAATACTGTTATGTTCAAGAACACTGTTATTTCTACAAACAAAACAGGGGTTATAATCCATGCATGAATGTATGAATGCGAACACGAATACGCATTCGCACACGGGCGAATGATTTAACCCTGTGTATACTTCGAGGGCCGTGCTCTTAGCAACCACTTCGTAATATTATTTGCTCTTCATTGATCCATTGAGTTAAGTATTAAATTAAATATAACTTGATAGCCCCTTCCCAACCATAGTCAAGTTCATTAAAATATTTACTGAACTTAACTTTAACAAGGACCCTTTTGCATGCGGCAAAATTGAAAATTGAAATTTAAATAGCATTTTTCACTTGTGATCAAATAGCTCACTGCTTATTAGACCCACTGCTTATAACATTTTCAACTGCTCATAACTTCGAATCGAATAGCGATTTTTCAAAAATTTAAATTCACATTTGTTTCAAAGTATTTTTTTTTTTTTAATAAAAAACTAAATTCCTTATTTATTGAATAAGCGAAAGCTATACCAAAACAAGTGAGAAAGCCAGTGCTGCCAGTTTTTTCCCGTTAAATCTGGATTTTTATACCCTAGAATATCATAATCATAATCTAAAGATATCAATACGATTGTCCACCTAGAAACAGAATTATTAATCGATAAAGTTTTTGCAGCAAAACCCATGTGGCGTAGCAACAAAAACAGCGAGACAGCAAGCCGGTTGCAATGCTCACACACATGCATGCTTACAAGTGTAGATCAGCGTGTGTGTGTGCTCGTGGATTTACATTTACAGTTTCTTATGCGTGCAGAAACCAATCGAATAATTCTTGGAATATGATTCGTTCGAAGAAGGGCTCAGGGGATTTCGTAGTCGAGCAGTCTCGACTACAGCTTTCTTACTTGTTAAAAGTATGTAACAGGCAGAAGGAGGCGTGGCAGACCCCATAAAGTATATATATTCTTGATCAGGGTGACGAGATAAGTTGATATAGCCATGTCCGTCTGCTCGTCCCTCCGTCCGTCCGTCTGTCAGTCTGTCCGTATGTTTGAACGCGTCGATTTCCGAAGATACATAATTCTTGTATTAGGTCCGTATATTGCACGCGCAGTACGAGTTTGTTTCAGAAATTCGAAAACTTGTATATTTGCAAAGTTATCGATAAACAAATTTATCGAATTCCGAAATCGTATTCCGAAATCGACGCGTTCACACATGGCTATATCAACTTTTCTCGTCACCCTGCTCAAGAATATATATACTTTATGGGGTCTGCCACGCCTCCTTCTGCCTGTTACATACTTTTAACAAAACCATTATACCCTGATTTCCCATTTTTAATGGGTTCAGGGTATAATAACGAACTCATCAATATTGCAAATCAGCAGCGACAGAAACGAATTTTTCAGAGAACGACCACACTAGAGAAGGGATAGCAAAACTTATAAGTGAAGTGCTAGCACAACAATTACCAACATTGTTACAATGATTTAATATTACGACGACAGACTTTGCGAACGCACCTAGTCAAGTTATAAATCCGGAACATCGAGCAAACTTAATAGATATAGTGAAAAACTTATAAGTGAAGTGCTAGCACAACAATTATTGCAATATTGCAAATCAGCAGCGACAGAAACGAATTTTTCAGAGAACGACCACACTAGAGAAGGGATAGCAAAACTTATAAGTGAAGTGCTAGCACAACAATTACCAACATTGTTACAATGATTCAATATTACGACGACAGACTTTGCGAACGCACCTAGTCAAGTTATAAATCCGGAACATCGAGCAAACTTAATAGATATAGTGAAAAACTTATAAGTGAAGTGCTAGCACAACAATTACCAACATTGTTACAATGATTTAATATTACGACGACAGACTTTGCGAACGCACCTAGTCAAGTTATAAATCCGGAACATCGAGCAAACTTAATAGATATAGTGAAAGGAGTACGGGAATTTTCCGGTAATGCTGAAGAATTTAGTTCGTGGAAAAAGGGAGTCGATAGAATTTTTGATACTTACGGTAATCTTGTTGGCACTCCGATGTATTTTGGTATTCTGCATACCATCAGAACCAAAATAGTTGGAAACGCTGATACTGCACTCGAATCGTATGTGTCTCTAAATTGAGACGCCATATCAAATTGCTTAACGTTCCACTTTGCAGACAAACGAGACTTAGGTACTTAAGAATACCAAATGACCACAATAATACAGGGAAGTCATCAGTCAGTGGAAGAATTTTTTCAAAATGTTTACAAGCATTTGTCCCTCATCCTAAACAAAATAAATTGTATGGGATTGGGATTATCTGGAGACTTATCCCGATTATTAGGAATAAAGGAGCCAGTAGACTTTCCCAGCGCACTGTATTTATGTTTAAAACTGGAAAGCCAGAGCTATAGAACCAGTCATGCAAACGCTAGAGCACAATCTTCAAGTTTAAAATCAGAACTCAGATCAA
Source organism: Drosophila buzzatii (assembly GCA_035045845.1). NCBI lineage: Eukaryota > Metazoa > Arthropoda > Insecta > Diptera > Drosophilidae > Drosophila > Drosophila buzzatii. The sequence continues at coordinate 299,776 of JAWNOS010000409.1, read as the reverse complement.
ACCAAAGCCCGATTCCAGCTCCACGATCAATATTACTATATCCAAACATAGACGAAACATGCTTCCTCAATATTCATATAATTCGAATAGAAACGTGACTCATTCTCAAAGACTAAACGATATCCAACAATATAACACTCTGGTCAGAGAACAAAATTTTGCTCCCACGCGACTATTTCCAAATTACCAGCAACCACAAGTGGCTGCATCTCGCCCTTTGGTATCCAACCCGCCGCAAGTCCCAGAACCAATGGAAGTAGACCCCAGTACTATAAGTAGACAAGTCAATTATATGAAAAGGCCTCAGTTTGAAACCAGCAAAAGATTACCATTTCCATCAAACCAGTCAGACAATAGACAAAGAAACTTTAATATTCAAACAAACGAGTACGCGCAAGAGGAACAACTACGAACTGAGTCATATGCCACTATTGCAGAAAGAACTGAATACGAACAGGCGATTGTAGACTACGAAAATCAGAACAACTATGAACAAACTATAGACGATTACACACAACTAGCGGACCAAATCAACGTAGACAATATTAACCAATACACCAATACAGCCTTGCATTTTTTACAATAAAAAACTCGTCTTTACCATACTTTGAATGTAAAATATGAGGTGAACAAATACTGAAAGTTCTAATAGATACTGGTTCCAATAGAAATTATATACAGCCAAAGTTTGTACCCAATCCAATTCCAAACAAAATCCCATTTAAAGCCGTCAGCGCAGGGGGCACTGTTTTAATTACACACTATAAAATAGCATATCTCTTCAATAGACCTGACATCAAGGTAAAATTTTTCCTACTACCCACTTTAACTTCGTTCGATGCAATTTTAGGAAACAATAGCTTAAAAGAAATGGGAGCTAAGATTAAAATACGCAGCAATGTCATGACTATTAAACAAAACATATATACATATAAGAATAAAGGAAAACAAGTAAGAAAGCTGTAGTCGAGACTGCTCGACTACGAAATCTCCTGAGCTCTTATTCGAACGAATAATATTCCAAGAACTATTCAATTCATTTCTGCACGCATAAGAAAATGTACATGCAAAACCACGCGCACACATAGATGCTGGTCTACGCTTGTAGGCATGTATGTGTGTATGCATGTGTGTAAGCATTGCAAGCGTCTTGCTGTCTCGCATGGGTTTTAATGAGAAAACTTTGATGATTAATAATTCTGTTTCTAGATGATCTTCAGATCATCTTCAGATTATGATTATGATATTCATATCTATATACTAAACCAAACTGCATCTCTCTAGTATTTAAAATGCATTTTTTCATATACATATTAACTTGTTCTGCTCTGCTTGGCCTTTGGCCCACTGTTCACTTATTCCTCCTTTCGCTCATTGGCCTTTGGCCCGCTGTTCATTTCTCTTTTCTTCAGCCTCTGATCCACTGTTTAAGTTAATTTTATTGAATTTATATTAACGATCTTTATTGATTCAGTTGAAACTTCAGACTAAAGCTTGAAAGTTGTGAAGTAGTTGGCGTTGATGGCATGATGATGAAGCTTAAAAGTGGCCTGATACTGCCGTTAGGAAGCTACAGCAACACCTTATACTGCCGTTGCATTAAGCTGAAGGCTTCTGAGAGCTGCGGGCCAACACAGTCTCAGCTACAGGGTGTTTGTCTTCCATTTATACCCTGAGCCCATTGAAAATGGGAAATCAGGGTATAATGGTTTTGTTAAAAGTATGTAACAGGCAGAAGGAGGCATGGCAGACCCCATAACGTATATATATTCTTCATCAGGGTGACAAGAAATGTTGATATAGCCATATCCGTTTGTCCGTCCGTCCGTCTGTCCGTATGTTTGAACGCGTCGATTTCCGAAGCTAGAGAGTTCATTCTTTTTGTGTTAGGTCCGTATATTGCACTCGCAGTACGACTTTGTTTCAGAAATTCGATAACTTGTATATTTGCAGATTTATCGATAAACGAATTTATCGGGAACCAGTTATGAAATTATAGGTAATTCATCTTTAGAGCTAGAGTCTCCCATTCTTCTGCATATATATAGATACTAATTTAATACAATTTCGGTTTTTGTCAAATGTGAAAAAATACATTTCAAATACTAGAGACATGCAGTTTAGTTTAGCATATAGATATGAATATCATAACCATAATCTGAAGATATCAATACGATTGTCCATCTAGAAACAGAATTATTAATCATCAAAGTTTTCTCATCAAAATCCATGCGGCGCAGCAGCAAAGCAGCGAGACAGCAGACGCTTGCAATGCTCACACACTTGCATACACACATACATGCGTACAAGCGTAGATCAGTGTCTATGTGTGCGCGTGGTTTTGCATGCGTGCAGAAACGAATCGAATAATTCTTGGAATATTATTCGTTCGAAGAAGGGCTCAGGGGATTTCGTAGTCGAGCAGTCTCGACTAGAGGTGGGCATGGGCCGAAATTTTGCACCCAACCCGACCCAGCCCATGGGCTGAAGAGTAAAATTTTACCCGTACCCGTAAGCTAAAAAAATGTTGGAACCCGAAACCAACCCGCCCGCCCGAATTTTTTTTTTTTAATATTAATGAAAAATACAATTTTTATGCTTATATTTACTAAGTAATAGCAGAAATAAAAAATAAAAAACAGCACTTAAATTACATATTTTTATAGAAAAAATAACATGTCGAGATTCGCGCTTGTGCGCCTTTCATTTAATAATTTTCGCGATGACGAAGAAACTCTCTCGCTTGTAGTAGAGCTCACAGGGATTCATATAATATGTTTGACCACCTCTTGAAATAGTGTACACGAAGTTAAAAAAAGAAAATATTTGCAATTGAAATATTTAAATATCTCACAATTACATTCTCATATTTCTAAATGATTTCGGGTAAATCGGGTTGAACGGCATAACCCGCGCCCGCCCGTACCCAATCCGAAACTCGATTTTCTAGCCCATACCCACGGGTAACCGCGGGTACCCATGGGTACCCGACAAAAACCCAGCCCATGCCCACCTCTAGTCTCGACTACAGCTGTCTTACTTGTCACCACTAAAATTGATGCATTTTCCAGATAATTACAAAAAACCAAAGTGTCGAACTTTTCTGGAAAATTACCCATATGTACATGCAATATTACAAGATTGTTTTGCGGGAACTTTATATTTTCTTCGTCTTTTGAGTTTAAGACCTGCAATCTACGATTTCGGACCTTTAATAAAAAGATTTTAAGTTTTTTTCTCAAAGTTATATTTTCTAATCATACCAATTATTGTAATGATTAGTGGCATCCTTGGGCGGAAATACACATTCTTCTACAATCTACATGCTTAAATGGTATTTAAAGTGTCCATTGAAAGATATGTTAATTACATTTTGTGAGTTTCCAAAGGGTGACCTTGATATGAAAGGCATGACATCGAAAATTAAATTGATAGTGATTTATTACTTGTAATTTGCACTAATCATGCACTTAGACCCAAGGTGAGTAGAAGCAAGATGCAAAAAACTGCTGCTTTCCCGACCCCTGCGAATTAAGAGTGCCTGCTGGATTTGCTCCACCATTGTTTGCGTAGTTGTAGCTCATGTGTGCATAGGAAGGCATAGCCGGTGAAATACTCTCGCTCCCAAATGTCGACCCGTGACCCATTTGACTTGGACTGCCTGTGGATGGACGAACGTCCATGCTCTGATGATGGGCAGCAGCAATTGCAGTATTTGCTGCAGTAGGTGTTCCCAATGACGAAACTGGAGTTGGTGGCGGGGGCGGCAAGCCATAAACGGATAGAGAGTCGTATCCAGTTGAATTGGTACTAGCTGGATTGGTAATGTTGACTGTCGGACTGCTGCTTACACTGGTACTTTCGTTTGTGGCAGCTCCAACGCAGACTAGCTGATGAGACCCAAGGGGCGGATGCCGTAGTGGCATATGACACGGATACATTGAGGGCGGGGTCAAATCTCTTTGTTGACCGATTGCCGAGCTAATTGTTGGATGACTAAGGCTTGGCATCGACGAAACCGCACTAGTGAAATGCAAATTTTAAAACTAATTGCAAGCAGTATAGTTTTAAATCAACTTACCCATAACCGTCACTCATCGATAACGCATTATGATGCATATTCGAATACATAGCACTCATTGAGCTGCTAAAGCCACTATTGAAGTTTAGGCGCGGAGAAATGGACGGTACAAGCGTATGAGCAACATGATGATGATGCTGATGCCGATGATCCGTAATCCCCAGTCCCGGCATACATTCATTACCAATATCATGAGTTCCATTTCGAATCTGAGGGTTTCCTCCTCTACCAGCTGGGTGATGTACCTCAGATGACTCAAGGCCACTGGTGGGCGCGGTTATGGGATTGGGTGATGACAAGCTGTTTAGCCCACCTACAAATTAGAAATTAAAATCTTTGTATAAGTACTTATGTAAATACACACATACATATATTAAATTGGTCTTTATAACTATCGACTTCTATAAGAACAAGTAAGAACGTTGCAGTTAGGCGCAACTAACTGCGAAATACTTTGTTCCCATAGGTGCATCTTATTTATTTAATAAACATTTAATTAACGAAATATTTCGGCAATTAGAAAACGTACATGGCAAGCAACAAACGTTTTTCCTATACATACATACAGATTTACACATGTACACACTATACGAGTATACACACAATTTTCTATGTACATATGCATAGAAAAGTTTGCATGCCAGAATATTCTAAGAATTGTGAATTTTTCGATCGTTACTTTAGTTTTGTCAAAATGCGCTCTAGCAATGGATTATTTGGTTTTTTGGTTTTAGTTAACAATGCCCACATCAGGGCAGTGGCGCTGGTTGTAAGTGCTATGCAAGCTATACTTAGGTGCGTGGGTTCGAATCCCGCAAAAAACATTTTTTCAAAAATTATTATTTTTTATTTTGTTTATATTTGTATATTTATTATAAAAGGCATGCTGCCAATTGATAATAATTTATAAACATACGCATATGAATTGTGCATTTAAGCAAAAACTAAAACAACTTTTCCGATTTGCCACGCTGCGAGGCAAGCGTTTTTCTATGCATGCATACATGTATGCATGTGTAAACAGCTGTTTGTAAGTGTATACACATCCAACTGTGTATACATTATTTTGTTTCGAACCAAGCTGCTGATCAGCTGATGAGCTCATCAGCTGTGATTTGTTTTGGGTTTAGCTAACGATTACATGTTATTTTAAATGATCTGGGTTCGAGTCCCGCTGGTAACTTTTTGTTTATTAATCGAAAACTTATAAATTTTATTTTTTAAATTCATTAATATTATTATATTTATGTTAAAATGCTTTCTGCCATCTTAGCAATTAATACTGAGCTATTATAAGCATGTATTATGCAGTTGGCCACAACAAACTTCTTTGCCGATTTGCCACGCCCCCAGTGGGCGTGGACGCATAATTTTTGGCCAGTTCTTAGAAAGGGCCGAGGCTAACATGACTGCAAAATTTAGTTGCTTACATTCCAAAAATGCGAAAATTACAGGGTATTTTTCGATATGCCACGCCCCCAAAGAGGCTGAAAAATTATTTTTGGGTCATCGATAGAGGATGACATTAGTAACTCAACCATCCAATTTTCAAGCTTCTAGCTCTAAAACTGCAGGAGATATAAACTTTTGCGGTTTGCCACGCCCCCTGTGGGCGTAGCTATATCTACCATAGCTTATTGGTCTTGGGTTGTCAACCCGAGTATACATGCCAAATTGCTAGTCTCTAGTGCCAATAATGTTCAAAATATAGCACAATTTGAAAAATCACTAAATATTCAAGCCCGATTTGCCACGCCCCCAATTGGCGTAGACATATAACTTTTTGATCGATCTTCTTAGAATCATAACATTAACTTACATGCCAAATTTCAGCGTTCTAGCTTCAACGGTGTAGAAGATACGTATTTCCCGATTTGCCACGCCCCCAATGGGCGTAGATATATCCGCCATAGCTTTTTGAACTTGGGTTGTCACCCCGAGTATACAATCCAAATTGCAACTCTCTAGCTCATCATCTAGTATGATAACTTGCCTATGGGCGGAAGACTTTTCCGATTTGCCACGCCCCTAGTGGGCGGATCAGGAAAATTTTTACACTTTATAATTCGGGAGCATATATGAGTATATGTTCCAAATTTCAAATCTCTAGCTCTAATAGCGCCGAAAAATATTGCGTTCATACGGACAGACGGACAGACGGACGGACGGACAGACGGACAGACGGACGGACAGCAAGACGGACATTGCACAAACCCAATATACTTTTTTCCCTTTGGGAACAAAGTATACAAAGTAAGAAGGCACTAGTTAGACTAGACTGCTTGATAACGAGATACTCTGACTGACGATCTTCATGAAACTTTGGGAACGTAATAATAGCATCCAAATGTGTCTGTTTGCCAAATTGCAAGTCTGTAATATTTGAAATGCGTTCTTTAGGCTCTGTTCCCAAAGTTCCCACACTAGTTGATGAGCTAGAAAGTTGCAATTCGCAAATGTATACTCGCGGTGACAAATGCTTCTTCAAACGAATAACATTCCATTCGTTTCCATTCTTCACGCGTAACAACGTATATGCAACAAGTAAGAAGGCTCTAGTCGAGATGGCTCGACTTCGAGATAGCCTGAACCCTCCGAAAAAAAAATAACACTCTTCTTCTTTACGAACGTATGAGCGCGCGGCTTAGATTGAGCTGAACTTTTGACGCTTATCACTCCGTTTCTAGATGGATGATCTTGATGAAATTTTCAGAATATATTAAGAGTGTCTAAATATGTATATCTATGTGCCAAATTGCACATAGATATATTTAGTATTTTAAATGCGTTTTTTTTTTTTCAAATTGTGGGCGAAGGGGGCGTGGCATCTAAAATATCAAGGTCAAAAAACGTAAAAAAGTACATGAATTTTCTATTTTTTTTATCGCTAATTTACAAAATGGGATGAGTTATCAAAAAAAAAAAAAAAAAAAAACAAACAAACAAAAACAAACTAAACTCGTACTGCGTAGCTAACATACGAGTGCTCATGTGAAATTACAGCTGTCTAGGTATTGTAGTTTCGGAAATCTCGACGTTCATACGGACGGACGGATGGACTCGATAACTCATACCATTTCCAAAATATCTATAAAAAATCGAAAATTCGTTTCCATTTTTTACGTTTTTTGGGCATAACTTCTACACCGTTTTAGCGAAAGACTTCAATATATATATATAATATATTTAGATAGATATTATGAATAAGCAGATTATGTAATTTTCAGATTTTGGATGCCACGCCCCCATCGCCCCCAATTTGGAAAAAACGCATTTCAAATAATACGGACTTGAAATTCGGCACATAGTTACATTTAATCTTAATCTACTTAATCTACTGTTAAAAGTTTCATGAAGATCATCCAATTAGAAATGAAGTTATAGGCGTTCAAATTAGAGCCCAACCCACCCCAAGCCACGGCAGCAACTGCGCGGTTAGCAGAGCTCGTGCTCATGCGATCGTAAAGAAGAAGAGTATCACTTTTTTTTGCAGGGTTCAGGGGATCTCGTAGTCGAGCCGCCTCGACTAGAGCCTTCTTACTTGTTTAATTTTTTTTTTATTTGTGTATATTGTATTATTATATTTATTATAAAATGGTGGCTGCCAGGGCCAATTGATATTAAGATATTTATAAACAGCGCTTTTCCGATACGCTGCGTGGCAAGAATTTTTTCTATGCATGCATATATGTTTGTAAGTAATACACATCCAAGTGTGTATACATATTCCAAGAATTGAGATTGCATTGTTACATTTACAAATTGTAACTCTCTAGCTTAGCATCTAGTATGATTACTGGCCTATGGGCGGAAGAGTTTTCCGATTTACCACGCGCCTAGTGGGCGGATCGGTTAAATTATGTTCCAAATTTCAAGTCTCTAGCTCTAATAGCGCCAAAAACACGAGCACACCCACACGCTGATCTATGCTTGTATGCCTGTATGTGCAAGCGTCTTGCTGTCTCTCTGCCTATCTTGCTGGGCGGCGTGGGTTTTGCTGCGAAAACTTTACTGTACTTGAAATGCATTTTTTACACATTTGTGTGTGTGAGGGCGAATTGGTGACCGGAATAAAAAATCTGACAAAATCCGAAATTGTATTAAATTAGTATCTATATATGCGAAAGATTTGGAGGCTCTAACTCTAAATATGAATTAAATATAATTTTATAACAGATTTTCGATATATTCGCTTATCGATAACTGCATAACTGGAATTATAGAAATTATCGAATTTCTGACTGTCTTTTGTATCTTCGGAAATTTTGTATACGGAAGGACGGCGTCCCCTTCTAACACAAGAAGGTAACTCTCTAGCTCTTATATCTTCGAAAATCGATGCGACGGACTATGTCTCCTTCTGCCTGTTAAATACATTTTCACAAAACAATCATACCCTGAATTCCTCATTTCAATGGATTCAGGGTATAGAAGTAAAAAGATATAATATGGGATGTAATTTCTAAGCTACCTTAATTCTAAATTTACTTAAAGTGGGTATGAAATTATTTGTGAAAACGGAACAAAAACTAACGTAGAATAAGTGTGAAAATTACAAGAACTTACTTCCCGCCGATCCAGCCAATAAGGAAGAGCAGCCAACCAAACTATTAGGACTGTCAGTTAACGAAGTCGTAGCCGAAGTCGAGGACGAAGTTCCATTTGTACCAATTGAGTTTGGTGTGCGTCTCTGACTTCGCAATTTTTCCTCACGTCTCCACTTGGCACGGCGATTCGAAAACCATACCTGTATCCTAGCTTCAGGCAATCCTATTTTTCCAGCTAATCGTTCGCGCGCAAATACGTCGGGATAATGCGTCCTTTCAAATTCTTGAAAAAATTAGATCAAATTATTTTGTAATTAAAATACAACACATTTTTGTACCCTGAACCCATTGAAAATGGGTAACCATGGTATAATGGTATTGTTAAAAGTATGTAACAGGCAGAAGGAGGCGTGGCAGACCCCATAAAGTATTCTTGAGGAGGGTGACGAGAAAAGTTGATATAAACATGTCCGTCTGCCTGTCTGTCCATCCGTCAGTCCGTATGTTTGAACACATTTCGATTTCCGAAGATATAAAAGCTAGAGAGTTACCTGTTCTTGTGTTAGGTTCGTATAATGCACGCGCAGTACGAGTTGTTTCAGAAATTCGTACTCAAACCGTTTCATAAATGTTTTGGAACGTAATAATGCATTAAAATCTGTCCACTTTTATAAGTCTAACCTATGTACATATCAAATTTAAAAGCTTTGGCTTAAAATTTAAATATCTCTGGCTTAAAACGTAAAACGAAACAAGAAGGAAGGCTTTAGTCGAGACGGCTCGACTACGAGATACCCTGAACCCTGTAAAAAAAATGTGATACTCTTCCTCTTTACGAACGTATCAGCGCGCCTCTGATAACCGCGCATTTGCTGCCGTGGCTTGGGCTGAACATTGGACGCTTATAACTCCATTTCTAAATAGACGATCTTAATGAAATTTTCAGAGTAGAGTCTCTGCAAGTCTCTAGTATTTAAAATGCGTTTTTTCAAATTGTGGGCGAAGGGGCGTGGTATCCCAAATCCAAAAATTATATAATCAGCGTATCCATAATATCTATCTAAATATTCAAAATTACAAATACACTGCCAAAGTCTTCGACATCCCCCCACACAAACATTATCCCAGAAACTCAATAATACTTACCCCACCATGGCACCTCTATTAACGGATTCCTCTCTCAGAAAGTAGCTAAAAACCTAAACTCCTCCTCCCATATACAACAAATTATTTAAACAAATCTTTGACGACAACAAAAAATACAAAACCATATTCACAGACGGCTCCCAAATAAATATAATCACATCTTACGCCATAACCAACGAACACAACATAGTAATAAAATCACTTTACTCAACGGTCTTTTCAGCTGAAATCATCGCGATCACAGAAGCCCTCAATATTTAAAAAAACAAGCCCGGCAAATATGCCATATACACCGACTCCCTCTCATCCATAGACGCAATAGTAAACATCAACAACTCAACCGGTTATCCATCCTTCATCCAAAACATCCTCACCAAAAACCAATCAAAATTTAAAATCATCTGGATCTCCGGCCATGTAGGCATTAAGGGCAACGAATTAGCCGACCTTGCTGCGAAAGATGCAACCGATCTTCCACTCATCCTAACCCCAAATCATAACTTTGAAGACTAAAACAAATATTTAAACAAGTAGGACGGCTCTAGTCGGGACGGCTCGATTACGAGATACCCTGAACTCAAAAAAGATGATACTCTTTTTCTTACGAACGTATGAGCACGAGCTCTGTTAACCGCGCAGTTGCTGCCGCGACTTGGGGGTGGGTTGGGCTGAACTTTGGACGCTTATAACTCCATTTCTAGATGGATGATCTTCATGAAATTTTCAGAGTAGACTAAGAGTATCTAAATAACTATGTGCCAAATTGCAAGTCTCTAGTATTTGAAATGCGTTTTTTTTTAATTGGGTGGCGATGGGGGCGTGGTATCTAAAATCTGAATTACATAACCTGCGTATCCATAATATCACTAACCATACAACACATAGACTGGACAACTAGAACAAACTTTTTTCACGAAGCAGATTATGATTTCCCGTCCTAGTCATCTTCGTATTTGCTCGGCTCTTTAAATTACTGTTCGGGCAGCGAAAATATAGCAGTTGATATTCAGTTCGCTGCCAGCGCTCGAACGAAATGATTCTATTCTCATATGAAGCATCGCTGTGTGCTATTCTTTCTTTACTCTCTCTCTCACTCACTCTCTCTATGCCTCTCATATATACATATATGTATGTACGTATGTGTATGTATGCAGGCACAAGCCAGCAGCTCACAAAAATTGAAAATTGTCCGCGAGTCGCGATTCGCGACGATCACATCTTCGCTTCTGAATAAGAGTATGTCGACTCTTAAAAAGGTTTGCCATGCTCATGCAAAATTTTAGTGTTTTCGTGATTATTTTTTTGAAGGGTATGAAAGCGTGATGTACATAAGCATTCCTTTTTCGCGATGAGCATGCACACACACATTTACCGTGTCTTGCTTCATGTATGAGCATTTATGTGACTGTGTGCGAATCTATTGCTGCCTGTAGCAATTGTAGGGCCTTGGACTTAGAATTGTATGAACGGTCTTGCAATTGCTCGATCTTGTAGACTTTCAAATACATTTCCCCCATGTACATATATGGTATGTATGTTTTATGTATGTTATGCAAACATATGCATTTATTCTTACAGATGTTTTATAAATGAAAAGGCTATAATTCATTTAGTAATATTTTTGAACCGCTAAATCATAGTTTCGCATTAACAAATATCGAATATATTGTGTTGCGGATTATATACTATTTAAGTGGATCAAGAAACTCATCTTTATTGACAAATGTCAGAATACACCATATACTCATTATTGCCAAAATGACTGCTGCAAGCCGTAAAGGCTCATTTGACAGTCACTACAATTCCAGCCATACAAAATAGACAAACTACTGAAGCGCGCAAGTAGCAAGAGTAGTTACGCACACAGTCACATAAATGCTCATACATGAAGCAAGACACGGTAAATGTGTGTGTGCATGCTCATCACGAAAAAGGAATGCTTATGTACATCACGCTTTCATACCCTTCAAAAAAATAATCACGAAAACACTAAAATGTTGCATGAGCATGGCAAACCTTTTTAAGAGTCGACATACTCTTATTCAGAAGCGAAGATGTGATCGTCGCGAATCGTGACTCGCGGACAATTTTCAATTTTTGTGAGCTGCTGGCTTGTGCCTGCATACATACACATACGTACATACATATATGTATATATGAGAGGCATAGAGAGAGTAAAGAAAGAATAGCACACAGCGGTGCTTCATATGAGAATAGAATCATTTCGTTCGAGCGCTGGCAGCGAACTGAATATCAACTGCTATATTTTCGCTGCCCGAACAGTAATTTAAAGAGCCGAGCAAATACGAAGATGACTAGGACGGGAAATCATAATCTGCTTCGTGAAAAAAGTTTGTTCTAGTTGTCCAGTCTATGTGTTGTATGGTTAGTGATAATATCTATCTAAATATATACATTTGAAGTCTTTTGCTAAAACGGTGTAGAAGTTATGCCCAAAAAAAGTAAAAAATGGAAACGAATTTTCGATTTCTTATCGATAATTTGGAAATGGGGTGAGTTATCGAATATATATATATATATATATATATGTACATATATATATGTACATATATGCATATGTATGCCTATGTGTGTATATATACATAAATACCTTTTTCTAGACTATCGATTTGATCATTTGTAAACGATGTTCGGTTTCTCTGCAGCTTTCTCTTCAAAATTAATCTGGCCTGGTCATCTTCGCTCACACCTATATTAGAGGCGCCGCCATTTGAGTTGTCTCCCTCGCCGGAACCAGTTTCGTCTGATTGATGTCCATCGACCTCTAAAAAAATAATAAAACCATTATATTCATAACATTATATTATATGACTCAGTTTTTAATGTTACAACTACGGCTATCATTCATGAATGAACATAGGAATGAGTTGTTATCTTTAATTGTACTTTTTGAAAACCGTCTGCTGATTGCATGCAAACACAGAAAACAAGTAAGAACGTAGCACTTAGGCGCAACTAACTGCGAGAGGCCCTGTTCCTGTAGGTGACGTTTATTTATTTAATAAACACTAGCAAACCCGGCGAACTCCGTTTCGCCACCAGATGGATTCGTTTTTTGTAACATTTCGTTTGGGGATTAAAAGATGAAGAAAAATTATTTTTATATTTGAACAGGAAACATTTTATTTCATGTCACAACAGTAATGAATTGATATCGATTACAAAAATGTAATTTAACGCGGGCTACCTGTGTATGTCGCTGGTAAAATAGTGAATCAACCAACATTTTCTAAATCTCCTTCTGTGCTTATTGCATCGCTTCAATGAATATACTCTTCCGAACGCAATTTAACTTGATTCAAACGGATGAAAGTCAAGCGCTCCGTTTCGATTTTAACGTACATGTCAACGCAGTATTGTTGAAACAGTCGAATGAGAATAAAAATTAAAAAAAAAAAATTAATTAAGTTCTCCAAACACATGTCAGAAAAAAATCATTGAAAACTATGTTGCTCAGTTTGGGATACACTCTGATTAATTTATTAATCGGATTTCATTCAAGCACCTTGTGGTAAACGACATTCTTCGTTTTTTGGTCAGGTTCAAGAACAAAATGCGGCTGGTTTGCCGACACGTGAGCATAGATTGAGGCCACAAATAGTCAAGAACTGGGCCTGTGATTTGTTAGTCATCATGGCGAAGGCAAGACGAATCGGGAATTGAATTCGTTTAAACTCAAAGAGCATATCTGTTGAGATCATCGGAATCCTTGGAATAAGAACTACCTCATCTTTAAATTTTCCTTTGAGTATCGACGCGTAAATCACATTACTCATCAGTTTTCTTATCACCAAACGCGTTCCATTGCACAGTTTTGGATGTTGGGGCCTACAATTGCCACAGGCAGCAATAGATTCGCACACAGTCACATAAATGCTCATACATGTAGCAAGACATTGTAAATGTGTGGGTGCATGCTCATCGCGAAAAAGTGATACTTATGCACATCAGCGCTTTCATACCCTTCCCAAAAATGATCACGAAAACACTAAAATTTTGCATGAGCATGGCAAAGCCGTTTAAGAGTTCGGCATTCTCTTACTAAGAAGGGCAGATAGGATCGTCGCGAATTGCCATTCGCGAACAAATTTCAATTTTTGTGAGCTGCTGGCTTGTACTCGCATAGAGAGAGAGGGAGAGAGAGAGAAAAAAGAGAGAGGGAGCGCTGGCAGCGCAATGAAATCGTCGTATCAAATTTTGACTGCCCGAGCTCGAATTGCCCAAACCGAAAAATGGAAAGTTTTTGTTTATTAATCGAAAACTTATAAATTTTATTTTTTAAATTTATTAATATTTGTATATTTATGTTAAAATGCTTTCTTCCATCTTAGCAATTATTACTGAGCTATTATAAGCATGTATTATGCAGTTGGCCACAAGCTTCTTTGCCGGTTTGCCACGCCCCCAGTGGGTGTAGACGAATAATTTTTGGCCAGTTCTTAGAAAGAGTAGAGGCTAACATAACTGCAAAATTTGGTTGCTTGCACTCCAAAAATACGAAAATTACAGGGTATTTTTCGATATGCCACGCCTCCAAAAAGCCTGGAAATTATTTTTGGGTCATCGATAGTAACTACATTAGTAACTGAACCATCAAATTTTCAAGCTTCTAGCTCTAAAACTGTGGGAGATATAAACTTTTGCCGTTAGCCACGCCCCCTGGGGGCGTAGATATATATACCAATTTGAACTTGGGTTGACGGCAGCAAGACAGACATTGCACAAACCCAATAGACTCTTTTTCCCTTTTTGGGAACAGAGTCTAAAAATAGCACACATATGTATATTGAACGAGTATTGGAGTGAAGTGAATGAAAAAATCAGAGCATTGTTACTGTCACCTCGAATTCGACTTCAAACCACATCAAGAGCCACATCTAAAACGCCGCTAGCTGTGGCATTCGGATCTCGGCTTGTCATTATACTCTGTTCCCAACGGGAAAAAGAGTATATTGGTTTTGTTTAATGTCCGTCTTGCTATCCGTCTGTCGGTTTGTCTGTCCGTCTGTCTGTGTGTCTCTATTAGATATAGAGACTTAAAATTTTAACCGCATATACTCGAATTGTATGTATGCATAGAAAATCGCTTAATCGCACGATAGTTTGTATACTCATATAGTACATACGTAAACCTGTATGTATATATAGGAAAAATGTTTGTTGATTTCCATGTACTAATTGCTAATTGCCCAAATATTTTGTTTATTAAATGTTTATTAGCTAAGTAAAATGCACCTACGGGAACAGAGTATCACAGATTTGGTTGCACCCAACGACAATGTTCTCTCTCTGCCTCTCTCGTTCGCTCTCTCTCTCTCTTTCTCTCTTTCTCTCTCTCTCTCTCTCTCTCTCTCTCTCTCTCTCGCTCTCTCTGTCTCGCTCTCTCTCTCTGTATGTCTGTGTGTGGCGTGTATATGTGACGGGCATTAAATGTGAGTGAATGTGACAGAGCAAATAGATGCTGATAGCTCTGAGACATGCCGCAAGTCCGGACTTAGGTCCAGTCCAGAGCACACGTCACTTACCTAGCAAAATGCAATGTGCTGACAGCCAACAACAGTAACAAAAATATAAACAACGACGTAGACAAGGGGTAGGGCTGGGGTCGGGGTTTACGATACACGATAAAGATAGCCGAACATGAACTACAATAGGAACTACAACACTCCGCGACAATGGGATGGTACATGCATGAATAGGGTGGTCCAACAGGGAGAATTTTTCTTCAGTTAAATATGCTAGAGACAAAGCAGATAGGGCTCAAATGGAGTAGAGCATGAGGTTAGCAAGATACGATTTTATAAATATGTATTTTGCGCTTTCTATATTTATGCACCCTATCAACACTCTCGTAACCATATCGCCCCATCCCCAACCGCTGTCACCACTGCCACCCCCATGAGTTTGGCGTTTAATGAAGTGTCATCGCCTGTAAAATGAGTCTGCAAATCGCATTAAAGTAACTACTCCCAGTTAGGGGTTAGCCTGTCTTTCTGTGTGTCAAGCACGACAGCAATTCTCGTTGCCTGAGGCTGCAGATTAAATGGGCTACTGCTACAGTTACTTCCCATGGCATACCCAAACAGTTATGGCAAATACACTGGCGGACTTCAAGCACAGATTTCATTTTCAAATTTTTGGGGCGTATGTGGTTAAACTAATTAGAACTTTGTTAAATGGCGGTAAATTATGATTTACCTGTCATGCCGTCGGAAATAGTTACTGTCAAAATGCATAAATGTATTCAGTAGTCATAATCAGAATTTACATGTACATTGTTTTTCAATAATTATATGGTAAGAGAAATAAAACAAATAAGAAGGCTCTAGGCGGGATTGCTCGACTACTAGATACCCTGAGCCCTACCAAAAAAAAAAAAACAAGTAAGAAGGCTCTAGTCGAGACGGCTCGACTACGAGATACCCTGAACACTGAAAAAAAAAAAATTCTTCTTCTTTACGCACGGATAAGCGCACGCTCTGCTAACCGCGCAGTTGCTGCCGTGGCTTGGGGGTGGGTTGAGCAGTACTCTGGACGCTTATAACTCCATTTGTAGATGCCCGATCTTCACGAAATTTTCAGAGTAAATTAAAGTATCTAAATGTAGCTATGTGCCAAATTGCAAGTCACTAGTATTTGAAATAAGTTTTTTTCAAATTGGGGGCGATGGGGGCTTGACATCAAAAATCTGAAAATTAAATAATGTTTGTACCCATAATATCTATCTAAATGTACAAATTTGAAGTCTAGAGCTAAGGCAGTGTAGAAGTTATGCCTAAAAAACGTAAAAAATGGAAACGAATTTTCGAATTCGAATTTTGTATCGATAATTTGGAAATGTGATGAGTTATCGAAAAAACAAAATAAACTCGTACTGCGTAACTAACATACGAGTGTTCATGTCAAATTTCAGCTCTCTAGCTTTTGTAGTTTCCGAAATCGTTCATACGGACGGACATGGTTATATCAACTCCGTTCGTCACCCTGATCAAGAATATATACTTTATGGGGTCTGAAACGCCTCCTTCTGCCTGTCACATACATTTAACAAACTATTTTTAATGGGCCAGGGTATAAAAAGCCCAAAGCCCGCAATATATTATATATATGTATTAATTAAAAACCCCAAAAAGGACTGAGAGAGATAATCTGGCTGAACCAGCCATCGGAAGTCTTGGTAGAAGCTAACAGTGCACCCAAACTTTTGCCACCAGATTTCTAAAATTATGAATGAATATGATAATTATAATGATGTGGATTGATGGGAAACGATTAATATATGAGAAATTCTCCAGAAAAGTCAACTTTTGTCACGTTCGACACTTTGGTTTTTTGTAATTATCTTGAAAACGGAAATAAAGTCGTGCAAGAGAAAGCGATCGCTGTATATTCTATTACAATGTGTGTGTGAGCGATGTGGTATTGATGCTAAAGGCATTAATGTTTAGACAGTGAAAGCGAACGGTGCAGAAGGAGGAGTGGCAGACCCCATAAAGTATATATATTCTTGATCAGGGTGCGAGCTGAGTCCGTCTCTATGTATATTTTAACGCGTCGATTTCCGATTTCTCTTTGTGTTAGGTCCGTATATTGCACTCGCAGTACGAGTACTTTAGAAATTCGATAACTTTTATATTTCCAAAATGATCAATAAAACATTTATCGATTCATTTATCTGTCCGTCCGTCCGTCCGTATGAACGTCGAGATTTCGGAAACTACAAAAGCTAGAGAGCTGAAATTTCACATGAACAGCTACGCAGTACGAGTTTATTTTGTTGTTTTTTCGATAACTCATCTCATTTCCAAATTCTCGATAAAAAATCGAAAATTCGTTTCCATTTTTTACGTTTTTTGGGCATAACTTCTACACCGTTTTAGTGAAAGACTTCAAATTTACATATTTAGATAGATATTATGGATACGCAGACTATGTAATTTTCAGATTTTGGATGCCACGCCTCCTTCGCCCCCAATTTGGAAAAAACGCATTTCAAATACTAGAGACTTGAAATTTGGCACATAGGTACATTTAGATACTCTTAATCTACTCTGTAAATTTCATTAAGATCATCTATCTAGAAATGGAGTTATAGGCGTTCAAATTATAGCCCAACCCACCCTCAAGCCATGGCAGCAAATGCGCGGTTAGCAGAGCGGGCGCCTAACCGTGCGTAAAGAAGAAGAGTATCACCTTTTTTGGGTTCAGGGTATCTCGTAGTCGAGCCGTCTCGACTAGAGCCTTCTTACTTGTTTTGTATTTTTCTTCTTTCTTTTGCAAGGCTCAAAAACTTCATAAAACTTGCAAGTAAGCTCATTTGGACTTTTTGATTAATATTAACGTATTTTCAGAATATCATTCAACACTTTCAGTCTTCAGCCTGACGGACAATCACAAATAGATTATTTGATATAACGTGCAAGGGCTCAGTATACTTTAGAAACGTTTTTAGAAGAAGAAGGCTAGTCATGAATCAATTTAACCATAAATACGCACGATTGACTTGGAATATCTCCTAGATGCTTAGCCTTGAAGGTATACCTGTACCTACCTCCGATATGGGGTTTTCTATTGTGCATTTATTTGTATCCTCAAATATTCTATAAGGACGATAAACAGTGCCGTGCGTGCATAAATAGTCATGGAACGTGACTCAGCGTACAGTACTTGATTGGCTTCGCCTAACTTTTTGTTTTTACAGATTTGTTTGCAGGGTTCAGGGGATCTCATAGTCGAGCAATCTCAACTAGAGCTTTCTGATAATATGGTATATATAGCTTACCCTTTTTTAGCATAACTTCGTCGACTGTAATAGAACAATTGTCCAAGCGAACGTTGGGGCCACCAATGTTGATGAGATCACTTGGCGGAGTCAAAGGATGTCCCGGAAGCAGAGTTTGAGCAGCTGACGCGCCTCCACTTCCATAACTCGATACTGATATAACTCCTGTAGATGAAGTCATTTCGCTGCCATTCAAAGGAGTCGCATACCAGGTCCCAGTTGGATAATGACGGGATGGCCAACTCTGCTGCTGTTGCTGGTTATGTTGCTGCTGGTGCTGGCTATGCGAGTGAATTGAAATCGAGTGATTGGAGTGGGGATGCGGACTAAAATGGCTGGGAACACTCGTCATCAACTGTTCGTGATTAACCGGAGCCGCAGCTGGTATTGATGAGGTCGGATCGAGTGTCGGGACATGTTGAGTATTTATCAATCGTATCTTCTCATAAATAGACTCCTGTTCACTTCCCTCTCCCGAATTGCTAGCACCTCCACTTTCCGAAGAGTTCAACGGTGTTGCTGTTTGTATCAAATCATTTGTGGTGCCTGTGGTGCCTGTGGCGCCAACACCAACACCAACACTTACACTTACACCTCCACTTGTACCACGCATGCTATTATTATTGCTGTTTCCATTACAGTTGTCATTACCATTGCCTTGAGTTGTGCTTGGATTAGGATTAAGATTCGTGTTGGAGCTACTTGTTCCAGAAGTTTGCTGCTCCTTTTGTGCTGCTAAGTTTCTCAAAACTCTATTTATCGAAGATACCTAGTAGACAAAAAACATTAACAATTGGCCATAAGTCAAGAATGAAACATCGCATAAATTATGCTTTATCAGTGGCTATAAAAATGCTACAATCGACGAATAATAATTGACAACTATATATTTATAATTGTAAGGTAAGAAGAATATAAATATTTATACAAATATATATATTTATTATTGATTTTGTGTTAGAACCTGTAATTATCAGGAATAAGCATCAGACATTCAAAAATTATTAGATTTCACTGATTGGAATCTGATAATATAATATTTCGCAGAGCCTCTATAGGTTATGCCTATATTAAACAAGGCTCTAGTCGAGACTGGTCGACTATGAGATACCCTGAACCCTGCAAAGGAAAAAAAAAATAAAACGTGTCTTCTTTACGCACGTATAAGCGCGCTCTGCTAACCACGCAGTTGCAGCCGTGCCTTGGGAGTGGGTTAGGCTATACTTTGGACGCTTTTAAATCCATTTCTAGATGAATGATCTTTATGAAACTTTCGAAATTTATTAAAATCACTAAAATGTGTCTATTTGCCAAATTTCATCAGAAAATGGAAATCTAGAAATGGTATCTGCATATCCATAATATAAATAAAAGAAATAAATAAATAAATAAAAACAATAAATAAATAAAACTAAATAAATAAATATACTACTTTCAAATCTTTATCTCAAATGGTATAGAAATTATGCTCAAAAAACGTAAAAAAAAACGTGAATCTATATATATATATATATATATATATTTTTTTTTTTTTTTTTTTTTCGATAATTAGGAAATGGGATAAGTTATCGAGAAAAAAAAAAAACAAAATAAACTCGTACTGCGTAACACAAGTATTCATGTAAAAATTTCAGCTTTCTAGCTTCTGTAGTTTCCGAATTCCCATTATCAACGTGTTCAGGGTAAAAAAAAAGAAAGGAAAAAAAGAAGAAAAAAAAAAATATATATATATATATATATATAAGCCAGCATCCTTTAGATATAGGGTATCCACTAGTCTAACCTTACTACTGTTGCTTTTCTATTGTTATTTTAGGTCCATGCCTGTGCATGACAGCGCTTTTGAAATGAATTCAAAAGGCAACAGCAAATGCAAAGAAATGAAAGAAAGAACAAACGCGAAAAACATATAAATGAGCGAGTGAGAACAACAGGGAAAAGTGCAGTTGAGTGGAAAAATTAGGCAGACATGTCCTTTCGAGGGAACGAAAGCGAACGCTTGTAAAAAACTTATTTTTTAAATAAAATGAACGCCATCCCCGAAAGCGTTGTACGCACATACATAAATATGAACCCAAATCAATATATGCATGCATATATATGTATGTGCACATCCATATATTATACCTTTAATATGCATGGATACCGCATCCACAATCCAGGTATGTCATACAATACATGTACATAGAAAATATACATATATGCATATAATGTATATATTTATATATATATATATATATATATATATATATATATATATATATATATATAGAATTTTTTTATTTTGTTTGATTTATCAAAAAAAAAATTTATTATAAATAAAATAAAATAAATCTATAATACAAAGTAGCTAGTAGGCATCGTTTCTAAGAGACATTAGTTTCCACTAATAAACAAGTAAGAAAGCTGTAGTTGAGACTGCTCGACAACGATATCCCCTGAGCCCTTCTTCGAACGAATCATATTCTAAGAAGGCTTCGTTTCCATTCTCCACGCGTAAGAAACTATACATGCAAAATCAAGAGCACACACACACGCTGATCTACGCTTGTGCGCCTGTATGTGTGTAAGCATTCCAAGCGTCTCGCTGCCTCTCTTGCTGGGCCACGTGGGTTTTGCTGCCCTATCTTCTTTGATTCATAATTCAGCTCCTAGACAGACAATCGTATGCAAAAATTCAGATTCATATCTATATGTCAAATCAAAACTGTATGTTTCTAGTATTTGAAAGACATTT
Source organism: Drosophila buzzatii (assembly GCA_035045845.1). Taxonomy (NCBI): domain Eukaryota; kingdom Metazoa; phylum Arthropoda; class Insecta; order Diptera; family Drosophilidae; genus Drosophila; species Drosophila buzzatii. The sequence continues at coordinate 278,462 of JAWNOS010000409.1, read as the reverse complement.
TTTACACATTTTGGATGTGGAAAGGAATCGGCGACCGGAATCCAAAATTTGACAAAAACCGAAATTGTAATAAATTAGTATCTATATATATGCAGAAGACTTGGAGACTTTAACTCTAAGGATGAACGAGATATAATTATATAACTGATTCCCGATAAAATGTTTTATCGATGACTTTGGAAATATGAAAGTTATAAAATTTCTGAAACAAACTCGTACTGCGCGTGCAATATACGGACCTAATACAAAAAGAATGAACTCTCTAGCTCATGTATCTTCGGAAATCGACGCGTTCAAACATACGGACAGACGGACAAGGCTATATGAACTTTTCTCCTCATCCTGATCAAGAATATATATACTTTAAGAGGTCTGCCACGCCTCCTTCTGCCTGTTATATACTTTTAACAAACCCATTATACCCTGATTTCCAGTTTTCAATGGGCTCAGGGTATAAAAAGAAGGTCCTGAGCTACTTAAAGTCTGATGTGCACACGTAACGGTATCTAAAACGAGAGGCTTTTATAAACTTAAATTGGGAAATATTCTTTTTCATCAAAACATATATTAAAGTAATATTAGATCTAAATACATATACATATGTTATTGATACAGCCGATGACATTTAAATATATGCTTTTACTCATATTCAGACGCCAGCCATAAACCACCCTAGTGCTTGGCTACAACGAATTCCTTGGACTCTCGAAAGAAATTAGACCGTGCGGTCAACATCGAAAGATTTAATTTCTAACTGCCAAACGCTTTCACCCCTGAATGATATTTTTGGTTTGGCTCTTAACTCGACTCCCTTTCCCGTCCAATGGGACGATTCAGTTTTTTGTTACTGTTTCTACATTCAACATTAGAGAAAAAATTGGATTTCCCTCGCGCGTGAATTTCAACGCCTTACGCTTTGTGGTGACGAGCTGGGCCGTATTTATTTAATATTGTACGTTTTTCATACTTTTTCTAGCACTGATTTCCCTTTTTGTCGATTAATGTGCATAAAAGATTTTGCCTTCCATTCGAATGAGCACATTTTCCACACAACTGTCAATGAGGCAAAGTACTACGCAGGCCATCCGCATCGTTGTCACAATTCATTTGCTTTCTTTGCTGTTTTTCTGTTTTGGCATACTTAATAAACAATAAAAAAAATTGTATTGCTAACTATATATTTGAATGACAGAAAGAGAAAAATGGCATCAAGCTTACAAAGGAAATTCAAATAGCGAGCAAAATGGCAAATAATAATGTAATGCTTAAATCATTAGAAAACCAGTAAGAACGTTGCAGTTAGGCGCAACTAACAGCGAGAGACTCTGTTCCCGTAGGTGCATTTTATTTATTTAAGAAACATTTAATAGACGACATATTTCGGCAATTAGCAAACGTACATGGCAAGCAACAAGCGATTTTCTATGCATACATACATAAGGCTGCATGCTATAGTACTCTAAGAATTGCGATTGAATTGCGAGTTTGTCGATAAAGTAGGCCATTAGTAACTGAACTGTAAACTGTAGGAGATATAAACTTTTGCGGTTTGCCACGCCCCCTGAGGGCGTAGATATATCTACCATAGCTTATTGGTCTTGGGTTGTCAACCCGAGTAAGCAAACGTAACCAAATTTTCCAGTTGAAAAAAGTAAAATTGATAAGTTTTCGAATAATAAACAAAAAGTTTCCAGCGGGATTCGAACCCAGGTCATTTGAAAATAACATGTAATCGTTAGCTAAACCCACATAAGTTCACTGCTACAAACTCACAATTCAATCGCAATTCATAGAGCACTATAGCATGCAGCCTTTTGTATGTAAGCACAGAAAATTGATTGTTTATTGCCATGTAAGTTTGCTAATTGCCGAAATATGTCATTTATTAAATGTTTCTAAAATAAATAAAATGCATCTACGGGAACAGAGTCTCTCGCAGTTAATTGCGCCTAACTGCAGCTTTTCTTACTTGTTTTCAATTAAATTTAGTATACTTTTCCTTGCGATAAATACACAGATCATATGTGTGTCAAATATGTGGGATGACTAAGATTGGGATTAGTAAAAAATTTTCTGTAAAATATTTTCTGTTGTTGCCCTACTTAACATTATATATGTATGTATGTATGTGTAATTCATTAAATATAATTATGTATACCAAGAGTATAATATCTTAAAGTTTACTTACACTTGGAATGTTATCATTTGTGCATACATTCTCCTGCAATAATCTATCTCGGATCTCCCAAGCAAATATGCTGGGACATTCCCGTTTGTATTGCGAGATTTTGCTAACGACTTCTGCTGTAGCTACGCGTGGCTTGGATCCTCCAATCGCACGTGGTCGAATACTTCCAGTTTCGTAATATCTAAAATATAAGTATATGTAAATGTAATAATAAATATATCCAATGAGCAACATTATTTTCAAACTGATTCCTCGGCCAAATCAGCTATTAGTAATGGGATCCGAACATGATTCTTTGCAACAACATGCATTCCTCCTGCTATGTCATTATATACTATATATGTATATATATCGTAAATTTCATTTTCAAATTTTCACCTATCAACAAATTTTACGGTCAGACAAATTGAGCTATATCAGCTTCAGATTTTATTAATTATCAAGAATATTAATCTGCTAAAAACATCTTAACAAAGTCATTACCAACAAGTAAGAAGGCTCTAGTCGAAACTGCTCAACTACGAGATACAAAATCTAACAAAAATCGAAATTGTATTAAGTTAGTATCTATATACATATGTATATGCAGAAGACTAGGAGGCTCTACCTCTAAAGATGAACGAGATATAATTTTATAACTGATTCTCGATAAATGTTAAAATTGATAAGTCTGAAACGGAAATAATTATCGATTTTCTGAAACAAACTCATATATCGCGTGCAATACACGGACTTTGTTAGATTAAAAGAATGAAGTCTCTAGCTCTTATAATTTCCGAGATCGACGCGTTCACTCATACGGATGGGCGGATGGGCAGATGGACATAACTATATTGACTTACTGCAAGGGGATTTGCCACGCCTCCTTCTGCCTGTTACATACTTTAAACAAAACTATTATACACTGATTCCCATTTTCATAAGGCTTAGGGTATAATAAGAAAGCTTCAAATAAATAAGGCTATTAGTCGCATTTTTGAGGACTCTAAGTAAAATGAAAAGCTGAAATCTATAACAGAGCACATCGAATTTTTATGTCAAACTCAAGCTGAATTGATGATTCCTAGCTCTTATAATTTCCGAGATCGACGCGTTCACTCATACGGATGGGCGGATGGGCAGATGGACATAACTATATTGACTTACTGCAAGGGGATTTGCCACGCCTCCTTCTGCCTGTTACATACTTTAAACAAAACTATTATACACTGATTCCCATTTTCATAAGGCTTAGGGTATAATAAGAAAGCTTCAAATAAATAAGGCTATTAGTCGCATTTTTGAGGACTCTAAGTAAAATGAAAAGCTGAAATCTATAACAGAGCACATCGAATTTTTATGTCAAACTCAAGCTGAATTGATGATTCCTTCCAAACTCATATATTCGCAAACAGAAAGTATATATGTATTAAAGTTAGTATTTTCTTATCAGCACTCTTTCAGATTCCAAATATGCATTAGACGTAAAATACTTAATATTTTATACAAACTGGAGTATTTAGAACATACCTGCCTAAAATTTTGCTAACGCATCCATTGGAAACTTGCAGGATTCGAGAAATATCACATGGTCGAGCTCCGGAGTGTGCGAGCTCAACGATTTTCTGACGTGTCGAGTCTGGTAATGGCCTTCCTCCAACAAAAACACCACCCAATTGATTAACTCCACTGTGACCTGGAATATAAAGTTAACTTTACTAATATTTTTGTTTATTAATTCGATGAGACTTCACGGTTTTTAACTCCCCAAAGCACAAAACAAATTTTATTTATTGTAGACATTCATTCCTGCCTCAAAAAAAAAAAAATTATAAGAATAACAAGTAAGAAAGCTGTAGTCGAGACTGCTCGACTACGAAATCCACTGAGCCTTTCTTCGAACGAATAATATTCCAAGAATTATTCGATTCGTTTCTGCACGCATGCAAAACCACGCGCACACATAGACACTGATCTACGGTTGTATGCATGTATGTGTGTATGCATGTGTGTAAGCATTGCAAGCGTCTTCTGTCTCGTTGCCTTTGTTGCTGCGCCGCATGGATTTTGATGAGAAAACTTTATAGACTAATAATTCTGTTTCTAGATGGACAATCGTATTGATATCTTCAGATTATGATTATGATATTCATATCTATATGCTGAACCAAACTACATGTCTCGTCGTTCATACATACGGACGGACGGACGGACGGACAGACGGACAGAGAGACAGACGGACATCACCCTGATCAAGAATATATATACTTTATAGGGCCTCCCACGCCTCCTTCTGCCTGTTACATACTTTTAACAAAACCATTATACCCTGATTTCCCATTTTCAATGGGCTCAGGGTATAACAAAAAATAAGCTCGTACTGCTTAACTAACATACGAGTATTTATGTGAAATTTCAGCTTTCTAGCTTTTGTAGTTTCCGAAATCTCGACGTTCATACGGACGGACGGACAGACAGATAGGCAGGGCTCAATCAACTTAATTTTTTCTGCTGATCAAGAATATATATACTTTGTGAGTTCTGTGACGTCTCCTGAGTACCCATTTTTAATGGGATGAAACCTCAGCCATAGTTCTTGTAACGTTCTTAAACCATTAAACCTCAAAAGTAATTTCCTATCTACTTTCAGTCTATGTTCCTAAAACGGGAAAAACGTCTATTGGTTTTGTGCAATGCATTGCAATGTCCGTCTTGCTCCCGAATTATAAAGTGTAAGAATTTTCCCGACCCGCTAGGGTCATGGTAAATCGGAAGATTCTTGCCAGTAATCAATCTAGTTGATTAGGTAGAGAGTTACAATTCGGAATGTATACTAGAGATGGGCATGGGCCGAAATTTTGCACCCAACCCCTATTGGTCGAAGAGTAAAATTTTACCCGTACCCGAAAGCTAAAAAAAGTGAAACCAACCCGCCCGCCCGAAATATTTTTCTTTTTTTAAATATTAGTGAAAAATACAATTTTTATGCTTTTATGCTTATATTTACTAAGTAATAGCAGAAATGAAAAAAAAAAAAATAGATAAATAAATAAATAACAAGTAAGACGGCTCGACTACGAGATACCCTGAACCCAGCAAAAACGAAACTAATACTCTTCTTCTTTACGAGCGCGCACTCTGCAAACTGCGCATTTGCTGCCGTGAATTGCGGGTGTGTTGGGCTATACTTTGAACACTTATATCTCCATTTCTAGATGCACGATCTTAATGAAATTTGCAGAGTAGATTAAGAGTATCTAAATGTATTTAGATCTAGATCACATCATCTGCGTATTCATAATATCTATCTAAATATACAAATTTTTATAGTCTTTCGCTAAAACGGTGTAGAAGTTATGACCAAAAAACTTAAAAAATGGAAACGAATTTTTTATCGATAATTTGAAAATAGGATGAGCTATCGAAAAAAACAAAATAAACTCGTACTGCGTAACTAACATACGAATGCTCATGGGAAATTTCAGCTCTCTAGCTTTTGTAGTTTCCGAAATCTCGACGTTCATACGGACGGACAGACGGACAGACCGACAGACGGAAGGACGGACAGACGGACAGGGCTAGTTCAACTTATTTTTTTATGCTGATCAAGAATATATATACTTTATGGGGTCTGCGACGTCTCCTTCTGCCTGTTACATACATTTTCACAAAACCATTATACCCTGAATTCCCATTTTCAATGGGTTCAGGGTATAACAAGTAGGAAGGCTCTAGTCGAGACGGCTCGACTACGAGATACCCTGAACCCAAAAAAGGCGATACTCTTCTTCTTTACGCACAAATAGACGCGCTCTGCTAACCGCGCAGTTGCTGCCTTGGCTTGGGGATGGGTTGGACTGAACTTTGAACGCTTATAACTCGATCTCTAGATGGACGATCTTGATGAAATTTTCAGAGTAGAGTAAATGTATCTAATGTATAAACTCGTACTGCGTAACTAACATACGAATGCTCATGTGAAATTTCAGCTCTCTAGCTTTTGTAGTTTCCGAAATCTCGACGTTTCCGAAATCTCGACGTTCATACGGACGGACGGACGGACGGACGGACGGACAGACGGACAGGATATTTTTACTTTATGGAGTCTGCCTGTTACATACATTTTCACAAAACCATTATACCCTGAATTCCCATCCTCGCAATTGCATTCTCATATTTCCAAATTATTTCGGATAAATCGGGTTGAGCGGCGTAACTCTCACCCGCCCGTACCCAACCCGAAACTCGATTTTCCGGCCCATACCCACGGGTACCCGACAAAAACCCAGCCCTACAGTTTTAGAGCTAGATGCTTGAAAATTCGACCAATGGCCTCCTCTATCGACGACCCAAAAATAATTTTCCAGCCTCTTTGGGCATATCGAAAAATACCTTGTAATTTTCGCATTTTTGGAATGTATGCAACCAAATTTCCAGTTATGTTACCCGCGGCTCCCCCACTAGGGGCTTACAAATCGACAAAAAGTTTGTTGTGGCCAACTGCATAATTCATGCATACAAATAGCTAAGTAGTAATTGCTAAGATGACAGAAAGAATTTTAACATATATATATATATATAAAATATTAATGAATTAAGAAAATAAAATTAATAAGTTTTCGATAAATAAACAACAAGTTTCCATCGGGATTCGAACCCAGGTCATTTGAAACTAACATGTAATCATTAGCTAAACTCAAATATGTTCACTGGTGCAAACTCACAATGCAATCGCAATTCTTAGAACACTAAAGAATTCAGTTTTTGTATGTACGCATAGAAAATAGTTTGTTGCTTGCCATGTACGTTTCCTAATTGCCGAAATATTTCGTTTATATAATGTTTATTATATATTTAATAAACGGCACTTACGGGAACAAAGTCTCTCGCAGTTAGTTGCGCCTAACTGCAACGTTCTTACTTGGTTTTAATTATCACAGACCGTCACATCACCAATACGAAACAAGTAAGGCTCTAGTCGAGACTGCTCGACTACAAGATAAACTGACCCCTGCAAAAAAAAAAAAAAACTAATACTCTTCTTCTTTACGTTATAGATGGACGATCTTCATGACAGTTTTAGAATATGTTAATAGCATCCACACGTGTCTAGAGACTTCATTCTTTTACGAGTTTGTTTTATAAAATCCATAACCCTTTCTATTTCAGAGTTATCTATTAGAATATTTATCGAGAATTAATTAAAAAATTATATCTCGCTCATCGTTAATGTTAGAGTCTCCAAGTACTTTGCATATATGTATATACATATATAGATACTAATTTAATAAAATGTCGGTTTATATTAGATTTTGGATACCAGTCCCCAAATCTCCCTCACTCCCCTAAATTTTTAAAAAATATATGACAAATACTAGAGACAAACAGTTTGGTTTGCCATATACATATGAATGTCAAGATCATAATCTGATTACCATTGTCAGTCTACCAGCAGAATTATTCCCGAGTTGAGTGAGCCCTGTCCGTCTGTCCGTCCGTCCGTATGAACGTCGAGATTTTTTGTGCTGATCAAGAATATATATACTTTATGGAGCCTGCGACGATCTCCTTCTGCCTGTTACATACATTTTCACAAAACGATTATACCCTGAATTCCTATTTTCAATGGGTTCAGGGTATAACAAAAATAGATAATAAAATTAACCAGTCAACCAAAAGAGAATAAGAAAGAAAAATTCGTCGATGGATGGCATGGATTTCCAATATATTTCCTAGTATTGTTGCTTGTGAGATAATCCCTAAATCTGCGTATCAATTTGATTTTTTGAGGCCAGTGATGCGGTAACATGCCGGCCAGTTTTACCCCATTATCGAATGCTTCGAGATGAGGGTCAAAGTACTTTGAAAGGCTAATCCCGACTCTATATTTTGACGACCGTTTGCAGCAGTTGAGCAGGCAAATGATAAACGTTAAGGTACCATTACCATTTAATTTAATAGAAAATAGATTACAGCGCTTACTTTTTGCTGCTTCTCATATTCTTATCTAAGGCTAATATTCAAGTATTCCATTTAAATGAACACTACTTATTTCAAAGAGCACTAGTAGCGAGCGTCATCACTGAAGATGTGAATACCACGATAAATAGTTTTTTGTCATTTTATTATTCAATATTTAACTGTAATAGACTACTAGACTTAGATGTTTATATATAACAAAATCTTTCAACAGCAAAATCAATATTCTTCAAGTGAATAATGCATGCATTGGTATAGAAAGAATTTTTCATATTCTTAAAATTTATACACCACTCATGTCGCAAGAGCCACATTACAACCGACTCACCATAAGTAACAAGCCTAATAAAAGCAAAATAAACAAAAAATTAAAAAAACAAGTAAGAAAGCTGTAGTCGAGACTGCTCGACTACGAAATCCCCTGAGCCCTTCTTCGAACGAATAATATTCCAAGAATTATTCGATTCGTTTCTGCACGCATGCAAAACCACGCCCACACATAGACGCTGGTCTACGCTTGTATATATCTTCAGATTACGATTCTGATATGCATATCTATATGCTAAACCAAACTGCATGTCTCTAGTATTTGAAATGCATTTTTCTCATATTTGGGGGTGGTGGGGCGAAGTGGGGACCGTAATCCAAAATCTGACAAAAATCGAAATTGTATTAAATTAGTATCTATATATATGCAGAAGACTTGGAGACTCTCACTCTAAAGATGAATTAGCTAGAATTTTATAACTAGTTCCCGATAAATTCGTTTATCGATAACTTTGCAAATATACAAGTTATCGAATTTCGGAAACAAACTCGTACTGCGCGTGCAATATACGAACCTAACACAAAAATAATTAACTCTCTAGCTTTTGTATCTTCGGAAATCGACGCGTTCATACATACGGACGGACGGACGGACAGACGGACATGGCTATATCAACTTTTCTCGTCACCCTAATTCAGGGTTCAGGGTATAAAAAGGTAAGAAAAAGTAAAAAGTAAAAGTAAATTTATGGATAATTTGAAATTGGGATGAGTTATCGAAAGAATTTCCGAAATCTCGACGTTCATACGTTCGTAAAAAAGAAGAATATTAGTTTTTTCCAGGGTTCAGGATATCTCGTAGTCGAGCCGTCTCCTTCTTACTTGTTTTGTGCTGATCAAGAATGTATATACCATATGGGGTCTGCGACGTTTCCCTCTACATATTACATACATTTTAATATAAATACATTAGACCATTATACCCTGAATTCCCATTTGCAGTGGGTTCAGGGTATAAAAATGTTGCCAATAGAATTAACACTGTAATTGGCACACAAAACAATTGGCATACAATTTGGACACCGGCCCAAAACCTGAACCTGGACTTAAAAGTAAGGGCGATACGCCGGCCATAACACTGCGATGGAACAACCGCTAGGAACCCATAGCATCACATCGCACAATGACTTTGCCGCTAAAGAGGCTCATTTTGGTGATGTGAATGTATAAATGTGATAGTTGTGTGCGAAAAGGAAATATCTACATATACACATATATAGGAGGGAAGAACATGCTTCAGTTGAATCGATGTGCGACACGAGCAGAATATTCACATTATACAGACAAAACAAAATGCTGATGCTTTTGTTTATTTTCCATTCGACTTCGGCTTTCAGCGTCACGATAATTGTTTTCATTTGTAACGACATGACACGAAACGGTCTCGAACATAGAACACTCTTCAATTTTATTATATAGCTGGAAAATGATTGTATTGATTCATAAAACAAACAATGGCACGGACATAACTAAAAGTACTTATCGGCACAGCGGGACTGCAAGTGTCAGGTAGGAATAGGATGAGGGGACTATGAAACAAGGGTCGTAATACGGGGAGGGAACCTTGTCGATCGAGGACAGTAGCTTCAATCGGCTATGGGTTCTTTGTCGATGGTGATTACCTTTATATGCTCAATAAACGTCTTTACTTGGCCTTAAAGAGACCTAAAACTTGGGGTCTCTCTCCCCGTCTTCGAATCCGTTAGCCATTGTCCACTGATCAGCTTGCCTATGGTTTTTTGTTCTCGCTTCTTGGTGTGACAATAATTGCCAGCTTATGCTGCTTCAACATGCATTGACCAAGTCATTCACAGCACAATGCCAACAAACAATTGATGAAAAAATCAATGAACACTTATGTTTCGCAATTTTCACACTAAGTCCGACACATTTCAATAACTCGTTTCAACGACTGATCAGTGAACCTTATTTTGGGTAGTACGAAAGCTAACTCAATTAGGTAAGCGTATGTGAATGTGTGAGGTTCTAGATCTATAGATGAAGGAGATAAAATTGTATAACTGATTCTTGATGAATGATTTATCGATAACTCTGAAACGGAAATAGTTTTCGGTTTTCTGAAACTCGCATACCGCGTGCAATACACGGACCTAACACAGATAGAATGAAGTCTCTAGCTCTTATAGTTTATGAGTTCGAGGCATTCAAACATACGGACGGACAGGGCTTATTCTTCATTGAAAAATTCTTTTACAGTAGTCCCTTTATATTTAACATTTGACTTACTTAATAACTGCCCATAAACTTCATGCTCATGTGTGAACATATATCTTCGAATGCCAGCTTGTCATAAGTCAATACTCTATTTAATTTCCTTCTAGTACTTCGACGACATTGCTTCGCCCAACATATTTATAAAATTACTTGACTTTTATATAAATTTATCAATATGCACATACATTAAGCGAACATAACTAACTTCTTGTTGATGTGCCAAACCAATACGTTTTTTGGATACAAAATTTAAACGACAATGCTTTCTGTATTCTCAAATAAAAACTGCATATAACTATTCTACCCTTAACCTAGACGTCAAGTTTAGCTTTATTCTATATAACTTCAGTGATTTCATAAACAACAAACAAATTCAAACATATTATTATATACGATACCCAAATATAACATTACTTATTTGTTTAATATCTCTTGTCATTCCCCTTTATATACCCTGAACCAATTGAAAATGGGAAATCAGGTTATATTGGTTTTGTTAAAAGTATGTAACAGACAGAAGGAGGCGCGGCAGACCCCATAAAGTATATATATTCTTTATCAGGGTGACGAAAGTTGATATAACCATTTCCGTCTGTCTGTCTTTCCATCCGTCCGCCTGTCCCTATGTTTGAACCCGTCGATTGCCCAAGATATAAGAGCTAGAGACTTCATTCTTTTTGTGTAAAGTCCGTATATTGCACGCGGAGTATGAGTTTGTTTCACAAATTCAATAACTTTAACATTTTCAGAGTAATCCATTAAAACATTTATCGAGCATCAGTTAAAAAATTATATCTCGTTCATCCTTAGAGTAAGAGTTTCCAAGTCTTCCGAATATATATAGACACTAACATTCATAAAATTTCGGTTTTTGACAGAAATGTGTAAAAAATTTATTTAAAATACAAGTAAGAAAGCTGTAGTCGAGACTGCTCGACTACGAAATCCACTGAGCCTTTCTTCGAACGAATAATATTCCAAAAATTATTCGATTTGTTTCTGCACGCATGCAAAACCACGCGCGCACATAGACGCTGATCTACGGTTGTATGCATGTATGTGTGTATGCATGTGTGTAAGCATTGCAAGCGTCTTGCTGTCTCTCTCTGCCTTTGCTGTTGCGCCGCATGGGTTTTGATGAGAAAACTTTGATGATTAATAATTCTGTTTCTAAATGGACAATCGTATTGATATCTTCAGATTATGATTATAATATTCATATCTATATGCTAACCAAACTGCATGTCTCTAGTATTTGAAATACATTTTTTTTTCATATTTGGGGGTGGTGGGGCGAAGTGGAGACCGGAATCCAAAATCTGACGAAAAACGAAATTGTATTAAATTAGTATCTATATATATGCAGCAGACTTGGAGACTCTAACTCTAAAGATGAATTAGGTAGAATTTTATAACTGGTTCCCGATAAATTCGTTTATCGATAACTTTGCAAATATACAAGTTATCGAATTACTTAAACAAACTCATACTGCGCGTGCAATATACGAAGCTAACACAAAAAGAATGAACTCTCTAGCTTTTGTATCTTCGGAAATCGACGCGTTCATACATACGGACGGACGGACGGACGGACGGACAGACGGATATTGTTATATCAACTTTTCTCGTCACCCTGATCAAGAATATATATACTTTATGGGGTCTGCCACGCCTCCTTCTGCCTGTTACATACTTTTAACAAAACCATTATACCCTGATTTCCCATTTTCAATGGGCTCAGGGTATAACTAGAGATATACAGTTTGGTGTGACATATACATAGATAATATCATAATCTTAATCTGAAAATTACGATTGTCCGTCTAGAATTATTAATCAAAGAAGTTATCGCAGTAAAACCACGCGAGCGACGCAGCGAGACAGCAAGACGCCTTCAATGCTTACACACATACAGGCGTACAAGCGTAGATCAGAAAGCGTAGATCTTGGAATATTATTGGTTCTTCGGTGGGTCCAGGGGATCTCGTAGTCGAGCAGTCTCGACTAGAGCTTTGTTACTTGTTATCCCCTGAACCCATTAAAAATGGGTATAATGGTTTTGTGAATGTATGTGAAAGGTAGAAAGAGAAAGTTTATATATTCTTGATTAGCGCGAAAAAAATAAGTTATAGCCCTGTCCGTCTGTATGAAAGCAGAGATTTCGAAATTACAAAAGCTAAAAAGCTGCAATTTTACAAGAATATTAGTGTTAGTTACGCAGTACGATCAAAAATTCAAAAATTCGTTTTTTTGTTTACGTTTTTTAAGCGTAGTGTGTACACCGTTTGAGCTAGAGACTTCAATTTTGTATCTTTAGTAGATATTATGGATTTTGGATGCCACGCCCTCTTCGCCCTCAATAGGCTTTCAATTTAGCAAATAGACACATTTGGATGCTATTATTATATTCCGAAAGTTTCACGAAGATCGTCCATCTAGAAATGGAGTTATAGGCCTCCCAAAATTCAGCCCAACTCACCCCCAAGCCACAGCAGTAACTTGTAAAAGTTGTATGAGCGGTATATGACTTTGTTTCAGAAAATCGATAACTTTGTCCATTTCAGAATTATCGATGAAAACATATATAGAGAATAAATTATAATATTTTAGTTCATCCTCAGAGTCTTCTGCATACATCTGGATACTAATTCTATACTATTTCGATTTTGGTTAGATTTTGGATACTGACCCCAAATTCGCCCCCTCCCCCAAATATGGAAAAACGCAATTCAAATACCAGAGACATGCAATTAGATGCATTTTAATGATATTATTACGTTCTCAAAGTGTCTTTAAGATCGTCCATCTATAAATAGACTTTTAAGAGTTGAAAGTTAGCAGAGCGCGCGCTTATCCTAAGGAAGAGTATCAGTATTAAAATATTTATCCTGCGCGTAATAAGAGCGCGTGTATATCCTTTTTTGCAGTTTCTTTCTGAATAGAATGTGAGAAGTGAGTCAAATAACTGTTATTTGCGACCTATGTTTCAAAATTAAAGTTGATTGAAAAAGTTGAGATGTTACTAAAAACATACATTCATCATCTGTCAAATGGTAGTAGGTGGTGGTAAAGTAGGAGGATGTTGAATGTGATGGCTGTGGTGCTGTTGTTGCATCCGCAGCTTCCATCGCAGCTGTTGCAGCAGCCTTTCCGCCAATAGCGCCTAGTCCGTTGCCACTTGCCACGGCCAAACAGGGCAGATTTCTCATAGCAAGAACATTGTCTATAAGAAAAAAGATCAAATCAAATGAAAAATAATCACAACAGCTGTCAAGCTTACACAAAATACAATACTTATGTGGACAATATAATAACATTAAAAATTACGTCAGGACCGAGTGGTCTTATCTAATACAACGCGGTAAAATAAATATATTCGCTTTGCGAAATGTCCGTACTGCTGTCTGTCATCTTGTTATCTCTATGAAAGTAAGCCATTTCGTTGCAATTATAGCTAGATACATACATTTTGAATACTAATGTTCAACATTTCACATAAAAATATATAACGTAATTATTGGTATTGATTAGAATTGTACATTTTGCGTAGGGAATTATATAAATTTAGCAAACTGCCAAATCACCAACATAAATTTTTGGTCGATCGATTAAAATCGGGAATAAAAATAAATTAAACTTATACATCCGCCCACTAGGGGCGTGGCAAATTAGAAAATTCTTGCGCCCGTATGCCAGTAATCATACTACATAGTTGATGAGCTAAAGAGTTGCAATTTGGAATGTATACTCGCGGCGACAACCCAAATTCAAAAATACTCCCGTTGGGGGCGTGGCAAGGGAAGAACGTATCTTCTACACCTTTAAACCTAGAAAGCTGAAATTTGGCATGTGAGTTAATGTTATGATGCTAAGATCGATCAAACAGGTTTATCTCTACGTTCATTGGGAGCGTGGAAAATCGGTCCTGAATATATAGTGATTTTTCAAATTGTGCTATATTTTGAAAACTATTGACACTAAAGACTTGAAATTGCATGTATATGTATACTCGGGTTGACAACCCAAGATCAATAAGCTATGGTGGATATATCTACGCCCCCAGGGGGTGTGAGAAACCGCAATAGTTTATATCTCCTACAGTTTTACAGCTAGAAGCTTGAAAATGATGGTTCAGTTACTAATGGCCTCCTCTATCGATGACCCAAAAATAATTTTTCCGTTTCTTTGGATGCGTGGCATATCGAAAAATACCCTGTAATTTTCACATTTTTGGAGTGTAAGCAAACAAGTTTTGCAGTTATGTTAGCCTCGGCTCTTTCTAAGAACTGAAATTATGAGTCTACGCCCACTGAGGGCGTGGCAAATTGGCAAAGAAGTTTGTTGTGGCCAACTGCATAATTCATGCATACAAACAGCTTAATAGTAATTGCTAAGATGGCAGAAAGCATTTTAACATAAATATAAAAATATTAATGAATTAAAAAAATAAAATTTATAAGTTTTCGATTAATAAACAAAAAGTTTCCAGCGGGACTCGAACCCAGGTCATTTAAAACTAAAACTAAATCAACTCACAGTTGATGAGCTCAACAGCTGATCAGCAGATTGTGACGAAACAAAACAATGTATACACACTTGGATGTGTATACACTTACACACAGCTGTTTACACATGCATACATATATTCATGCATAGAAAAACTGCTTGCCACGCAGCGTGGCAATTCGGAAAAGTTGTTTTAGTTTTTGCTTAAATGCACAATTCATATGCGTATGTTTATAAATACTCGTATAGTGTGTACATGTGTAAGTCTGTATGTATGTATAGGAAAAACGTTTGTTGCTTGCCATGTACGTTTTCTAATTGCCGAAATATTTCGTTAATTAAATGTTTCTTAAATAAATAAGATGCACCTATGTGAACAAAGTATTTCGCAGTTAGTTGCGACTAACTGCAACGTTCTTACTTGTTTTTTTATTGTTTCAGTCGAAAATGCTACAATATCTTGTGAACGTACAGTGGATTATTAAAAGTCAAGTAAGACACAAATACGTAACCCAACATTTCTTTAAGGGATCTTTGAATACAAAACTGAAAAAAATCATATTATACCAATTATATTGTTAACCATATCAATTCAAAATTTAGGAATTTTTTTTCTGATCTTAGAAAGTGATAACGGTAGGAAATATCTTGTTATTTTGCTACAAAGCATGTTAATAATTTCATGATCTTAAATGAAATACCAATGTAACAACAACTCAATTTTCCAAAAATGCATATATGTACATAGATAAAAACAAGAGACCCCGAATAACCGTTGAGGATTTCAAACGTTTATAAATAAAACTCCCAAAATATCACTTTCAAAATGTGCTAAGAAATGTCCCTTCTGCTCAGTGAGCAACGCATAAACCGTGGGTTTTTCAGCCGTCGCCAGAGTGGTATTTTTTTTTGCCACGTAAAAAAAAAAAAAAAATATATATATACAAGTAAGAAGACTCTAGTCGAGACGACTCGACTACGAGATACCCTGAACCCAAAAAACGTGATACTCTTCTTCTTTACGCTCGTATAAGCGTGGCTTGGGGTGCGTTGGGCTATACTTTGAACGCTTATAAATCCATTTCTAGATGCACGATCTTAATAAAATTTGCAGAGTAGATTAAGAGTATCTAAATGTATCTATGTGTCAAATTTCAAATCTCTAGTATTTGAAATGCGTTTTTTTCCAAATTAGGGGCGAAGGGGGCGTGGCTTCCCAAATCTGAAAATCACATAATCTGCGTATTCATAATATAAATCTAAATATACAAATTTTTATAGACTCTCCAAAACGGTGTAGAAGTTATGACCAAAAAACTTCGAAAATGGAAACGAATTTTTTTATCGATAATTTGAAAATGGGATGAGTTATCGAAAAAACTCGTTGATTGAGCCCTGTCCGTCTGTCCGTCCGTCCGTCCGTATGTATGAACGCGTCGATTTCCGAAGATACAAAAGCTAGAGAGTTCATTCTTTTTGTGTTAGGTCCGTATATTGCGCGCGCAGTACGAGTTTGTTTCAGAAATCCGATAACTTGTATATTTGCAAAGTTATCGATAAACGAATTTATCGGGAACCAGTTATAAAATTCTAGCTAATTCATCTTTAGAGTTAGAGTCTCCAAGTCTTCTGCATATATATATACTATTTTAATACAATTTCGATTTTTGTCAGATTTTGGATTACGGTCCCCACTTCGCCCCACTACCCCCAAATATGAAAAAAATTAATTTCAAATACTAGAGACATGCAGTTTGGTTTAGCATATAGATATTAATATCATAATCATAATCTGAAGATATCAATGCGATTGTCCATCTAGAAACAGAATTATTAATCATCAAAGTTTTCTCATCATAATCCATGCGGCGCAGCAGCAAAGCAGCGAGACAGCAAGACGCTTGCAATGCTTACACACATGTATACACACATACATGCATACAAGCGTAGATCAGCATCTATGTGTGTGCGTGGTTTTGCATGCGTGCAGAAACGAATCGAATAATTCTTGGAATATTATTCGTTCGAAGAAGGGCTCAGCTGATTTCGTAGTCGAGCAGTCTCGACTACAGCTTTCTTACTTGTTTCTCTATGTGTTGCTGCTGCGTTGCACTATGGGCGCAAATGCCGATTTAGCGGCATAAACTCCAAATTTAAAGATATGGACTTGAAATTTTGCATATATTCTTAGATTATTATTTTTTTTTTTATTTTTATTTTCTTGTTTTGGAAATTTGAATTTTTCTAAAGTTTCAGTTGTCAGCCAACTTGCATTTTCATTCTTAAAGCGTTCAACATGTCTGTTACTTTTGGCCAGCTGCTTTTCGGCATGGAAAGCGATATTCTTAGACATTTCTAAAAAGGAACTAAGAAAACAATAAGAAAATATAACATACAAATTTTGGACCTTATGCCGCTAAATCGGCATTTGCGCCCATCGTGCATAGTGCGTTGATCAGCGATGGCAGCACAGGCACACAGAGGGACAGACACACATACAGTTATAGAGACAGACAAACAGACAGACAGCCACACGGACTGTATAGACTTTTATAAATGACGCTTTTAGATAAAACTCACAAAATAAGCCTTTGTGTGAGAGAGTTTTCCGTATTAGTCCCAAAATATCTTCTTAAAAAGAGGGATTGCCTGCATTCCTCTACGCCAAACTGACTAGAAAAGGGGAAAAAAAACTCTCCTACTCAGAGAAAGAGTGTTTGGTGTTTTTGGCTGTATCTCTCAGAGATGAATGGAACAATTGAGTCGGATAACTTTTATTCGGAGTATCTGATAAAAACTTATAATAACTTAAACATATGTCCGAAAATGGATTCCACATAAAGGTTCGAAGTAATTCTGTATCGAAACCTGAATAATAGTTCTTCGATATCTAATGATTGTGAAATGTTCTTTATTAAGGGTTAAATATAAGTTGTTAATATCATACCCTTATGATTCATGTCATCCAAAGTTGGTAGTCGTTCAATCAGTGCTCCTGTTGACCAAGGCACTGTTCCAATGGCTGCAGGCGTAGATTGAAGAGTAAACATTTTTCAATATACCTATTATATTCGTAGCTATTCCTAGAATCAAATTCAATTTCTCGCTGATGTTGCTTCTGTTTTTAATGTTAATTTAAACTTTTGAAGTTCAAATGCAAATTGGTCATAATTATTTAGAGAGTCTCAGTTATGAAGTAAACGAGATACTCGACATTTGAGTTCCAACCATGAACATACATATATTATAAATACTAGGGTTCACTGTAGGCGGTAATAATTCACACTGGGTCACCACCATAGGATTCTGTTGGTCACAAAGGAATTCATGCAGATGGTAATTTTTTTTTTTTTTTTTTTTTTTTTTGTATATTGATGCGCTTTATGCTTTTATGTATTTCTGTATTATAGACTGCATTACTTTTTGCAAATCCTTTGTTTTATTTCTAATGTGAGCATATTTTAGTTCACTTCATTTTGTGCACTCTAACTTTGTTTTTAATTTCACACGAATATCAGGTTCTCGCGTTTTCACTGTTTTGTGCCATCTTTGGCAATCATATGTGCACATATGTATTTTCCACGTTTTCCACAAAAATATATTATTCTCGCTTGTTGAATTACATTTTGAATACATCTAGTAGAAGTTATGCAGCGTTGAGAAGCCGTTACCGAAACACACATATTAAGCTCATAATCGAGGGCCGCCGGTAGAAGTAGTTACAGTAAATGCGCGAACGACAGTGCCAATGCAAATGCCAATATGACTATCGCATGCTTCAGAATTTGTTTGTGTGTCTCCGTCATCTGGGCTAATTTGAAGCGTGGTGAAAAGCGGCTTTCTGATTGGCTCGCCGAGCCCATCCACTTAATATCCACTTCCAATGTTGTCGTATGCAGCTCAATGATTGGCCGTAAGCCAGTTCACAAGCTATCTTACTCTATCACGCATTGCATATGCCAGCTGTGGATATAGTACAGCAACACAGGCTGAGCCTCAATAACTGCCTGCGTTATAAACAGTTACAACGCTTGTTGCGCCAAAAACCAAAAAAGGTCAAGCAAAGGCTTATTATTTCTGGCACAGATATTTGTGTTTATTAAATAATTTTTCTCTTCTAATATCTTTTACAACAATGACTTTTATTAGTTAATGTGGAGATAATATATATTTCAAGTATTGTATTCTACAAGTTTAACAGTTGAAATCGTTGCGTATATTAAGATCTTTTTATATGTAATATGTGTTGTGGATGCCGGATGCATTTACAAATAAATAATAATAAATCTAAATAATAATAAAATTATATATATATATATATATATATATATATATATGAACATGTATGTGTGGAACAATGTACATGAGTACACATGTCTGCTTGTTGAGAAACTGAAATTTTATTTGAATTACCCGAATGAACGGGTGAGTAAGTTGCAGCCGCCCAATTGAATTGTTTCATTCCGATACAATAACCGCTAGACTGTTCCGTTAACTACCCACACGACTTCCGTTTCGACAAACACAAACACAGCACGAATCTGAATGCGAACGAATCGGCGGCATGCAGCTTCAGCAGTCTGTTCCTGTTCCCAATTTCATTTCTGTTTCTGGTTCTGTTTCTGGGCGTGGGCATGGGCGCGTGGTTGTTTTCAAAATGAAGACAAGGACGGACGCGGACACACCCACATTTATATAGAGAACTAGCATATCGAAAGTATGTGTTATCGTTTGTCCTGCTTTCACTGGCTTGCACATCGCTCGCTTGAGAGTCGGTACTAGAGAGAGATGGTCATACATGTATATATGTGAACCAAACAGTTAAGGACGCATATTAACATTTTTGCAGAAAATGTTTACAAAATGCTTATGGAAATTTTTACTACTACTACTACTACAACGAGTTGCTATAATCCCATTGAAATGACACTTTCTTTCGGGAAAACAGATTTCTTTTCTAATATCGACTTTGTAATTGTTCTCATGATTCAAAAATATGTTATGTGCGGTTCTATATAATCATTTAAAGTCAGTAATAACTGAAGCTTAAATAAAAATATTAGAAAACGAAAATAAAAATAAGAATTTGATAAACTTCATCTTTTTAAGAAAATCCGATCCTAAGTTTGTATTCTTCTCAGCAATGAAAGTTTCCTATTTATTTAACCGGGATACTCCATAAATTGGCGTCGGATCGAACTAATACCTTTTATGATACCTTTTGTTATTAAACTAAACAATATAGGAATTCAACCATGTAAATATTATAAATAAGATATTAATAATAAATAAAACTTAATTTTCTCTTATTGAAAGCGAACGAGTGCATTCCATTCGAATGGAAAACATAATGCCTGGTCAAAATAAAGAAGTTAAATATAGTCTCAATTTGTCGTTGTAAATATCTCTAGATGCTCTAATAGCTCTAATTATACTCTGCATCCATTGAAAATGAGAAATCAGGGTATAATGGTTTTGTTAAATGTATGTAACAGGTAAAATAAGTTGATCTAGCCCTGTCCGTCTGTCCGTCCGTCCAACCACCTGTCCGTCCGTCCGACTGTCCGTCTGTCCATCTGTATGAACGTCAAGATTTCAGAAACTAGTAGTTTCAAACTACAAAAGCTAGGGAGCTGAAATTGAACATGAATACTCGTATGTTATTTACGCAGTACGAGTTATCGATAAAAAAAAATAAAAAATTCATTTTCTTTTTTACGTTATTTAGGCATAACTTCTACACTATTTTAGCTAGAGACTTTAAATTTGTACATACATAGATTTAAATAGATATTATGGATACGCCGATTATGTAATTTTTAGATTTTGGATGCCACGCCCCCTTTGCCCTCAACTTGAAAAAAAAAACTCATTTCAAATACTAGAGACTTGCCATTTAGTAAATAGACACATTTAAATACTCTTCAGTATCATCTAGAGATGGAGTTATAAGCGTCCAAAATTCATTTACTTTTTTACGTTATTTAGGCATAACTTCTACACTGTTTTAGCTAGAGACTTCAAATTTGTACATACATATATTTAAATAGATATTATGGATACGCCGATTATGTAATTTTTAGATTTTGGATGCCACGCCCCCTTCGCCCTCAACTTGAAAAAAAAACGCATTTCAAATACTAGAGACTTGCCATTTAGAAAATAGACACATTTAAATACTCTTCAGTATCATCTAGAGATGGAGTTATAAGCGTCCAAAGTTCAGTCCAACCCACCCCCAAGCCACGGCAGCAAATGGTTTTCAGAGCGCGCGCTCAGACGTTCGTAAAGAAGAAGAAATTAATTTTTTTTCAGGGTATCTCGTACTCGAACCGAGAATCAGTTATAAAATGATATTTAATCAGAGACCACGAATAACTCTTGAGGATTTCAAAAAGTCCACAAATAAGTGTTTCGCATGGAGTTTTATAAATAAAACTCTCAAAATAACTCTTTCAGCATGTGCTTAGGAGAACTCCTTTTACTCAGTGAGAAACAGAAAAACAGTGGTTTTTTTCTGAGGTCTTCAGTGTGCTATTTTATTGCCTTACACAAAAAAAAAATAAACCTTTTTTTTGTGTGTGCTGCTGCTGCGTAGATCAATGACGCAGCTTGCTTTTGTTTTTTATACCCTGAACCCATTGAAAATGGGAATTCAGGGTATAATTGTTTTGTGAAAATGTATGTAACAGGCAGAAGGAGACGTCGCAGACCCTATAAAGTATATATATTCTTGATCAAAGTATATATATTCGGAAACTATAAAAGCTAGAGAGCTGAAATTTCACATGAACACTCGTATGTAGCTACGCAGTACGAGTTTATTTTGTTTTTTCGATAACTCATCCCATTTCCAAATTGTCGATACAAAATCGAAAATTCGTTTCAATTTTTTACGTTTTTTGGGCATAACTTCTACACCGTTTTAGCGACACACTTCAAATTTATATATAGATATTTAGATAGATATTATGAATACGCAGATTATGTAATCTCCAGATTTTGGATGCCACGCCCCCTTCGCCCCCAATTTGCAAAAATCATTTTTTTATGCTGATCAAGAAAATATATATACTCCAAGTCTTCTGCTTATATATAGATACTAATTTAATATAATTTCGGTTTTTGTCAGATATTGGATTCCGTTCCCCAATTCGCCCCCACACCCCCAAATGTGTAAAAATGTATTTCAAATACCAGAGACATACAGTTTGTTTTGGCATATAGATATGAATGACATGATCATAATCTAGAAACAGAATTATGAATCAAAGAAGTTATGGCAGCAAAACCCACGCGGCCCAGCAAGAGCGGCCGCGAGACAGCAAGCCGCCTGCAACGCTTACACACATACAGGCGTACAAGCATAAATCAGCGTGTGTGGGTGTGCTCGTGTTTTTGCATGTATAGTTTCTTAAGCGTGGAGAATCGAAACGAAGCATTCTTGGAATATGATTCGTTCGAAGAAGGGCTCAGGGGATTTCGTAGTCGATCAGTCTCGTATGTATGTAATTTTTACTATACTACCTATTTAGTGTTAGAAACAGTTTTAACTATGCTCTATTATAATAAGCATGTACATAGTAGCTGAAGCTTAATCGCAATATAATATACATGTATATGTATGTGTGTACATATATTCTACTGAATATGGATCAAGCAGAGATCTGTTAACAAATGGCTTATAACGACAACACTGGCCAACTGTGGAAGGTGCCCAAGAAGATTATAACTTTTTGTTATTACAAAATCATCATCAAACGTGATAACAACACGTATTCAGATGAGTAAGGAATTGTACAAAAACCCATTCAACCCCTCTTCTATAGCCTTATTTGACAAGAAGCCCTTTTTAATGAAAGTAAGAATTTTAATTTGTTACGATTACATCTGAGATATCGCCTCGTTTGTCGTTTGGAATCATTCGAATATTAACAGATATACCAAGAAAATGAAAACGAAGCTTATACGCAACGGAGCAATATAAGTATGAATCCAATTCATATTAAGACTCATGAAAGTAAGTCTCTCAGCAGGAAATTGTGCTCGTCCTGTAGATCATCTGGCCTTGTTTGTGCCACGTGCCGTGTAGAACGCCATGTGGAACGGCGTTGATGCAAAAGTTACGCGCATTGATGGAGGATGAGCTCTCCGTCTGAGCCATAGGCCAGATCCATTGCCTGTTGTGTTGCCCGTCTGTTTCGCACCAATAAGCAAATTAATGATTTCGTTTTGAATCTAGATACGAGTCCATCAAGACATATAAATACTAAACGCTCTAGGCTCAGCAGTTTAATCGGGGAGCTAGAGCTCAACCATTCTACCTTTAATGTCATGTGCTGCTTCTGTCTTTGTATCTGCATCATAGCATTAACTACAAGTTTAATCTGACCGAGATGAAATTACAGCCGACTTTGCTATACTCTTCCTTTGTGGACCCCAAATTCAATCTAATTAACTACTATCAAACCAAACAAAAATATTTGATTCTATATATGTAAGCTATATGAAGCTCAGCGAGCATAAACTCAGTCTATAAATACGAATGACCGTCCATTGGACGGACGGGTAGCCAACCTAGAAGATTGCACGACATACATACATA
Organism: Drosophila buzzatii; assembly: GCA_035045845.1. Lineage (NCBI taxonomy): Eukaryota > Metazoa > Arthropoda > Insecta > Diptera > Drosophilidae > Drosophila > Drosophila buzzatii. Next base: position 254,643 of record JAWNOS010000409.1, on the reverse strand, counting down.
TATCCTTTAATTCATGAGGGAGCATTAAAATTTTTAATTTGTTTTGTGTACATTTTTTATTTCGAAATTGGGTCTCTATATATTTTTTCCTCAGTACCATAGCTTTGGGCCTGGCAAGGGCAGAGTCGTGCAAGCATACGATTACGACTAAGATTACAAATTGATTACCGTAAATTGTTACATCATTTTGCATCGCTGCTTTACCGGGTTTAACTCCCAGTTATTGTTGTTGTTTGCTGGTTTTTGTTGTTGATATTGGCTGAGCAGCATGCAGCCGTTTGATATGCTTACTGTGCCCTGAGTGAAGTCTTGCGAGTAAGCGATAAGAACGCATTACCTTACTATTCAGAGCAAGCGTTGCTAGGCAAGGCCAAGCCAAACTTAAACTTACGTTGAAACCAATAAGAGAGCAACCTTCCACCATGCTAGGGGAGTGCATATTTAGCAGAAGGAACATAAGTGGAGAATATATTACAACTTGAATATTTACATAAACTAAGAAAACGTATGCAGTCTTTTATTCTCGTCCCATTTGAAATTTTATTTTTTTACCCTGAATCCATTGAAAATGGGAGATCAGGGTATAATGGTTGTGTTAAATGTATGTAACAGGCAGAAGGAGGCGTGGCAGACCAATAAAGTATATATTCTTAATCAAGATGACTAGAAAAGTTGATATAGCCATGTCCGTCTATCTGTCTGTCCGTATGTTTGAACGCGTCGATTTCCGAAAATACTAAAGCTAGAGACTTCATTCTTTTAACCCCCACACCACCAAATGTATTTCAAATACTAGAGACATACAGTTTGGTTTGGCATATGTATATGTAGATATATATGTCATGATCATTATCTGAGCATCTGATTGTTACACATGCACATACAGGCGCATCAACAAACAAGGTTGTACTATATCGACTCATTTCCGCGAAAGTATCGTATGTCATGTTTTTTTTTTTTTTTTTTCCAAACTTGAGATTTTGATGCAGAATTGTTGGAAAATTTAATTCGCACAAGTCTGCAAAAGATTGTAACTGAAAAAGCTTTAGTTTTGAAAATAAGTTTCAATTTTATCGTATGTTAGTATACATTTTACTGTTCGTGCGAAATTATCGTATGTCTATACAAATGTATTCTTGTGTGGAGATAAGAACTTTCCAAGTTAAAAAATTAATCAAGATAAGAGCATTTTCAACAGTGAAAATTCAGCTTTGATTTAATCATTTTAAATGAGAAAACCTTCTCCTGTAAAATTTGTTTTTTCGACATACGATACATTCACGGAAGTGAGTCGATATGAATAATAAAAGCGGAGTGTCAACTATTGCTTTTCACAAATATTTCTGTATACAAACCATCAAGCACTTACAGTCTTTCACGCCTATTTAGCACTTTCGTTCTTATAATACATATGTACATATAATTTACACCAAATTTGCTTAATCCATAATAAAACGCTACAATTATCACATTTGAAAATGCAGCCCCTCTTTCTGGTTTGTCGTCGTTGCTCCCCACTGGGAATTTAACTAACGAGCCATTAAACAATTAAAGACCGAGTACTAGTAACAAGGCAGAAAAGCAGCCAGGCAGATAGGCCTGTTGATGGCCAGCCAAGCATTTGACCAGCCAACCAAATGCAAACAACGAAAAACACATATCAGAGACACACCATGGTGTGTGCAATCACTGTGGGAAACTGTTAAGTGGGAAAGGGGAAACGGTAAAAGAGGAAGCTAGGAAGTGGAACAAGAGGGAAATCAATCATCGGGGCTTACCAAAGCACAACAGCCAAGTTTCACGAACGCCCATTTCCACTGTGAATATGCTTCAATTATTATGAGCAATTCGGGCCGTATTTCTCACACCACCCACATCTCCCATACCGCCCACACATATCACATAAGGATTATCACTTAACAGAAGTCCAATCCCAACCCCCATCCGTGAGTGGTTGCTCTCTAGAACAAGGGGAGCCCATTGAGTGGCAGTAAAGGATGCATACGTAATTAAAGGAATCCATGCTGCGTCGCCCATCCGACAAATATTTTTTAAAATTAAAAACGTAGAAGCAAATCAACATTTTATTTAAGTCCAAGCTATGGATGTAAAATGAAGAGCAAGTTTTGCTACTACTTCATTGCATGTGACACGGATTACCAATGTGTAAATATGACTAAAATCATCAAATTTGTGGCAGTACTGTTACTTCAAACTGCAAACCGTAAATTAATATATTCTTCATAGTAGTTATCTACGGGTATTATTTAAGTACATTAATTTTTTCCAAAATTGTTGAATCAATAATAAATGATATTTATCATCCCCATTCCAGAAAATAAACGGAGACTGCCAAGCATCATAGCAATGTCCATTTCTGCGACATTTATGAATTTACTGTTTAATGCATAGCTCTTGGAACTTAAAAGATATAGTCCACTGAAATTAATATATAATCTATCTCTATCTTCACCAATGAAGTTAATTTTAACTAATTGCTGATCCTTTTCTGGAAATCGGAGCACGCAGTCGACATTGTGATCGATTTTTCATTTAAATTTTAAAGTTGGCATTGATGGGTCTTTTGCAATTTCCATCCAATTTTAAATACCTCTAATATATATTGTATCTAAAGCAGAGACCCCGAATAACAGTTATCCGATTCACTTGTCCCATTTCTCTCTGAGAGATACAGCCAAAAAGCGCTTTGAGTAGGAGAGTTATTTTTTTTTTCCTCCTAGTCTGACGGTTTGGCGTAGAGGAATTCAGGCAATCCTCTTTTTAAGAAGATATTTTGGGACTAATACGGAAAACTCTCTCACACAAAGACTTATTTTGTGAGTTTTATCTAAAAGCGTCATTTATAAAAGTCTATACAGTCCGTGTGGCTGTCTGTCTGTTTGTCTGCCTCTATAACTGTATGTCACTCTGTGTGCCTGTGCGCATCGCTGACCAACGCACTATGCACGATGGGCGCAAATGCCGACTTAGCGGCATAAGGTCCAAAATTTGTATGTTATATTTTTTTATTGTTTTTCTTAGTTCCTTTTTAGAAATGTCTAAGAATATCGCTTCCCATGTCAAAAAGCAGCTGGCGAAAAGTAACAGACATGTTGAACGCTTTAAGAATGAAAATGCAAGTTGGCTGACAACTGAAATTTTAGAAAAATTCAAATTTCCAAAACAAGAAAATCCAAAATTATAAAAAAAATAATCTAAGAATATATGCAAAATTTCAAGTACATATCTTTAAATTTGGAGTTTATGCCGCTTAATCGACATTTGCGCCCAACAACATATATAACGCAGCAGCAACTCATAGAAAAAAAAAGAAACAAAAACAAACTGCGTCGCTGAACAACGCAGCAGCAGCACACACAGAAAAATGTGTTTGTTTTTTTTTTTTTTTTTTTTGTGCAAGGCAAAAAAATTCAACACTGGCGACGACGGAAAAACCCACAATTTATACGTTGCTCACTGAGTAGGAGGGATATTGACACACATTTTGAAAGTGTTATTTTGGGAGTTTTATTTATAAACGTTCATGCGAAACACTTATTTGTGGACGTTTTGAAATCGGAAACGGTTTTTCGGGGTCTCTGATCTATAATGTATTGTAAGTGCGCAACGAACTGTTTACGGTTACAGATACAGGGACAATTGCCACCCTTTTATCAAGGAAGCATTTAACATATATAAACAATTTGTTACTACATACTACTTACTCGCTTTCTTTCTGTGTCATGAATTAAATTCAATGTTTAAAGCAACTTCATTTAAGTGATACATTCCTAGTTGCATAAATATGCGTTTATTGGAGAGAAATAAAATAAAAAATAAACCTAATAAAACTAAAGACTAGCCTAAATTGGAACATTCCCCCTTTGATTTTTCAGCTTCCAAGTGGATTTCATGTGTCGGCCTGATATGGTAAAGCAATGGGCAAATAGAAATAGAAATGCTGTATGGTGGATGATGAATGGTGGATGGAGACTTAGTCTGGGAAGCATGTGGCCTGCAAGTGCTGTGATTTAACAAATGGCAGGAGTAAGCGTTGGGTTTGAAAACTCAACTGAGTGGAACAAATAGAAAATCAACATTTTTGCCAGTTCTGACGAAGCAAAGCATTAAATAGGCAATTTTTTGTTAGTACAAGACCAACCAAAAACCCAGACTAAAAATACCAGTATGAGCTTTCAATCGGAAGCTTCTAAGAATGTTTGGGTGATTAGAAAAAAAATATCCTAAAAGTGAAAAGCTCAATTTCTGTGAGTTGAGTAGTTCTCATATTATCATATCTCTCTCTTTCTCTCTATCTCTTTCTACCCCTCTCTTTCTCCCTATCTCTATCTTTCTCTCAAAAATAGGCGTATTCCTGTACTTTCTGGACCTTCAAACTTTTGTCGTCACCTCTGATTACAGTTTGTTTATTGTATTAGACTATGTTTATTATATTCTCATATTAGTTACAAATTGGTATATATATATATATATATATATATATATATGTACATATGTTCATATAATGAAGTAAAAAGGCATCCCTCGAAGCAAGTCGGTAATAATACAAGTAAAACCATAATTGCATGTTTTCACACGAGAATCGATATATAGTCGTCTTGTTCCTTTGAGGGTTGTTGATCACAAAGGTCGCGGTGATCTACACTATTTGTTTGAGCTAAGAAAATCACTTAACAAAGATCACGCTGATTTTTCACCTCATGCTGTGACTTTGACTGTTCCTGTGCCCATTCGAAAGTTCCACAGATCAAAATCTTCAATCTGCAAAAAGAAAACAAAACAAAACAAAGTAAAGCAAAACAACATATCACAATAAACAGATGCTGTACCAAATCAACTTCTCAAGGCAACTTGTATTTCCCTCAATTCATATATGTATGTATATATGTACATACATACATATATGTATATGCTCTATTACCGTAAGCTGTAAATCTGTAAAAAAAAAGATATTCATATATATAGGTATATATTTTATATAATACAAATATTCATACGTATGTATGTATATTTTTTTAGATTTTATATGGCCATTTCTCCAAATGTGTAAAACTGTATTTTAAGTTCTAGAGACATTTAGTTTTTTTGTTTGTTTTTTTTTAGACTCAGTTCCCAAAAAGGGAAAATAAGTCTATTGGTTTTGTGCAATGTCCGTCTTGCTGTTCGTCCGTCGGTCCGTACGTCCGGTGACAACCCAAGTTCGAGAATCTATGGCTGCTATATCTACGCCCTTTGGGGCAAATTAGGAAAAACGTATCTTCTACATCGTTACAGCTAGAACGCTGAAATTTGGCATGTGAGCTAATGTTGTGATTCTATGAAGATCCATCAAAAATATAGTGGTTTTTCAAATTGTGCTGTATTTTGAACACTATTGGCACTAGAGACTTGAAATTTGGCATGTATACTCGGGGTGACAACCCAAGATCAATAAGCTCTGGTAGATATATCTACGGCCAAGAGTTCAGTTCAGTTACCAATGTCCTCCTCTATCGATGACCCAAAAATAATTTTGCAGCCTCTTTGGGGCGTGGCACATCGAAAAATACCCTGTAAATTTTGCATTTTTGGAGTATAAGCAAGCAAAATTTGCAGTTATGTTATTATGCGTTGACGCCCACTAGGGGCGTGGCAATTCGGCAAAGAAGTTTGTTGTGGCCAACTGCATAATTCTTGCATACAAACAGCTTAGTAGTAATTCCAAAGATGACAGAAGCATTTTAACATAAATATACAAATATTAATGAATTAACAAGTAAGAAGGCTCTAGTCGAGATGGCTCGACTACGAGATACCCTGAACCCAAAAAAGGTGATATTCTTCCTCTTGGATGCTTAGAACTCCATTTCTAGATGGACGATCTTAATGAAATTTTCAGAGTAGATTAAGAACATCTATGTGCCAAATTTCAAGTCTCAAGTATTTTAAATGCGTTTTTTTTCAAATACGAATTGAGGGGGTTTTTATATTTCACGTCGTTTCAACAATATTAACTTATTAAAAATAAACAAAATATTTATTTCACTCACAAAATTAAGATTTAAATTGTAATTTGTAATTTTTTATGGTTTCATATTCTTTATAATTATTTTTTTTATTGTGTTTACCAAGCTTATTAAATGATCAATTGCATTATTCAAAACATTATGATATGAAAGAAAAAAAAGTGTTATGAGAACGTTTGCTTGACATTTTTACGAATCGTCAACAATATTAACTTATTAAAAATAAATAAAATATTTATTTCACTCAAAAAATTAAGATGTAAATTGTAATTTGTAATTTTTTATGGTTTCATATTCTTTATAATTATTTTTTTTATTGTGTTTACCAAGCTTATTAAATGATCAATTGCATTATTCAAAACATTATGATATGAAAGAAAAAAAAGTGTTATGAGAACGTTTGCTTGACATTTTTACGAATCGTCTTCACGCTTCAAATAAAATGAGCAAACTAATGTAAATTCAATGAGAGAAAAACGAAATTTCGCACAAAAGGGCGCCATGCAAAATAGTCTGCGAAACTTAACAGTAGTTTAACTTTCAGCAAAGTCAAGAATTACGAATTACAAGAGGTTTCGAAACGAAATTACGAATTACAAGAGGTTTCGAAACGAAATTACGAATTATAAGAGGTTTCGAAACGAATTATAAGAGGCAAGATCATCGCCCAGTACGCAGAAAAATTACGAATTAACGAGGGGACCAAAATGTATGGGATTTTTACGAATTAACGAAGTTTTTTCAAGGGACCAGCAGTTTCTTACGAAATATTGAGGTTTTCGATTTAGCGGGGTACGAATTATCGAGACTCGACTGTACATACATATGAATTACGAAAGTCAATCTACAATAAGAATTATTCATGAAATACAACTTAGCCCATATTCAGAGCAAGCGAGACAACAAAACGTCTACATACATACATCTATGTATTATTATTATTTATCGATAGAGGAGAACATTAGTAACTGAACCATGCAATTTTCAAGCTTCTAGCTCTAAAACTGTAGGAGATAACTTTTGCGGTTTGCCACGCCTCCTTGGGGCGAAAATATATCTACCATAGCTTATTGGACTTGAGTTGTCAACCCGAGTATACATGCCAAGCCAAGTCTCAAGTGTTAATAGTGTTCAAAATATAGCTCAATTTGAAAAATCACTATATATTCAGGTCCGATTTGCCTCGCCCCCAATGGGCGTAAACATACATTTTTTTTATCGATCTTCATAGAATCATAACATTAACTCACATGCCAAATTTCAGCTTTCTAGCATCAACGGTATAGAAGATACATCAAACCCATTGAAAACGGGAATTCAGGGTATAATGGTTCTGTGAAAATGTATGTAACAAACAGAAGAAGACGTCGCAGACCCCATAAAGTATTTATATTATTGATCAGCAGAAAAAAATAAGTTAATTTAGCCCTGTCCGTCTGTATGACCGTCCGTCCGTCTGTCCGTGTGTCGGTCCGTCTGTTCGTATGAACGTCGAGATTTCTGAATCTTTCAGAGTGACGAGAAAAGTTGATATAGCCATGTCTGTCCGTCCGTCCATATATACGTATGTATGAACGCGTCGATTTCCTAAGATATAAAAGCTAGAGAGTTCATTCTATTTGTGTTAGGTCCGTATATTACACTCGCAGTACGGGTTTGTTTTAGAAATTCGATAACTTTTATACTTTCAAAGATAAAATATTAGTTATAAAATGATATCTCATTCATCTTTAGAGTTAGAGTCTCCAAGTCTTCAGCATATATATAGATACTAATTTAATATAATTTTGGTTTTTATCAGATTTTGGATTCCGGTCCCCAATTCCCCAACACCACCAATAAAAAGTGTATTTCAAATACTAAAGGAATACAGTTTGGTTTTGCATATAGATATTAATGTCATGGTCATAATCTGAACATTTGCATATGATTGTCCGTCTATTACTTGTTATTTATAGCTGTGTTCAAACAAAAATTTACAGTTCAAAGAAGTTTGATTTTTCAAGTGTGCCAATACTTTTTTGACTACTGTGTATAGTATATTTAGTATACTTATACTTATACTCTTCATTTGGTACACTTCAACTGTAATTCTGAGAACCAAATAGAATGCCGTGAACAACAAAAATTGGAATACTGCACACTTACATACATATGTATGTTTGCATTCAACGTGCAAGTGCGGCACACCGAGATTTAAGTACAAAATTTGCGTGTATGTGTGAGTCAGTGATGATTTGCTCTTGTGATTGCTGATTGTGGTTGTAGGTGTTACTATGGTTTGTGGTTTGTGGTTTGTCAATAACTAAGTGAATCGGAAACAATCCTTTATGTCGATTGCTATTGCTATTATAAATGTACATACATATACAGTGGCTCACAACTTATTTCGTGCAGCGGTATAGTAAAACTTTAAAGACGTATTCCCACTAAACCAGTAAAGATATCCAAAAAATTTAAATGAGGTTTTATTTATTAATTTCATTATATATTAAAGCAGTTCTTTTTTTTTTTTTTTTTTTTTTTTTTTTCGTATTCTATGAAATAACATTTAAAACTGCAGAAAACTGAAACAAGTAAGAAGGCTCTAGTCGAGACGGCTCGACTACGAGATCCCCTGAACCCTGCAAAAAAAGTGATACTCTTCTTCTTTACGATCGCATGAGCGCGAGCTCTGCTAACCGCGCAGTTGCTGTCCTGGCTTGGGGCTGGGTATACTTTGAACGCCTATAACTCAATTTCTAGATGGATGATCTTAATGAAATTTTCAGAGTAGATTAAGAATATCTAAATGTATCTATGTGCCAAATTTCAAGTCTCTAGTATTTGAAATGCGTTTTTTGCGAATTGGGGGCGAAGGGGGCGTGGCATCCAAAATCTGAAAATTACATAATCTGCGTATTTATAATAATATCTAAATATACAAATTTAAAGTCTTTCGCTAAAACGGTGTAGGAGTTATGCCTAAAAAACATAAAAAATTCAAACGAATTTTCGATCATCGATAATTTGGAAATCGGATGAGTTATCGAAAAAACAAAATAAACTCGTACTGCGTAGCTAACATATGAGAGTTCATGTGAAATTTCAGCTCTCTAGCTCTTGTAGTTTCCGAAATCTCGACGTTCATACGGACGGACGGACGGACAGACGGACAGGGCTCAATCAACTTATTTTATTATGCTGATCAAGAATATATATACTTTATGGGGTCTCCGACGTCTCCTTCTGCCTGTTACATACATTTTCACAAAACCATTATACCCTGAATTCCCATTTTCAATGGGTTCAGGGTATAAAAAACTGGCTTTTTCTATATGAAAAATCTGACAAAAACCGAAATTGTATTAAATTAGTATCCAAGAAGACTTGGAGACTCTAACTCTAAAAATAAATTATATATAATTTCATAACTGAAACAGGGTATAAAAACTCCCTCAAAACACTTACAAGAAACACAATACACAACACATCAAACTGGTACCAAACCCTCGACCCGCAGGAATACAAAGCCCCAAAAAAAGGTCAAGATCCCAACAAATTAAAATCACAAGACTGAGACTTGGCCACACCAACACTAACTCGACCCAACATTCAATCCTGCATGTCCATTCTGCAATAATACATCAATACATCAATCCATAAAAACCTCCTATAATAAAATATTCAAAAATCTTGACCCAATTCAACTCCTATCCCACCCAACACCAAATAACATAAATACTATCCGTAAGTTCCTCTCCCTAACAAAAATTGTGAACAAAATATAATATATAAATTGTATATAATAACAACGGACCGACGGAAATGGTTAAATCGACTCAGCTAGTCGTGTTGATCAACAATATATACTATACTTCATAAAGAACTCTGCTACATACATATGTACATATATACATTTATTTAACAAAACCCTTATTTCCTATTTTCAATACGCTCAGGGTACAAAGAGAAGGTTCGTGTATTCGCTTACTGCGCAATGTTTATATATTGACTCACTTAACGAAAGGCTGCGAGTTTAACTCACTAAACGAAATTTCGATAAGTGAGTACAGTGATGAAAATCGGGTACGCATATGATTTGAAAGATTCACAGCATTTGAATAATATTAGCAATCAAATTGAATCCTGCGCTGTTTAATTTCTTAAAATTATATTATATAATGTATACATATATATTATATACATACATATTATGTATATATTATATACATACATTATCCCAAGATTCTGTTTTAAAGAAAGTATCGCGTTAGACCATTTTATTTAATTCATATCTACATATGTACATAGGTCTCTGAAAAAACATAACGAAGTCTTTTTATACCCTGAACCCATTGAAAATGGGAAATCAGGCTATAATGTATGTAACAGGCAGAAGGAGACGTCGCAGACCCCATAAAGTATATATATATTCTTGATCAGCACAAAAAAAAGTTGATCTAGCCCTGTCCGGTTGTCCGTCTGCCCGTCCGTCCGTCTGTCCGTCCGTATGAACATCGTTGTTTATTTAGATAGATATAATGAATACGGAGATTTTGTGACTTTTAGATTTTGGATGCCACGCCCCCTGCGCCCACAAATTCAAAAAAACTCATTTCAAATACTTAGAATTTGGCACATACATATGTATGTAGATACATTTCGATACTCTTAATCTACTCTGGAGTAGATCTGGAGTTATAAGCGTCCAAAGTTCAGCCCAACCCACCCCCAAGCCACGGCAGCAACTGCGCAGTTAGCAGATCTCGCGCTCATACGTTCGTAAAGAAGAAGAGTATCACATTTTTTGGCAGGGTTCAGGGTATATCGTAGCCGAGCCGTCTCGACTAGAGTCTTCTTACTTGTTTTAAACTAAGCTAATGGAAAGCAAATTGTATATATTTCTTGGGCCAACGTAACTGAAGAAACAGAGTTGTTGAAACCAGTTAGGACATCAAGAAAAACTAACGTTCTGCAAAATGAATAATAGGAAGCTAAATGTCAGCAATTGATTTCCTTTTAACGATCAAATGAGAGCCACAACTTTCTCATAAGCTTTGCATCGTCAATATTTTTTGTAAAATAATAAATAAATGAAAATTCCTCACATGTTAAGTATACAAATAATAATATGAGAAAAATCTACTCTCTACTTATTTTATTTATCACTAATCTGTTTTAAGATGAAGTCTGTGTATTTAGATTTACGGAAGTAGAGTATTCAAACGTCGTTGAATGTCACAATAAACTTTGTCGTATTTCGAGGCAAGCAAGAACAAGTAAGTGTGTAAAAAAATAATAAAGTCGACATTAAGATACCCTGTACAAATATTCTTTACAGATATTCTTTGTCAATGTTCACTAATATTGGTGTATAAATTTAATAATACACTAACTAGTAGAAAATTTACAAATTATACCACCGATTTCATAAGGGATTTGTATTTGTCGCAATGTCTCATTTGAAGCAATACAGTGTATATGACATCGAGAAACAGTGCCGGAATTGGAAGCGTAATGTAATGCCATTTGCAATTTTCTTCGATATACATATATTATATGATAGTTTTAAAAAAATATATATAGAATTCTTCATGCTAAAACTTCTTGGTTATCAGTGTGTACCAAAATCAAATTGTATATTATTATTACTATGAATAATGTACAGAGCGTTGATGGTGCCCACCCACACACTGAAATGGGACGTGGTGTTATGACCGAATGTAGCGCGCACTCATCCTCAGCACAACAGCTTCTTGTTTATGTCTGTGTATGTCGATGCGGATCTGTCAGTTAGGTATATGGCACGGTCAGGCTATGTTGTATATCGCAGCATTCACTGTCGTTGCTTATGCCGCTGTCGTAGCCGTTCTTCTTTCTGCCGATCCCTGTTTTATTAATAAGTTTATAATATATTTTTTTTAAAGCAGTGCGCGGTGGAAGTGAAATAATTAGCATATGTGCAAATACTTTTAGTACATACTTATAAACAAACAAGTGTATAGCTATAAATGTACATTCATAGGTACCATGCGTGAACAAATACAAATTTTTGCAAACATATGAGTAAATATATAGACATTAATATGAGAAATATACATACATACAGACATATGTACCTATGTATATATTTTCATTAATGTGCCTGCATACATACATATATAATTATGTATACATGTATTGGCATAGATTGTATAAAGTATATATATAAAGTATTAATAGAGAATCGCGAAATATTCAAAATAGAATTCGATTACATACCCACAAACATGTGTGTGCGCTTACACTCGCACGTAAAAATATATAACTGTAAATATACATATTTATATAAGTATATATATACAAATTATATACAAAAATTTATATATACAAATGCATATAAAAATGTTTGCTATCGCGATTCTTATACGTACATATGTGTGTGTATGTGGCTTTTGAAATACGTAGCTAATTATGTTTGTAATTATTTACAAATTTATAAATGTTTGTATATACATATGTATATGTACATATGTACATATATATATATATATATATATATATATATATATATATATATATATATATATATATATATATATATATATATATATATATATATATATATATATATATATATATATATATATATATATGTAATAAATCTTATGTGTACATAAATTTGAATGCTACAAAAGGAAAAACTGCACTTTCAGCACTGAACTGAAGTTCAAGAACACAAAAATTGATAATGGTGTTTATAAATGGTTTTAATTGAATACAATAGAGTAAGAGCGATCCATCAAGAGCTTCTCAGTGAGATTCACTTGAATATGAATCGTTTATGCACACCGTGCACACCATACACAAAGCACACACAATCACTCAGGCGAACCAATGCAAATATGTACATATGTATCTATATTTGTATGCCAGTACATAAACATATATATATCTTTGCACATGCATATTATTAATTTACATGTTCAAATGTATGTGCAAGTACATATGTATGTACATAAACCAACACATCGGTAAACATTAAAGAGAATAAACAAGCTCTGAAAACTACACATAAAACGAAAGAGCTCCGAGTTGAGTGTGAATAAAATACATATACACATACGGAATGCAGATTTATTATAACATAATGTATTAAATTCGGCAATAAATAAAATAACTTACACGTCTCTGACGGCTTTATGACGGTTGGTGGATAAATTTTGTGAATAGTTCCTTGTAACAATGCATTTGACTTGAAAACTAAAGAAAAACCAGACCAGTTTCATTTACAATTACAAAAATTCATAAGTACATACATATGTACATGTGTATACTAATTAATATACATACATTCATGCATACTTATGGAAGTATGAAGTATATTAAAGCGGAAAATAACGAAAATGCTGAGATTGAAACTTTTAAGTGTTTGTGAGTGCTGATTGTTCGATTGGACAAGACAGATGGTAAGTATACGCATGTACATATATGCATGTATAAAGCAATAAGAATCTAAGAATAAGAGCATTCGACTGAAAATCCTTAAGCATTGTGTATCACTATAGGCATTTACAATATATTAATTAAAAAATAATCACTAATACTAATTAATATATAAAAATAAACCGTATACTAATAAATAAATAATAAGTTATTGAAAATATCAGTTCCTTTATCTGCCTGTAGAGAACAACAACATTAATATAACCTGATTGAACCTTCTGTGCGCAGCTATATATGTATTTTTTAAAACCGTAGTTCATTTATTCAAAGTCAGTTGAGCGCTGCATAAAACTAATTATAATTTACTTATTTCGTGAAGGAAATTAAAATGATTATATTTGAATTTTTATTATTTTTATTAACATATTCATAAGCAACACATTTTTCTCTCGTTCAAGGCCAATGTCTACAATTGAAAGTTGGAGAACAATACAAAGCAATGGTATCACTCAAGCGAGCTACAAGCTTAACCGAAAAACGAAGAAAGCCACCTCAATTCAACAAAACGATCGATTGTTTAATTAGCATTGGTGAAGGCAATTGTAATTCCGTTTCCGATTATCTAAATATATCTATGAAAAAGTCTTGTCAATGCACCACCGCTATGATGATTATGAGGACCAATAAGATCTGGCAGTTTCGATCGGTAGTCGCCCGATATGCGACTACACTTTTACTATCGATTTATTTATCAATAATTATTTTAGCATCTGCCCAAGAAGCCACGGGAGACACAGATCGATTTCTCAGATCAAACAACGCTGAAAGCCACCAAAATGAAACACTTACAACTGCTATACGCAGTCAAGTCCAAAGTCAAAGCCAGAGACAAAACCTGAGACAACTTGATCAGTCAGTAGCCCAGATTCCAGCAAGTATACAAGGCTTTAGCGTGAACAGAAATAATTTGATTACTGGGGACTCTGTTTTGCAACGCCAGTTGAGGGAAAAAGCGAAACAGGATAGCTTGGAATCGATTAAGATGCATATTTTGATGCGACTGAATTTGAAGAAACTACCCAATATAACTAAACCAATATCTGTGCCGCAAAACATATTGGAAAACTTCTATAAAAACTATAACGCCTCGCTCTTAAATTCGATGTGGGGTAGTAAGCCATATACTGCTGCCTCTCCTCAAGGGACTCCTAGATCTGCTATATATATGCCAGAGGAAACTGTGACAAAATCTGCGAATTTTACACAAAACAATAAACAGAGCTCAGATAACAATTCTAACTATGATTCGTCTAATAGAAATGCGTCATTGGAAATGCAAAGTGACGATCCCAACCATTTTGAGGACTTTGAATATATCTATAATATCGAAGTTGATGACCATCAAAAGCCTCCTAAGTACAAAGCCACAGACTTTACAATTAACGACGATGATATTGAGTATGAAAGTATACTTTCTCATATAAACAGTGTTTATATATTTCCAGAACGTGAGTTAAGTACGAATACTATTTATATTACATTCTGGTAAATTTTATTCGTCATGACAATTGTTTACATACTTACTGTATATTCGAATTTCAAAGGTTATAAAAATAATAATCATTTCATTAATTCTTATATTTTTATTAGTTAAATTTCATTAAATAATAATTACATATATAATACGCTGCCAACATAATGCAGTAGAATATTTTTTGGTAAAAGAGTCCAGAAAGAGTATGTTGTAAATTGTGGAAGCTGATCTTCCAATCCCTTGGCGTATCGCGAAAATACGAGTTCAAATTTAAAATTCCTTTTCTCGTAAGCCCGCAAATCTGTGAATAGCAAAACGGAATGCAGAAAATCAATGTACTATTTTACATCGTGTGTGAGAAATAATATAGAAATATACAAATTTTTATATTCTTTCGCGAAATATATTATTATTATATTAAATATATTGGCTTTATGCAATGTCCGTCTTGCTGTCCGTCCGTCTGTCTGTGTGAATACAATATTTTTCAATACTATTAGTCACTAGCTTGACTTGAAATTTGGATCACATACACTCGAATTATAAAGTGCAAAAATGTTTCGTTTATTGAATTGAATTGAATGAATGCGTATTCCTCAATCGGTATCCGACGACAACGTTCTTGATATAGTCATACATGAAATGAATTAGTATATTGGTTTTCTACCATGCCCGCTCGTCTGTCCGTATTAAAGCAATAGTTTTCTGCGTAATTAAAGTTAGAAACGTAGACCACATACTCATGTACATGTATATCCCCGAATTATAAAGTGTATAATTTTTCCCGATCCGCACATTATGGCGTGGCAAATCGGAAAATTCATTTTCCCGTATGCCAGTCATCATAGTATATATTATTAGTTGATGAGTTACAGAGTTGTAATTTGTACAATAATAAAATTTAGCATGTGAGTTAATCTTAGGATTCTATAAATAACGAAAAATTTATATGTCTTCTGCTATATTTTGGCCACTATTGATACTAGAGACTTGAAATGTGGTATATACATATGTTCCGGTTGACAAGATAAACAAGTAAGAAGGCTCTAGTCGAGACGGCTCGACTACGAGATCCCCTGAACCCTGCAAAAAAAGAAACTCTTCTTCTTTACGAACGCATGAGCGCGCGCTCTGCTAACCGCGCAGTTGCTGCCGTGACTTGGGGGTGGGTTGGGCTATACTTTCAACGCCTATAACTCCATTACTAGATGGATGATCTTAATGAAATTTTTAGAGTAGATTAAGAATATCTAAATGTATCCATGTGCCATTTCAAGTCTCTAGTATATGAAATGCGTTTTTTCCAAATTGGGGACGAAGGGGGCGTGGCATCCAAAATCTGAAAATTACATAATCTGTGTATTCATAATATCTATCTAAATATGCAAATTTGAAGTCTTTAGCTAAAACGTTGTAGAATTTATGCCAAAAAACATAAAAAATTGAAATGAATTTTCGATTTTTTATCGATAATTTGGAAATGGGATGAGTTATCGAAAAAACAAAATAAACTCGTACTGCGTAGCTAACATACGAGTGTTCATGTGAAATTTCAGCTCTCTCTTCCGAAATCTCGACGTTCATACGGACGGACGGACGGACAGACGGACAGGGCTCAATCAACTTATTTTTTTATGCTGGTCAAGAATATATATACTTTATGGGGTCTTCGACGCTTCCTTCTGCCTGTTACATACATTTTCACAAAACCATTATACTCTGAATTCCCATTTTCAATGGGTTCAGGGTATAAAAAGCTGTGACAGATACTATACATATACTTTGTCTACAGTTGACTTTGTCTAAGTAATAACTCCTACGGTTTTAGAATTAGAAGTCTCAAAACTGGATGATTCAGTTACTGATGACCTCCTCTATCCAAAAATAATAACGCATTTTTAGGGGCTCGGGATATAAAAAAAAAACCTGTAATTTCCACATTTTGCAGCGTAAGCTTCCAAACGTTACCCTCCTAAGAATTGAAGGTCTACGCACATTGGGGGCGTGGCAAATCGGCAGGAAGTTTGTTGTGGCATAATTCATGCATACAAATAGCTAAGTAGTAATTGCTAAGATGACAGAAAGCATTTTAACATAAATAGAAAAATATTATTGAATTAAAAAAATAAAATTTATAAGTTTGCGATTAATAAACAAAGAGTTTCCAGCGGGATTCGAAGGTCATATGTAAATGACGTAAACGTTAGCCTAATCCAAATATGTGCAAACTCACAATTCATTTGCAATTCTTAGAATAAGTAAGTAAGGCCCATAAAGTATATATATTCTTGATCAGCATAAAAAAATAAGTTGATCTTGCCCTGTCCGTCTGTCCGTCTGTCCGTCTGTCCGTCCGTCCGTCTGTCCGTCTGTCCGTCCGTATGAACGTCCAGATTTCGGAAACTACAAAAGCTAGAGAGCTGAAATGAACTCACATGAACACTCGTATGTTAGCTACGCAGTACGAGTTTATTTTGTTTTTTCGGTAACTCATCTCATTTCCAGACAGACGGACATGGCTAAATCAACTTTTCTCGTCACCCTGATCAAGAATATATATACTTTATGGGGTCTGCCACGCCTCCTTCTACCTGTTACATACTTTTAACAAAACCATTATACCCTGATTTCCCATTTTCAATGGGCTCAGGGTATAATAATAATAATTTTTCTTCGGGACTCGAACGCACGCGCCTAAGTGCAGCTTGCATAGGACTTACCACCAGCGTCACTGCCTTGGTCTGATCTGTGTTAACTAAAACCAAATAAGCCACTGCTAAAGCGCCTTTTGAGAAAACTAATGTAACGATCGAAAAAATCAAAATTCATGCACAATTGATAAAAACTTGTATGCATGCATAGAAAATTGTTTGCATACTCGTTTAATGTGTACATACATACATATGTAAATCTGTTTGTAAGTATAGGAAAAACGTTTGTATGCCATGTACGTTTGCCATGTACATTTGCTTATAGTCAAAATGTTTCGTTTATTAAATGTTTATTAAATAAATAAACGGCACCTACGGGAACAGAGTCTCTCGCAGTTAGTTACGCCTAACTGCAACGTTTTTATTTGTTTTTACATTTTTTGAGCATAACTTCTATAAAGTTTGAGCTAGAGACTTCAAATTTGTGTATTTAGATATTTATAACACCATTTCTAGAAGGACGATTTTCATGAAACTTTCAAATTCAAGTATCTAGATAATGTCAATAGTGTCTAGCGTTCTAGATTTAAAGCTGCATAAGATACGTTATGCCCGATTCGCTTTCCCCCAGTGGGCGTAGATATATCCGCCATATCTTTTTATACCCTGAACCCATCGAAAATGGGAATTCAGGGTATAATGGTTTTGTGAAAATGTATGTAACAGGCAGAAGGAGACGTCGAAGACCCCATAAAGTATATATATTCTTGATCAGCATAAAAAAGTAAGTTGATTGAGCCCTGTCCGTCCGTCCGTCCGTCCGTCCGTCCGACCGTCCGTCCGTCCGTATGAACGTCGAGATTTCGGAAACTACAAAAGCTAGAGAGCTGAAATTTCACATGAACACTCGTATGTTAGCTACGCAGTACGAGTTTATTTTGTTTTTTTCGATAACTCATCCCATTTCCAAATTCTCGATAAAAAATCGAAAATTCGTTTCCATTTTTTATGTTTTTTGGGCATAACTTCTACACCGTTTTAGCTAAAGACTTCAAATTTGAATATTTAGATAGATATTATGGACACGCAGATTATGTAGTTTTCAGATTTTGGATGCCACGCCCCCTTCGTCCCCAATTTTTAAAAAAGGCATTTCAAATACTAGAGACTTGAATTTGGCACATAAATACATATAGATATATTAATCGACTCTGTAAATTTCATTAAGATCGTCCATCTAGAAATGGAGTTATAGGCGTTCAAAATATAGCCCAACCCACCCACAAGCCACGGCAGCAACTGCGCGGTTAGCAGAGCGCGCCTATACGTGCGTAAAGAAGAAGAGTATCACCTTTTTTGGGTTCAGGGTATCTCGTAGTCGAGCCGTCTCGACTAGAGCCTTCTTACTTGTTGAACTTGTATTGTCGCATTCCAAATTGCAACTAATATGATTTCTGTCATACTGGAAAATGCATTTTCCGATTTACCACGCCCTAGTGGCCAAAGTGGGCGGAAAATATTTGCACGTTATGATTCGGGAGTATACATGTACATGAGTATGTGGTCCAAATTTCAAGTCTACCTTTATTTTCGCCGAAAAATATTGCATTCATACGGACAGACAGGCGGACCGGACAGCAAGACGGACATTGGACAAAACCAATATACTCATTTTACTTTGTGAATGAGTCTGAAAAGTCTGCAGCGGGAATCGAACCTTTGCCATTCAAGCGCAACTTGCACAGCACTTACCAACACTGCCACTGCCTTGATATACATATATCGTATCAGCGTTACTCAAATAACTTGACAGCTTGAGCGCATTTTGACAAAACTGAACTAACGGATGAAAAGTGCACAATTAAATCGCAATGCTAAGAATATGCTAGAATACAGACTTGCCTGTATTCATGGAATAAACGCTGAATGTGCGCCTACTCTCATACATGTGTGAATATCCCAAATATTGGTATATCCCATATATTAGATATGACAGCATTGGGGCCGTGAATGAGTACTCTGAAGTCGATATCGTCCGTCATTCTTACTTGCTATTATTATTTTTGTTTCGTATTTTTTATTTTTTTAAGAGCCTCATGTGCGCCATAATCGGAAAACAGATGTTCTACGTTTCAAGTTTGATTCGAGATCCTCAGATATTTCATATGTGACACTTCACTTGTATTTGCGAGGATTGGAATGGATTAGAGCTTATCAACCGAAAATCCTTGACGAATTGACCGATTTTCAGAATAAAGAGATTGTCGTGGCCTTGCATCGGGCCATACGTCGAGCAAATAATACAAATTATACGCACAAAGCAAAAATCTTTGAGTTCCGACACAAAATTCCTACTGGACCAGGTCAATGGGTTAACGTTGATTTGAAACCTTTAATAGGAGCAGGAGCCGCCATAGATCCCAGTCAAACTCAGGATATTTTTATTAAAGGTGTCGAGCCATGGATGCGGCCCTTAGTTGTCACGACAGACAGTACTGCAAAAAATCCATTGGTATATATACATATCTATATAATTTATAATAAACAGATATTATTCCGAAATAACATATTATGTATATTCCGATTTTAAATCATTCAATTCTCCATTCCGTCGCAGTTTCTATCAATTCAGATTTGTGCCAATAGAAATTTCATTTATTTTATTATAATACAAGTACTACAGAATTTTAAGCCAAATTTTAGAGTAACAAGTGAGAAAGCTGTAGTCGAGACTGCTCGACTACGAAATCCCCTGAGTCCTTCTTCGAACGAATAATATTCCAAGAATTATTCGATTCGTTTCTGCACGCATGCAAAACCACGCGCACACATAGATGCTGATCTACGCTTGTATGCATATATGTGTGTATACATGTGTGTAAGCAATGCAAGCGTCTTGCTGTCTTGCTGCTTTGCTGCTGCGCCGCATGGGTTTTGATGAGAAAACTTTAATGATTAATAATTCTGTTTCTAGATGGTCAATCGTATTGGTATCTTCAGATTATGATTATGATATTCATATCTATATGCTAAACCAAACTGCATGTCTCTAGTATTTGAAATTAATTTTTTTCATATTTGGGGGTGGTGGGGCGAAGTGGGGACCGGAATCCAAAATCTGACAAAAATCGAAATTGTATTAAATTAGTATCTATATATATGCAAAAGACCTGGAGACTCTAACTCTAAAGATGAATTAGCTAGAATTTTATAACTGGTTCCCGATAAATTCGTTTATCGATAACTTTGCAAATATACAAGTTTTCGGATTTCTGAAAAAAACTCGTACTGCGCGTGCAATATACGGACCTAACACAAAAAGAATGAACTCTCTAGCTTTTGTATCTTCGGAAATCGACGCGTTCATACAGCTTCGAAAAAAAATATAGCACCACTTTGCATTTCAAAGTTTAAGAAGTTCTCCTGGCTACATTTATCAATGGATTGGTCTGCAGATTACTTTTATTAAAGCAGAAAACTATTAGTTATTGCTACAAAAAAGAATTTTCATAAAAATACTTAACGTTTTTATGTAATTCAAAAAATGCTGAAAAACGTCGAAAAATCGGCGAAAGAAAAAATAGCACCACTTTGTCATTTTGCGCTAAAAATTATTAAAAAAAAATAAAAATAAGTTAGCAACTTTATTTTATAGTTAATAATAAGTGAAAATAATAATATTCCTTAAGTTTAGTATTTAGTTGTGTTGCCCTAATTGGATATTATGGCTACACAACGCCTAGCTATGGAATCAACCATGTCCTGGCATCGTTTAAGGAGAATTTGAGCCCAGGACTCAAGAACAACTACCCAAATCATTTTTATATTACTTGACTTAGATTCAGAAACTATTTTTTTGTCATCAGATTTTGGATGCCCCTTCGCTCTCAATTTGGAAAAAACGCATTTCAAATACTACAGACTTGAAATTTGGGACATAGATACATATAGATACTCTTAATCTACTCTGCAAATTTCATCAAGATCGTTCATCTAGAAATGGAGTAATAAGCGTTCAAAGTATAGCCCAACCCACCCCCAAGCCAATTTTTCGACGTTTTTCAGCATTTTTTGAATTACATAAAAACGTTAGTGTATTTTTATGATAATTCTTTTTTGTAGCAATAACTAATAGTTTTCTGCTTTAATAAAAGTAATCTGCAGACCAATCCATTGATAAATGTAGCCAGGAGAACTTCTTAAACTTTGAAATGCAAAGTGGTGCTATTTTTTTTTTCGCAGCTGTACATACGGACGGACGGACGGACGGACAGACGGTCATGGCTATATCAACTTTTCTCGTCACCCTGATCAAGAATATATATACTTTGTGGGGTCTGCCACGCCTCCTTCTGCCTGTTACATACTTTTAACAAACCCCATTATACCCTCATTTCCCATTTTCAATGGACTCAGGGTATATTCCCAATTGAAGACCACATATTGTTTTCTTTATGAATTATACATTAATTGAGTTTCAATAAATACGTATTCTTTACGATATGTACAATTTGTCCAAATAGTTGGGTGAAAACGTATGAAAATTACATAATTTGCGTATTCATAATATCTATCTAAATATACACATTTAAAGTGTGTCGCTAAAACGGTGTAGAAGTTATGCCCAACAAACGTGCAAAATGGAAACGAATTTTCGATTTGGAATAATTTGGAAATGGGATGAGTTATCGAAAAAACAAAATAACTCGTACTGCGTAACCAACATACGAATGTTCATGTGAAATTTACTCATCCCATTTTTTATGCTGATCAAGAATATATATACTTTATGGGGTCTGCGACGTCTCCTTCTGCCTGTTATAACAAATAAGACGGCTCTAGTCGAGACGGCTCGATTATGAGATACCCTGAACCCAAAAAAGATGATACTCTTCTTCTTTACGCACGTATAGGCGCGCGTTCTGCTAACCGCGCCGTTGCTGCCGTGGCTTGGGCTATACGCTTATAACTCTACTTCTAGATGGACGATCTTCATGAATGAAATCAGAGTAAATTAAGAGTATATAAATGTATCTATGTGCCAAATTGCAAGTCTCTAGTATTTGAAATGCGTTTTTTAAATTTGGTGGTGAAGGGGGCGTGGCATCAAAAATCTAAATATCACAAAATTTGCGTATCCATAATATCTATCTAAATAAACAATTTAAAGTCTCTAGCTCGAACGATGTAGAAGTTATACCCAAAAAACTTAAAAAATGGCAACGAATTGATTTTTTATCGATAATTTGGAAATGGAATGAGATATCGAAAAAACAAAAGAAACTCGTACTGCGTAACTAACATACGAGTGTTCATGTGTAATTTCAGCACTCTAGCTTTTGTAGTTTCCAAAATCTCGACGTTCATACGGAAGGACAGACGGACGGACAAATGGCAAAGAATTGTTTTTTTATCGATAATTTGCAAATGGAATGAGTTATCGAAAAAACAAAACAAACTCGTACTGCGTAACTAACATACGAGTGTTCATGTGTAATTTCAGCACTCTAGCTTTTGTAGTTTCCAAAATCTCGACGTTCATACGGACGGACAGACGGACAGGGCTAGATCAACTTATTTTTTTTGCTGATCAAGAATATATATACTTTATGGGGTCTGCGACGTCTCCTTCTGTCTGTTACATACATTTAACAAAACCATTATACCCTGATTTCGATTTCGATAACTCATCCCATTTCCAAATTATCGATAAAAAATTCGAAAATTCGTTGCCATTTTTTAGGTTTTTTAGGCATAACTTCTACACCGTTCCAGCTAGAGACTTCAATTTCATTTATTTAGATAGATATTATGGATACTAAATTTTGTATTTTAGATTTTGGATACCACGCCCCCTTCTCCACCAATTTGAAAAAAAAAGCATTTCAAATACTTGAAATTCGGCATATAGATACAATTAGATACTCTTAATCTACTCTGGAGTTGTAAGCGTCCAAAGTTCAGCCCAGCCCACCCCCAAGCCACGGCAGCAACTGCGCGGTTAGCAGAGCGCGCGTTTATACGTGCGTTTAGAAGAAGAGTATCGCCTTTTTTTGGGTTCAGGCTATCTCGTAGCGAGCAGTCTCGACTAGAGCCTTTTTGCTTGTTTTATATTCAATTATTTTTTTTTTAACAAGCACTTGACATTAGAGAACATATTATTATTTCAATGTTATACATTTATATGTAATATTTTGTGTTACTATTTACAGACAGTGCACATTGAGATTGGTTCCCGTAAAAAACATCGACGAAAACGTAGCGTTTATCTCGATTGCACTGAAAATGATCACGACATGCGCTGCTGTCGATATCCTTTAAAGGTTAACTTCACCAGCTTCGGATGGCACTTTGTTGTGGCACCTACATCATTCGATGCATATTTTTGCAGCGGCGACTGCAGAGTTGGGTACTTAGAACAGTATCCACATACGCATTTAGCAGCGTTGACTACGTCAGCGACGCCATGTTGTTCGCCAACGAAAATGAGTTCCTTAAGCTTACTGTATTTTGACGAAAATCACCAACTTGTTTTGAGTGTAATACCAAATATGTCCGTTGAGGGATGCAGCTGTTCCTAGCCAATAAATTTAAAAATCAATTCACAGAAACAAATACATACAAAATTATATGTAAAAATTATATGAACGATGAATTTTATATAAATCGTTTAGATATAAGTAAAGTAGACTAAGTGAATACATATAAATATAGCACTCATATACATACGTTAAAGTACCTGTAGGGATATGTTAGAGTATTGCATGAATCAGAAATGTACGGACTTACAAACATGTATACAAAATTATACATTATAACGTTAACAACATTTACTAGAATCCAGTTTAATATAATAAAACTATATATATACGGAATGTTTAATAAAACTTTTTATATGACTAAACAATCTATAGTGTGCATTTCTGGGTTTGGTTTTACTTTTTAATATCAAACAAATTACAAAATAAAATCTGGAATTTAAATGTTAATTTTTACCACAGCAATAGCGATCAGTGTCAGTTTGCTATTTTGTGGCTAGATCTGGAAACTTTGAAAAAAAATTTGCAACTTTTATTTTTTAAATGCTATTAATTTGTATACCCTAAACCCATTGAAAATGGGGAAATCAGGGTATAATGGTTTTGTTAAATGTATGTAACAGACAGAAGTAGGCGTGACAGTCTCCATAACTCGTATGTTAGTTACACAGTAAGAGTTTTTTTAGACTCTGTTCCCAAAAAGAGAAAAAGAGTCTATTAGGTTTGTGCAATGTCCGTCTTGCTGTCCGTCCGTCCGTCTGCACGTATGAACGCAATATTTTTCGGCGCTGTTAGAGCTAGAGACTTAAAGTTTGGAACATATACTCATAAATGCTCCCGAATTATAAAGTGTAAAAATTTTCCCGATCCGCCCACTAGGGGCGTGGCAAATCGGAAAACTCTTCCGCCCATAGGCCAGAAATCATACTAGCTGATAAGAGAGTTGCAATTTGGAGTGTATACTCGCGGTGATAACCCAAGTTCAAAAAGCTATGGCGGATATATCTACGCCCATTGGGGGCGTCGCAATTCGGGAAAAACGTGTCTTCTACACCGTTGATGCTAGAAAGCTGAAATTTGGCATGTGAGTTAATGTTATAATTCTATGAAGATCGATAGAAAAGTTTTATGTCTACGCCCATTGGGGCGTGGCAAATCGGACCTGAATATATGGTGATTTTCTAGATGGGCAATCCTATTGATATCTTCAGATTATTATTATGATATTCATATCTATATGCTAAACCAAACTGCATGTCTCGACTATTTTAAATGCATTTTTTTTTTTTCAAAAACAAAAACCGAAATTGTATTAAATTAGTATATATATATATATATGCAGAAGACTTGAAGACTCTAACTCTAAAGATGAATTAGCTAGAATTTTATAACTGGTTCCCGATAAATTCATTTATCGATAGCTTTGCAAATATACAAGTTATCGAATTTCTGAAAAAAACACAAAAAGATTAAACTCTCTAGCTTTTGTATCTTCGGAAATCGACGCGTTCAAACATACGGACAGGCGGGCAGACGGACGGACGGACAGACGGACATGGCTATATAAACTTTTCTCGTCACCCTAATCAAGAATATATATACTTTATGGGGTCTGCAACGCCTCCTTCTACCTGTTACATACTTTTAACAAAACCATTATACCCTGATTTCCCATTTTCAATGGGCTCAGGGTGTAAAAAATGTGTGTATCACTTCATCCAATCGTCTAATGGACTTGATGATGATAAATTTTCGGACGTAAAATATTGTCGAAGTGCCAAAATTGAGTCCACTCGCCCATTTCGTACTTTTTTATACCCTGAACCCATTGAAAATGGGAATTCAGGGTATAATGGTTTTGTGAAAATGTATGTAACAGGCAGAAGGAGACGTCGCAGACCCCATAAAGTATATATATTCTTGATCAGCATAAAAAAATAAGTTGATTGAGCCCTGTCCGTCTGTCCGTCCGTCCGTATGAACGTCGAGATTTCGGAAACTACAAAAGCTAGAGAGCTGAAATTTCACATGAACACTCGTATGTTAGCTACGCAGTATGAGTTTATTTTGTTTTTTTCGATAACTCATCCCATTTCCAAATTATCGATAAAAAATCGAAAATTCGTTTCAATTTTTTATGTTTTTTGAGCATAACTTCTACACCGTTTTAGCTAAAGACTTCAAATTTGTATATTTAGATAGATAATATGAATACGCAGATTATGTAATTTTTGGATTTTGGATGCCACGCCCCCTTCGCCCACAATTTCAAATACTAGAGACTTGAAATTTGGCACATAGATACATTTAGATATTCCTAATCTACTCTGAAAATTTCATCAAGATCATGCATCTAGAAATGGAGTTATAAGTGTTCAAAGTATAGCCCAACCCACCCCCAAGCCACGGCAGCAACTGCGCGGTTAGCAGAGCGCGCTGCCTATAGTGCGTAAAGAAGAAGAGTATCACTTTTTTTGCAGGGTTCAGGGGATCTCGTAGTCGAGAGGTCTCGACTAGAGCCTTCTTACTTGTTTTTTTTTTTAAATATTTTGTTCTAAAAATTCAAAAAGTTTTGGTTCTGTAGAGCTGCAGTTCGGTGCTGTCTAGCATTGTACATCGGAAGTGGGAGACGCGGGCAAAATGCTGTAAAGTATAGTAAGTTTATTCTGTTAGAGTTCGCAACCTTTGATCATACTTTTGGCATTATCTGTCACTACTGCAGTCACTTTTTCAAATACTTGCCATTCTAACAGGACTTCATGCAGAGATAGGGATATGTTATCGACCGAATGCTTTGATCATACTCACATAAGAGATTTTGGTGGACAACACTGCTGTGCGTAACAAAGTTTTCAGTTATAAAATGACACGTGACTGTTAAATAACTTTCGTTAGCACGTGACGTCCAGCAATCAGTTGTTATAGCGCAGTGCTCCACGCGATCAAGGACAGGCTTAGATTTTCTCTCATTTTTATATATAAATCGTAATCCCTTGTTCTCCACAACAGGAAATGGTCGCATATCTGAACTTATGTAATACATTAGCGCACTATCGAGAACTTGCTTCCTATTTGACGACGATTCATATTTGTTATCTATGAATGATAAAATAGATCCTGTTTCCTTAGGAAGCTCACTCAAAGTCAGCGTCGGATGCATTATTTTTAAGTGCCCAGATAAATTACTGGTATTGCCACTTGTAACATATGTTTTTCCACATTTATTGCATTTCGCTGGATGGATGATTAGTACAAAATTTCCATACCTCGGATTAACCATATCTTGTCTTTTTTACGGGTGTTTCTCCTTCGTCCGTGTCCACCAATTTGCGATCTACACAAAAATAACACATACAGTCATATATGTACATATATGCAAAAATATAAATATAATTTAATGCTATTATTACCATTACCACTAACATTTCTTAAAAACCTGTCCATTGCCTGCCAGCACCAATATCCTACAAAAATAATAAATAAAATATAAAATAAATAAATGCAAATTTTTTCTTACCAAGCTCACAACACGTTTTCTGCTTAATTCAGTTGATTGTTGTTGGCAACTTAGCAGTGTTGCCAGTAATTTCTGAGAAAAAAGACTGGGAACATACATTAAACAAGTAAGAAAGCTATAGTCGAGACTGCTCGACTACGAAATCCCCTGAGCCTTTCTTCGAACGAATAATATTCCAAGAATTATTCGATTCGTTTCTGCACGCATGCATGTATGTGTGTATACATGTGTGTAAGCATTGCAAGCGTCTTGCTGTCTCGCTGCTTTGCGGCTGCGCCGCATGGATTATGATGAGAAAACTTTGATGATTAATAATTCTGTTTCTAGATGGACAATCGTATTGATATCTTCAGATTATGATTATGATATTCATATCTATATGCTAAACCAAACTGCATGTCTCTAGTATTTGAAATGCATTTTTTTTCATATTTGGGGGTGGTGGGGCGAAGTGGGGATCGAAATCCAAAATCTGACAAAAACCGAAATTGTATTAAATTAGTATCTATATATATGCAGAAAACTTGGAGACTCTAACTCTAAAGATGAATTAGCGTTAGGCGTTTTTTTTTTCGAAAAGACCAGTGTTTCGTCCTATTCGTGACAATTATTATCTTTATCGCATTCTTCTATAGTGACAATTATATTTTAATAGTCACGACAGCATTTCTTCTTCACTTATATATGTACATAAGTGATTAGTACAAAATTTCCATACCTCGGATTAACCATATCTTGTCTTTTTTACGGGTGTTTCTCCTTCGTCCGTGTCCACCAATTTGCGATCTACACAAAAATAACACATACATTCATATATGTACATATATGCAAAAATATAAATATAATTTAATGCTATTATTACCATTACCACTAACGTTTCTTAAAAACCTGTCCATTGCCTGCCAGCACCAATATCCTACAAAAATAATAAATAAAATATAAAATAAATAAATGCAAATTTTTTCTTACCAAGCTCACAACACGTTTTCTGCTTAATTCAGTTGATTGTTGTTGGCAACTTAGCAGTGTTGCCAGTAATTTCTGAGAAAAAAGACTGGGAACATACTTTATACAAGTAAGAAAGCTATAGTCGACACTGCTCGACTACGAAATCCCCTGAGCCTTTCTTCGAACGAATAATATTCCAAGAATTATTCGATTCGTTTCTGCACGCATGCATGTATGTGTGTATACATGTGTGTAAGCATTGCAAGCGTCTTGCTGTCTCGCTGCTTTGCGGCTGCGCCGCATGGATTATGATGAGAAAACTTTGATGATTAATAATTCTGTTTCTAGATGGACAATCGTATTGATATCTTCAGATTATGATTATGATATTCATATCTATATGCTAAACCAAACTGCATGTCTCTAGTATTTGAAATGCATTTTTTTCATATTTGGGGGTGGTGGGGCGAAGTGGGGATCGAAATCCAAAATCTGACAAAAACCGAAATTGTATTAAATTAGTATCTATATATATGCAGAAAACTTGGAGACTCTAACTCTAAAGATGAATTAGCGTTAGGCGTTTTTTTTTTCGAAAAGACCAGTGTTTCGTCCTATTCGTGACAATTATTATCTTTATCGCATTCTTCTATAGTGACAATTATATTTTAATAGTCACGACAGCATTTCTTCTTCACTTATATATGTATGTACATAAGTGTATTCGTCAATCAGAATGCTATATTTTGTATCGCCAATTTCGAAAGCAAGGTTATACAAAAAAGGTTTCCAATAATGATTAAACATTTTGATTTCAGAACTCCCAAATCTATTACTAAAATATTTCAAGCACAAATTGGTCACGTGGTCAACTGACAGCTATACCACATTTGCAATGGCTGCAATATACATACATATCTATTCTTGTCTACTCACTTAAGTCTTTTCGCAGCCAGAATTTAAATTCTTAACTGTTAGGGTACACATTTTTATTTATACTGAACTTTGAATTTGGTTTTAATTCAACTACAATAAACAACACTTCATTGTACATACATTCTATAAAATATGTTAAAGTGCTAAGTAAAAAAAACGGAAAAAATGTAAATATTAAAAAAAAAACAACAGAATTTCCGCCTCCCGCTGTTTTGGATAAATTTAGTGGATGGAACATTTTTGCAGAAAATCTAACAAAAAACATCGATGTTTCTCTTTTCTTTTTAAACATCTATGTATGTATCGGTTACATCGATGTTGCGCCCAGCACTAATGGTTAGTGCTCTGTAGGTTACGCAAAGTGCAGTTCCGTTACTTTTGATGTTAACTAACAGACCCCGTGTGACGTCACACGGTCCTAAGTGTGCTCTGTTATTCAATTGGATTCTTGGTGGGCACCGAGGCAAAGATCCTCATAAGCAACCAAAAACAAAGAAACATAATCTGGCTGAACTAGCCATCAGAAAAGCTAGAAGCTACTAATACCGCACCCAATCTTTGGCCAACAGATTTCTAAAATGATTAATGAATATGATAGATATAATTATGTCGATTGATGGGAAACGATTAGTGTAAGTGAATACTAGTTACTTTTGTAAAATAAGGTCATTTTAAATAAAGTTTAAGTTATATAAGACGAACTTGTTGGCGGTTAATCGAATTACCTTCAGCAATAACTGCCTAGAAAACGGCTTAGAATAGAACGTTTTCCAAAACCGTTATATTGTCAGAGTCGTGAATCTATATAGAACTTATAATTCGCAACTTGAATCGCCTTAATTTAGTCTACTAGTTTTAAGATAGTTAACAGTGCCAAAATTGCCTAATTTTCAAACGAACTTAAGCGCGGCCGACCCCATGCGACTTTTCACTGTTAACTTAACAGACCGCTTTGCATAACCACTAACCATACAACACATAGACTGCTACATGCAGCAAGTGTATCGCACACAGGCACATAATTGCCTACACATATGGCAAGGAAGTGTAAATGTGTATGTGTACAGAACGATCAACTGCTGGGGTTCTAATAGTGCTCTACAGGCGGCAGCAAGAATATTGCACACAGGCACATAAATACCTACACATATAGCAAGGAAGTGTAAATGTGCATGTGTATGCAAGCTCACAGCAGCTACCCAACCGAACGAACAGAACGAACATCAACTGCTGGGGTTCTAATAGTGCTCTACAGGCGGCAGCAAGCATATTGCACACAAGCACATAAATGCCTACACATATAGCGAGGAAGTGTAAATGTGTGTGTGTATGCAAGCTCACATCGCTACCCAACCGAACGAACATCAACTGCTGGGGTTCTAATAGTGCTACAAGCAGCAAGAATATTGCACACAGGCACATAAATGCCTACACATATAGCGAGGAAGTGTAAATGTGTGTGTGTATGGTCATCGGGAAATAATATTCGTCATGCACATCAACACTTTCATACCCTTTCCACAAATAATCATGAAAACGCTAACATTTGTATGAGCATGGCAAAGCCGTTTAAGAATTCGATATACTCTTCGCTCAGAAGAGAACCAATGGGATCGCGTTGAGAAGAAATTTCAATTTTTGTGAGCTGCTTGCTGTTTGTGCCAGCATACATATATTTTTGTGAGAAGAGAGCAGAGAGTAAAAAGCATGGGGCAGAAAGAGAAAGAGAGCAAGGGAAAGAGCGGCACATGTCATGCCTTTTTGGAAAATCGACCGCCACCGTCGAGCGCTCGAAGTGGAATGATTTTGCCATCAGCAATTTTTCTCTCCCGACCCGAAAAGTAAAAACCCGAGCAAATACGAAGTTGTTGGGGTTCTAATGTCAAAAAATAAGTGTGAACATTAATTTGTTCCAGTCTATGTGTTGTATGGTTAGTGGCATAACCTAGTATTAACATTAACCATACAACACATAGACTGGACAACTGGAACAAACGCTTGTGCACACTTATTTTTTGACATTGGCTCCCACTCAACTTCTTATTTGCTCGGGTTCTTACTTTTAGGTTCGGGAGCGGTGCTGTCAACATTTCCGTTGCATGAAAACGCTAGATCAGCCTTTGAAAATAGCGAGAAATGGCTAGAAATATTTCTTCATAGCTAAAAAAAACGTTAGAATATAATTTTTTTCCGGTTTATTTCAATATTTTAGAAGATTTCATGAATGACTTCATGTTCATCGTTTTGATTTGTGTAGGTTTCATTGGTCCCTATTTTTCTCAAATATGCTGCTGGTAATTTGTAATCGTGGCAACATTTTTTGGAGACGTAGTCCGTATCTACAAATATGATATTTAATGTAATTCATAATTTTATAAAATATTACACAGCAATCCCAAATGGTCCACAGGTTTGATTAAACAATGTATAATAATACAAACACAGTCCCGCTTCTTGATCGCAAGTTTTCAATGAGATTGAAGAAACAATTGGTAGTTTGTTAGGCTGTGCAAAGGCCAATGAAGTTGACTTGTGTTTAACAGTCTTGGCATGTGTGTGCAAGTCTGAAAGCTTGGCATTAATGCTAGATTTGCAGAATTTGCAATAACATTTGCCCTTATCAGCTGCATCTAAAGTCAACCAATTTTTAAATGCAGGATCTTGCATACATATATTACGCGGTTTTTGTTTATAAATTTTTGACATTCTTAACTTCCGCTCGCGCTTTAAAACTTGGAAAATACCCTCTTGGTGATGGCATAATACACGATTCGGTAGACTTAACAGACATCGATAAGATTAAATGCTCGTTTGGCTTATCGATGTTTTTTGCCATTCAAATGAAATTTTAATTTGATTTAATACTATTCGTATGAAAGTGTGGCATTATAGAGCATAAAAATAAACCAAACATCGGGTGTTTCAAACATTTTAAGTAAAGCTAATTTTTCTTGAAAAATAGCTATAATTCCCGCTAGCCGCTATTTCACAATTTATCCCGCATTTCCTTGTTGCAACCCACTAGGTCTAGTGGGAAAATAACTAAATTAGCAGCAGTGTTCGGGAGACGAAAATTTCTGATGGCAAAATCACTCTACTTCAAGCGCTCGACGGTGATGTAGTGCTGGGAAAAGATCGATCTTTAGCTAGATCGATATTTCGATATTATGTATGGGTCTCAGATCGATGTATCGATCTTTTCATAAAAATATTTTAACCCCCAAAATTTAAAAAAAATCAAAGTTTTCATATAACAAACAAAAGATGATTTTTTTATTAAAATTAAAAGACGTTTCATATAAAGTAATCTTAACTACGTAACAATGATTATTATATTATTTAATGAG
Organism: Drosophila buzzatii; assembly: GCA_035045845.1. Taxonomy (NCBI): domain Eukaryota; kingdom Metazoa; phylum Arthropoda; class Insecta; order Diptera; family Drosophilidae; genus Drosophila; species Drosophila buzzatii. The sequence goes on along the minus strand of JAWNOS010000409.1, from coordinate 221,738 downwards.
GTCATTCACTTTAACCATTCATTTTTATTTATAAAGAGCAGCATATTCACTTGCTGCGACTTAAGGCAACTCCTCTTCTCATTTAGTATGTGTCCAGCTTTGCTGAACATTCGTTCACTCTCTGTGGACGTTGCTGGGACGCACAAGAATTTTTTCACGCATCTTTTAAATGCGTTGTCAGTTGAAATCTGTGAAGAATAAGCAGATAAGCAGAATAAGCCATAAGCAGTAGAATAATATTTACCCTTGCCTTTGTCCTTGCTCTTTAAAAACTTCTCCATTTTCACAGCACTGCCAACACCAAAACCTAAATGAAAAGTGGGTTACGTTAGTATTTTAATTATATTGTCAAAGTTAATTTGCAAATTACCTTACCACTTTATACCGCGTTTTTATTTAAGTGATGGGAAAAGATTAGTCTAGAGATGGCGATATATCGAGTATCGAAGTTAGCAGTATCGATATTTTCGATATTTGTGGATAGGGTATGAAAGTGTTGATGTGCATAAAATAGTGGTTGTATGGTTAGTGGTAATAATTTTGGAGTGCTCAAATACTCATTTCGGTATGACCGCATTTCACAATACTGTCAATATATCAAGATCATAATGAACTTTAATAATATTATAGTATACATTATAAATTTGCTTATAAATTTAACAGTTTACTTAAGAAATACTTTTGAAGTGTTCAAAAGATTTTCAAAATAATCGATATTAATAAGATTTTAAAGAAACATACGCTTTGGTCACACAGTCGCGGCGAATTTAGTAATAATGAACGATGTCTGAATTTCTGTTGTGTGTGTGGGTGTGGATTTATTTCACGGAATAAAAACGCATAAAGATATGTAAACTTGTTATCAAAATGTGCTCTAAAACCTGTGTTAATGTTGTTGAGTTAGATTATGTTGTGCTAAAGGTAGGTTTAAATTGTAGAAAAACAGAACTGCACGCAAAGATGATAAACTTGTATACATATAAGCACGATCTCAACCATAGGCATTCATGTTTACATAGATGTAATAATGTGCAGGAAATAAATAAGTATTTTATTACAGCTAAATGGCAGCGACATTACATCATTGTCTAGTTATGACGCGGTACAAATGTTCCTTCAAGCTAAAGATCCCCTAGTAGTTGAATTATGCCGAAAACAAAATCCCGTCACCCCCAAAGACCTGCAGGAAGACGATATTTGTGTAAAAGTAAACAGTGTTCAAGTATCCAATGCAAGAGCAATCAGTGCCTCAGAAAATTGTAACTTTCATTCATTGCCGACGTCACCTCTATTATCAGAGTCAGCTAAAAATCAAGTTATTTTAACTTTACGAACATTTCAAAACAGCGATCAAACCGAACTAATATTAAAGAAGCAACAAACAATTGAGAAGGTTGTTGCATTTAATAAAACTAAACAAAAGGTTGGCCATACTGAACATGTAGGTCAGACAATAGCCGAGCATTTTGTCGAGCAAGAGCATGATTTGTTTGAGCAATGTTTGGAGCCAGAGATTGACATCGAGGTAAGGTTTAATACATATAGAAATATTATCTCATAACACAACATTTTTAGGAAGTGACACTGGTGAAGAAATCAAACGACCAAATTGGACTCACTGTTTCCTGCAATAACTTCTATAGTACTACGGATTGCGATGAGAGTATTATAAAGCCTGTGATATGCAACGAGAATACGAATACAGACCTAATGACAGATGATGTGGATGCGGATGCGGATACGGATGCTGATGCTGATGCCTGTGATGAAGTTTTCATAAGTGATATACAGCCTGATAGCGTGGCCGAGCGTGATGGTCGACTCCGCCGTGGTGATCAAATTCTCCGCATTAATGGCATAGACATCAAGAATAAAAAACATGCCGAAATGCAAATAGCTGAAAACTCTTCAGCTATAACGTTGCTAGTCAGTCGACTTCTATACCCCGTAAGTACATAGAAAGACACATAAACGTCAACTGATATTCGATTTTCATGTAATAGGAGGATGACGACGATGATGACGATGATGAAGACGATGAAGAGATCGCTAGTAACTTTGAGTATGCAACCAGCATTCTATCGGATGATTACACAAATGTCGTAGACAAATTGGACAAAGTTCTCTTAACACAGCAACGGAATACCATTACAAGCCCTAAAACTGTAATGACAGAACTGGCGGCGAATACTAATAAATATCTTTTACCTCCAACTTGTAATGGTTCGCAAATTACAGAAAAATTAAAAAACAGAGGACAAACACAAACTAACGTCACAGAAAAGACGTATATTGATAATGTGCGAGGAATGAGCCAGGAATCGGAATTAAAACCAAAAATGGACAAATGCCTTTTAACAACAAAAACTAGTAAACAATATGAATATGATGATTGTGAGCATATTTATGAAACAATTCCCGAAGATTCGGAATCAGAGCCCCTCTATTGCTCACCATACCAAAGCTCTAACTATATGACCGCAATGGGATCTTGCTCATCTCCAATGATGGCCGATACGGATGTTGTAGAAATGCAACAGCAAACTCAACGAGTGGCCCATTGGTTAGGCATTAAATCACAGATCAATCCGAGATCCGTACATACGCTAGCTGGCCGTCCAAGCTTATATCATAGGCAACAACATCGAATATCGAATAGAGTATATACGCTACGCAGTGCAATAACAAATATAAGTGGATCAAGCAGCAGTGGAGCTAACTACAGTGCAACTAATGTCAACAATGAAAATAAATGCATAAATCAACAACAGGAGGAGGTTGAAAATTCTTCAAGTGCCTATAATACGGGAGGCTCCAATAAAAGTGCTTCGCCTCATCAGAATGCTTTGCATGTCGAGATCGAGTCAATTTCAGTTGCGACAACTGGAAATGCAACTCCTAACAATCATAAAAACTCATTTCAACTGGGGCCGATGTCAATGCTGTCATTTGGAAAGTCAGGTCGCATAGTCTGTTCCCAATATAATTCCGGTTCGTTGTGGACTTAATTGAGAAACACCCTTTCAATTACTTAAACAATTAAAATTAATATTTTCTTTATTATCATATATATAAATATATATATATATTATATAGATTTAGAAAGTGTCACACAAAATAAGGCATCAACCGACGAGATAAATCATTTCGGATCAACAACGGCTAAAGTAGACGCTAAAATAGTGCGACCTAAGCCTAACGAAGAACAACAAATCCAATACCCGCAGTTTAACGCTCCAAATTTGAGTCGCTATCATTTTGTTAGCAGTCAAGAGGTAAACAGGATAGTCATTAAAAAAATTATGTAATGTCTATAAGGACGATAATAATTATCGATAGTTTTGTCTGTTATCTTTTCCAGTGATAACTGGAATTTCAATTTATCATTTTATTATGTCTAGTTATCGGGTTCTTAATGAAATTTTAATTTTTATGCATAGTCACAGAGTTACATTATAAATAATATAGGAATATATAAATAGCAGTTCACTCAATTATAAATTAAAGAATAATAGCTCTATCGACTCTTTCATACTATAGATTTGGTAATAAACCAATGTAAAAAATTTTAAATAAGCCAGTTTAAGAGATCTGTCTTAAATGTATATATACAGTTTTGAAATTTTTTTTAAAGAAATATTTCGAATATTGAATGTCAATAGATTTACTAATACTGTTTTCTCTAGGTCGCAAATAAAAGTGTTGCCACAGCAACGACGGAAAATGTCCCCGAGGAAATTCCAATGGTGTGGAAAGTAAAGCGACGCCCAGATGGAACAAGATACATAGTTAAGCGACCAGTACGGAATAACATGACCATTCGTAAGAATATACATAAGAATGAAATAACAACAACTGAGGATGACACAATATCAGAAGTTAAGATCGGACGTTATTGGACTAAGGAGGAAAAGAAACGACATATAGAACGTGCACGCGAACGCCGACATCATCAGCAATTACTTCATAAAGCACAACAGCATCAGTTTCCCACACAATAAGTATAATCACTTTAAAGATTTTCCGACCTGTAGATATATTTAATTTTATCCAATATATGCGTCTACGTATATCCAAGATTACAGGTTTCAAGTGTCATAAATCATTGTTAATATATATATATATATATATATATATATATATATATAAATTACATTTTCCATATTTGAGGTAGTAACGGATAAGCTCTTCATGTTAGTTGTATTGTATATAATCAATTCATTTTATCAATATTTCCCTGTAATAGTATATTAAAATGTATATAAATAAATAAACTCTAAACATACCTTGTTTTTATTATTATTATTTATAATATACCTAACCTACTATACTATCATATAATTATTCATTATATTATATTTAACATTAAATATTTTACAGATTGAGTTATAAGTGGTTTGATGGCATCTTGCTATCTAATTCGGCCATATTCCGGAACATGTTGATTTGTGCGTGTAAGTAAACAAATGTGTACAAGTGTTAAAGTAAGTCAGATGTGGCTATAAATTGATCAGAAATTCAGGCGTGAGCAGCGCATTTCGAGCAACTAAATATTGCACGTGAAATATGTACAAATGGTAATGGTATTGAGCTTGTATAAATGCCGCTTATATTATACATATGTATGTATTGTACGCGCGGTGGAGCTGCATTTTGTCACAATAGAATAAGCCTGCGCAGCAACATGTTAGGCCATGTAGCTACATACATACACATAGGAGAGAACAGTCTGTTGTGCGCTCTGTACATCTTTCATCCTGTTAACTTCTGTACATGTTCAAATTATATGTTATTTTGTGAAACCGGCATAAAATTACACTGTAGCCGGATAAGAAGTTAAAAATAAAATAGTTTCTGATAAATCCGTTTAAAAAGATGGCCGGCTCTTGAAAAACTGAAAATGGTTTGTTGCTAATTGAAAACAACAATATATGCTCATCTATGAGCGGTTCAACCAAACGTGTTTGTGCATATTATATCCGATCCTAACTGTATGGTGATATGCAGATGCGACTCATTTGCATGTGTGAGCAAGTCAGTGTAGAAATGTAGATGTGTGGCAGAGACATCATCATACGCATTCCAAATCTTACGCCATCAAAATATTCTGTAGTAATGCCATTTGGCATTTTTCATTTGCGAATCCAAATTGCAAGCAAATGTTGCTGGGAAAAGGTTACTTGGGTGTAATATTTGCGTATATTACATATATACACATTTTAGTAAGGATGCGAAAGCTAGAGCTCTGAGAGCAGTTATAGGGTGAGTGACACGCAAAACCTATTGTTAGTTACTTAGGGGTTGTTCCAAGTAAAGAGAACGCCGTATGCTTCTACTGCATGAATATATATGTATGTATATATATAATATTTTTATTTTGTATGAAGTCTGTACTCACACACACACACACACACACACACACACACATATATATATATATATATATATATATATATATATATATATATATAGCATGTATAAGTATGTAGTAAGTATAGACACGGCAAATGAGCCTTTATATATCACATATACGTATGTACGTACACGTATGTCCGAATTACATGTCTATATAACACACAAATTCACACACCGACACAGACACTGTAGAGTAGGCGTGTATGTATAACAAATGCAATTCAGTATTTCTGTCTATTGCAGAACAGGGAATTCAACTGCTGCGGAAGCAATGCCAAATCATTGACAAATTCCATTTATCATACGCGATTAATATATCAAGTTTATGTACATATAAAGTACTGACATACATACAATGCATAGGCTGTTCTTTTATCATGAACACATCAATGATGGCGTTGATTTAAAGTTGCATATAAAATTAGCATTTGACATATGTAGATAAAACCATAATTGAAAAAGAAACGAGCAAATATCAAATATAATGAAATGTTCCAAACAAAATTCGCTTTGGAGGAAAATTGATATACTGGAGTGAGTTTGTTCACGATTATTATAGCATAGCCAAAGCAACATCTAAAACAATAATAATAATTCATTGCCAATATCATCGTGTGAGCATTAAATTGTGATTATGGACTATAATAGTTCATTGCCCTCGTCGTTATAGGCGGTGGCGACATTTGCACTTCATACACAAGTCGTATTCAAAGATAGTTCCACTACGTCCCTCATTACTAACCAATGCTCGTTAATAATGTCTGCTAATGTTAATGCTGATGTACAAATTACGCCACAAATTCTTAATGATATTAACATGACAGACTCAATTCACAAACAAATGATTGAACAGGAAATAGTGCACACGATTCCATTGTCTGAAGACCCACGTACACTGCAGTTGGCATTGGAGCTTTCCTTAGTGGGCCTCAATGAGAGTAGCCAGAGTAACAACTACGCTCAGCCAATACTCTCACAAAGTGACTACGACATCGGATCCATTAATGCAGTGCCTGGTGCATTCACTAGGGTCGATGTAGAGCCGATGAACAATCCTTCGCTACTACCAACGACTGCATCTGGACTATTAATGGCCTCCATTAGCCTAGAGGATAGATCAAAGAAGTCCCAAAATATGACCGAATGTGTTCCAGTTCCCAGCTCCGAACATGTTGCTGAAATCGTGGGACGCCAAGGTAAGCAATCTACATATTGCCTTTTCTATGAAACAAACAAATATAACAATTTTTTTTATCATTATTTAGGATGCAAAATAAAAGCTTTGAGAGCAAAGACGAATACATATATCAAAACTCCAGTACGCGGTGAGGAGCCTGTATTCGTTGTAACAGGACGCAAAGAGGATGTAAACAAAGCTAAAAGAGAAATACTTTCAGCTGCTGATCACTTCAGCCTAATTCGAGCTTCACGAAAACCATCGCTAGAGGGATCGAACAGCGTTATAAGTGGAAGTGGTAATTCAGGTTCAATAGCCATGGGCATCATTGCACGCACACAGTCTGGGCCGCCATGTTTGCCCGGTCAAATCACAATCCAAGTGCGTGTACCCTACAGAGTCGTGGGTCTAGTCGTTGGACCTAAAGGAGCCACCATTAAGCACATACAACAAGAAACACAAACATACATTGTCACCCCGTCTCGCGAAAAGGAACCTATATTCGAGGTAACTGGACTGCCCGAGAACGTGGAGAGCGCCCGCAAACAAATCGAGGCCCATATAGCCCTACGTACAGGCAGTAGCAATCATAGTAGTGAGAATAGTGTGTCAAACGAATATGCTGCACTGCACACGATTAATACGCTCAGCCAGATACTGAGTGACGACCTTAACTCAGATATTTTATCATCGATCTATAAGAGCGATATTTCACCCAATATTAATTACACACCCAAATCTCTTAGAGTCATTGATAACATTCCAAATTCGAACACTGCCAACTCTATCATGCCAGTGCATAATTTAACAAAATGTTTTCCAAATTCCGATCTAGTAGATCCTACGCCCAATGAAAGAGTAACATCGACGACAACAACAACAGACAGAAACTTCGCGCTGACATTATCGGGCACTGTAAATGATCACAGCGTGCAGGTTTCAAAAACAAATTCATTATTCCGCAACATAAATACTAATGTCAATGCCAATGGCAATATTAATACCAACGGTAATACCAAATCTTTGACATTCTGTCCGCTTTCTGCAAATGTTTCATCAGGCCCGTGTCAATCAGTCTCAGCAAACATATTAATGCGCTCATGCTCATCCGCCTCCTCGACAGCATCAACTAAAAGCACGAACAACAGTGCGAATAGTACTAACTGCGTTAATACTCCCCCAGAGCTGTTGAATATATGGAAAAATTTGAATGATTCAATTGACGTTGATGAGGGCATTGGAGACTCTCCCAGCATTTGGAATCTTCCATCAGCCACAACTGCCACAACGGCATCCCATTGCTCGCCAACGGCCTCAATTAGTCCAACGGACTCACTGCTGGGGGAGCAAAGTCTAAATATAAGCAATAAAATTTCTGGCAACAATACCTTCAAGGAGCCATGCACCAAAACTAGCTCTTCCTTATTACATCATCAGCGGAACACATTGAAAAATAGTTCAGATAAAGTGCATTCGGATAAAATACATCGCGAATGTTTTGTATGCAATGAGAGAGAAGTGACGACCGCTCTAGTTCCCTGTGGACATAATATGTTTTGTATGGACTGTGCCAATCAGATTTGTGTCTCAATGGAATCAATTTGTCCAGTATGCAACTCAATTGTTTATCATGCCATGCGTATTTTAGCTTAAACTACATGTATATGTATCACTATGTTTTTATACCCTGAGCCCCTTGAAAATAGGAAATCAGGGAATAATAGTTTTGTTAAAAGTATGTAACAGGCAGAAGGAGGCGTGGCAAACCCCTAAACTAAACGTCGAATTATATATATTCTTGATCAGGGTGACGAGAAGAGTTGATATAGCCATGTGTGCCTGTGCGTCTGTCCGTCAGTCCGTATGTATGAACGCGTCGATTTCCAAAGATATAAAAGCTAGAAAGTTCATTCTTTTGATGTTAGACTCGTTATTACACGCGCAATACAAGTTTGTTTTAGAAATTTGATAACTCGTTTATTTCCAAAGTTATCGTTAAAAACAATTATCGACAATCAGTTATAAAATTATATTTCGTTCATCTTTAGAGTCTGAGTCTCCAGGTCTTCTGCATATACATACATATATATAGATACAAATTTAATACAATTTCGGTTTTTGTCAGATTTTCGCCCACAATTTGCAAAAAACGCATTTCAAATACTAGAGACTTAAAATTCGGAACATAGATACATTTAGATAATCTTAATCTACTCTGAAAATTTCATGAAGATCATCCATCTAGAAATGCGTTGCACTATGGGCGTAAATGCCGATTTTGCGGCATAAACTCCAAATTTAAAGATATGGACTGGAAATTTTGCATATATTCTTAGATTATTTTTTTTTTAGAATTTTGGATTTTCTTCTTTTGAAAATTTGAATTTTTCTGAAAAATATTTCAGTTTACAGCCAGCTTGCATTTTCATTCTTAAAGCGTTCAACATGTCTGTTACTTTTGGCCAGCTGCTTTTTGACATGGGAAGCGATATTCTTAGACATTTCTAAAATGGAACTAAGAAAAAAATAAGAAAATATAAAAAAAAAATTTTGGACTTTATGCCGCTAAATCGGCATTTGCGTTCATAGTGCATAGTGCGTCGGTCAGTGATGCACACAGACACACAGAGGGACAAACAGACATACAGACACACATACAGTTATAGAGACAGACAAACGAACAGACAGCCACACGGATTGTACAGACTTTTATAAATGACGCTTTTAGATAAAAGTCACAAAATAAGTCACTGTGTGAGAGAGATTTCCGTATTAGTCCCAAAATATCTTCTTAAAAAGAAAACAGTCAACTAGGAGAAAAAAAAAAACAAAAATAACTGTCCTATTCAGAGAAAGAGTGTTTGGTGTTTTTGGCTGTATCTCAAAGATGAATGGGACAAGTGAGTCGGATAACTGTTATTTAGGGTCTCTGAAAGTTTGTTACGCGTGGAGAATCGAAACGAAACATTCTTGGAATATTATTCGTTCGAAGAAGGGCTCAGGGGATTCTTACTTTTATCTTTAGATTTTATTCTTCCCTGATTATATTAATTTCCATTTTATAAGCCAATTCCAATTTAAGTTAAATATATATTTTTAATTGGAAAAGAATGTTTTTAATGGAAAAATTGTGAGTTTACTGTTTACTGGATTTCCTAGTCGAGCAGTCTCGACTAGAGCTTTCTTACTTGTTATCTTTAGATTTTATTTTTTAGCCCTGGTTATATAACTTTCCATTTTATAAACAAATTCTAATTTAAGTTAAATATATATTTTTAATTGGAAAATAATGTTTTTAATGGCAAAATTGTGAATTTACTGTTTAGACTAAATACAAAGCAAACCCCATTACCTAATTCGCAACAAAAAAGGTTATTTTGTTCCTTGCTATATGGAAAATACGAGCCACATAAACATAACATATGACATAATAACCTAATCTTTAACCAAATCTAAAGTAGTAATATCTAGTACAATGTAGATATTGATGAAGCTATATCACAGGTTATAACAAGAGTGATTAGGTGGAGATTGATCGATTAGTAGATTCCCTGAACCCTGCTTAGAAGTAATATTCTTCTTTACGTACGCATAAGCTCACTGAGTAATTGATGCAGCGACTTGGGGTGCAATTCGGCCATATTATGGACGCTTCTAAATCCATTTATAGATCGACTATCTTCATGAATCTTTCAAACCGTACCAATATCATATTTGAATGCGTCTGTTTTTTAAATTTCAAGTCTATAAATGGACTTACAAGCGCCGTAAGTATAGCCCAACCCACCCTAAATCCACGACATCAACTACACATAGCACGCGCTAATGAGTAAAGAGTAAAGAAAAGTATCAGCCCTTTGAAGGGTATCCATGCAGGTGATCTCCTAATGGAGCAGTCTCGACTACTGCATTAATTACTTGAAATGAGAGAGGCTGATAAAGATAAATTTATAGTTGTTCATAAAAAAGATAATATTGGTCTGACTGTATGGGGAAGGCTAGATCAGTTGCATTCCTAGAAGTATTATATATAGGTTCTAAATTATATAGGAAACTGAAGGGTGCAAAAACACAAAATGATTCATTTTGAGAATTAAGATACTTTCAATGGAATGTCAAATTCTTCCTAATTCCATTTCGATTTCACAACTATTTAATCGCATTTAAAATTCCGGTATTTCCGGTATATATATATATATATATATATATATATATATATATATATATACATATTCATCATATAAATAGAAACATAATATTTATAATTATATTCACACATTTCAAAGCATGTGAATATATAAAATATTTGAATACTATTACATATGTAAAATAGTACATTTTATTTAAAATCTACTTAAAACAAAACAAATATTTTTAGATTTATAACTTTATAATAATCTAGAAAATTATTATTAATTAACTAAAATATAATATGTTATACTGCACATATATATGTAATCCCCGATTCTTAAATGTGAGACGTATACATAAAAAAATGACCTTTGTTCACATCGTCAAATCAAATTATAATTACAAAACACATTTAAGTTGACTGAACAATATACGATACTATGTACATATATTCAGTGAATCATATATATATATATATATATATATATATGTAAATTATAGTATTTATTCAGCACAAATATAATAATACGAACATACAAACATAATACGCGCAATACGAGTTTATGTACTCATCTCATTTTCTTATTATATATATATATATATATATATATATATATATATATATATATATATATATATATTACCATATATATATATACCATAACTGAAAAACTGAGTACATATAGAGAGAGAGATTTCGTAAACTACAAAAGATAGAGAGCTGAAATTGACATGAATACGCGCAATACGAGTTTATATACTCATCTCATTTCCTTATTATCGAAACTAAATCGAAAAGTCGTTTTTTAAGTGGAGCTTGTACACCGTTTTTTTTTAAATTATATATCGGTCTCGGATACAACCCCTCCCCCAAATGTATAAAAATGTATTTCAAATACTAAAGGTTTACTTTGGCATCTAGATATGACTGACATTATCATAAACTGAAAGTTTGATTGCGATTGTCCGTCTACAATCATAATTATTCATCAAATAGGTTCTCTTAACACAAGCAACGTGGCAGAGCAAAAAAGACAGCGAGACTAAGACGCCTGAATGCGTACACATATACGTGCGTACAAGCGTAGATCAGCGTGGGTGTGTCTGCTTGTTGGTACATGTATAAGTTATGTGTGCAGAAACAAAGCAAAGAAGAAGTATCGTGGACATGGGCCGAAATTTTGCACTCATCTCATGGATCGAAGAACAAAATTTTACCCGCACCCGAAAGCTACAAAAATTTTGCAGCCCGAAACCAACCCGCCCGCATAAGCTACATGAATACTCGTATGTTAGTTACGCAGTATGAATTTATTTTGTTTTTTCAATAACTAAAACGGGATTCATTATTAGCGATAAAAAACAAAAATAAAAAAATCATAGCTTCTACACCGTTTGAGATAGAGACTTTCAATTTTTATATTTAGATAGATATGGATACGAAGATTCGGAAATTTTCAGATTTTTGCTGCCCCGCACCCTTCGCCACCAACTTGAAAGAAAAAAAAACTTTTCAAATACTAGATATTTGCAATTTGACAAATAGACACATTTGGTACTATTAATATATTCCAAAAGAAATAAGGTAAAAGCGTCCAAAATATAGCCCAACCCACCCCCAAGTCACGGCAGCAACTGTGCAGTTAGCAGAGCGCGCGCTCATTCGTTCGTAAAAAAGAAGAGCATTAGTTTATTTTTTTGCAGGGATCAGGGTATCTCGTAGTCCAGCAGTTTCGACTAGAGCGGTCTTGTTATAATATGCTATTGATTTCATTTCGAAATTGTAGAACCGTAAATATGAGTGAGACTAAATACAGTTAAATAAAAGCGCAAATATTAAATATTGAGAACTTATATAATCCCCTACAATGCATATATATACACACATATATATATAAAATAATATGTCTTATGAAATGGTAACAAAAATGTATATTTTACAGATTTTTGTTACACATATACAAATTAATAGACAAAAAAAAAATTGAAATGGAATATTAATAACAAGTATTAAATAGATATAGACAAAAAGCAAAGATTATTCAAAATTTGCAAGCGATTACTTCCCATGAAATCTATTCATGTGAATAATTGTATATATGCATACATAAGCTTTTAAAATCATATTATTTGAAGCTGCTTAGCAATAGATCACGTGGAATATTTTTGTCTCTTAAGGAGAATATTCAACCCATGATTTATCATCAAATACTATATATATATATATATATATATATATTAATAAAATAAATAAATAATAATAAATTAATCAAGGGTTGAAAATTCTCCTTATATATATATATATATATATATATAAGCAATCACTATCGAATTAATAACAAAACTATAAAATGAAAAAGAATAAACAAATATTTATAATTGATTGCAGTATATCTCAGTCGTATAGAAATATTTTTGGAATGTAAGCGGCGGTTAAAGTATTTACAACGAATATTTTATAAATGTTTCTTATTAATATTGTAAGATAAATATATATATATTTAACCAATAGTGAAATATCCACATTGTGTTCGAAAGAAAATTATATATATATATATATATATATATATATATATATATATATATCCAATTTATTTCATAAATCTATTTTAATCGACATTAAATTTAAACAAATAGTAAGCAAATACTGATGTCGATTAATAACTTAACTTTATATAAAAACTAAAAATATATATGTATCAATAAATGGTTATAAAATAAAATTTTCCGAAAATAATATCCGTTTTTATTAAATATGAGCATACCCCTAACTTAAAACAAGTAAGATGGCTCTAGTCGAGACGGCTCGACTACGAGATACCCTGAACCCTGCAAAAAAAGTGATACTCTTAATCTTTACGACCGCATGAGCGCGAGCTCTGCTAACCGCGCAGTTGCTGCCGTAGCTTGGGGGTGGGTTGGGCTATACTTTGAACGCCTATAACTCAATTTCTAGATGGATGATCTTAATGAAATTTTCAGAGTAGAATAAGAATATCTAAATGTACCTATGTGCCAAACTTCAAGTCTCTAGTATTTGAAATGAGTTTTTTCCAAATTGAGGGCGAAGGGGGCGTGGCATCCAAAATCCAAAAATTACATAATCTGCGTATTCATAATATCTATCTAAAGCAGTCTTTCACTATAACGATGTAGAAGTTATGCCCGAAAAACGTAAACAATGGAAACGAAATTTCATTAAGATCATCCTTCTAGAAGTGGAGTTATAAGCGTTTTAAGTATAGCCCAACCCACCCCCAAGCTACGGCAGCAACTGCGCGGTTAGCAGAGCGCGCGCCTATACGTGCGTAAAGAAGAAGAGTATCACCTTTCTTGGGTTCAGGGTATCTCGTAGTCGAGCCGTCTCGACTAGAGCATTCTTACTTGTTTATATTTGTATATTTATTATAAAATGCATGCTGCCAATTGATAGTAATTTATAAACATATGCATATGAATTGTGCATTTAAGCAAAAACTAAAACAACTTTTCCGATTTGCCACGCTGCGTGGCAAGAAGTTTTTCTATGCATGCATATATATATATGTACGCATGTGTAAACAGCTATTTGTAAGTGTATACACATCCAAGCAAAGCAAAAACCATGGAAGCTGTCTGCTCTGCTGTTCGGCAGTCGACAGTTTTTGCTCTAGCTGCGCTGCGACTGTCGCCAGTGAACGCAGTTCGAAGCGCTGCGCTGCTGATCAAGAATTGTTTTTTGCTTTTGCTGCGACTGCGACTGTCGAAAATGCTCGCAGCAACAGTTCTCCCATTCTCAAAACTGCCGAAGCTGTCGATTCCCGAAGCGCTGTGCTGCTGATCAAGTAATGTTTTTGCTTTTGCTGCGACTGCGACTGTCGAAAATGCTCGCAGCAACAGTTCTAGCAATAACAGAACTGCGAAAACTGTTGGCTGCAGAAGCACAGCACAGACAAAATTTTACGACTGTTGCTGCTGTGACTGTCAGCTTTTCAAACACTGAAATAAAGTCACAGCTGATGAGCTCATCAGCTGATCAGCAGCTTGGTGCGAAACAAAACAGTGTATACACACTTGGATGTGTATACACTTACAAACAGCTGTTTACACATGCGTACATACTATTATATGCATGCATAGAAAAACTGCTTGCCACGCAGCGTGGCAAATCGGAAAAGTTGTTTTAGTTTTTGCTTAAACGCACAATTCATATGCGTATGTTTATAAATTACTATCAATTGGCAGCATGCATTTTATAATAAATATACAAATATAAACAAGTAAGAATGCTCTAGTCGACAGCCGTCTCGACTAGAGCCTTCTTACTTGTTATACCCTGAACCCATTGAAAATGGGAATTCAGGGTATAATGGTTTTGTGAAAATGTATGTAACAGGCAGAAGGAGACGTCGCAGACCCCATAAAGTATATATATTCTTGATCAGCATAAAAAAATAAGTTGATTGAGCCCTGTCCGTCTGTCCGTCCGTCCGTATGAACGTCGAGATTTCGGAAACTACAAAAGCTAGAGAGCTGAAATTTCACATGAACACTCGTATGTTAGCTACGCAGTACGAGTTTATTTTGTTTTTTTCGATAACTCATCCCATTTCCAAATTATCGATAAAAATCGAAAATCCGTTTCCATTTTTTATGTTTTTATACTTTGTTCCCAAAGGGAAAAAAGTATATTGGGTTTGTGCAATGTCCGTCTATGAATGAACGTATGAACGCAATATTTTTCGGCGCTATTAGAGCTAGAGACTTTGGAACATATACTCATATATGCTCCCGAATTATAAAGTGTAAAAATTTTTCCGATCCGCCCACTAGGGGCGTGGCAAATCGGAAAAGTCTTCCGCCCATAGGCAAGTTATCATACTAGATGATGAGCTAGAGAGTTGCAATTTGGAATGTATACTCGGGGTGACAACCCTAGACCAATAAGCTATGGTAGATATAGCTACGCCCCTAGGGGGCGTGGAAAACCGCAAAAGTTTATATCTCCTACAGTTTTAGAGCTAGAAGCTTGAAAATTGGATGGTTGAGTTACTAATGTTCTCCTCTATCGATGACCCAAAAATAATTTTTCAGCCTCTTTGAGGGCGTGGCATATCGAAAAATACCCTGTCATTTTCGCATTTTTTGAATGTAAGCAACCAAATTTTGCAGTCATGTTAGCCTCGGTTCTTTCTAAGAACTGGCCAAAAATTGTGCGCCTACGCCCACTGGTCGTGGCAATCGGAAGAAAGAAGTTTGTTGTGGCCAACTGCATAATACATGCTTATAATAGCTCAGTATTAATTGCTAAGATGGCAGAAAGCATTTTAACATAAATATAATAATATTTATGAATTTAAAAAATAAAATTTATAAGTTTTCGATTAATAAACAAAAAATTTCCAGCGGGACTCGAACCCAGGTCATTTAAAATAACATGTAATCGTTAGCTAAACATAATTAAAGTCACAGCTGATGAGCTCATCAGCTGGTCAGCAGCTTGGTGCGAAACAAAACAATGTATACACACTTGGATGTGTATACACTTACAAACAGTTGTTTACACATGCGTACATATATATATGCATGCATAGAAAAACTGCTTGCCACGCAGCGTGGCAAATCGGAAAAGTTGTTTTAGTTTTTGCTTAAATGCACAATTCATATGCGTATGTTTATAAATTATTATCAATTGGCAGCATGCATTTTATAATAAATATACAAATATAAAAAAAAATAAAAATAAAAATAATAATTTTTGAAAAAGTGTTTTTTGCGGGATTGGAAACCCACGCACCTAAGTATAGCTTGCATAGCGCTTAACACCAGGACCACTGCCCTGATCAGGACTTTGTTAACTAAAACCAAATAAGCCATTGCTAGAGCGCATTTTGACAAAACTAAAGTAACGATAGAAAAATTCGCAATTCTTAGAATATTCTGGCATGCAAACTTTTGTATGCAACAGAGAAAATTGTGTGTATACTCGTATAGTGTGTACACGTGTAAATCTGTATGTAAATATGTATAGGAAAAACGTTTGTTGCTTGCCATGTACGTTTTCTAATTGCCGAAATATTTCGTTAATTAAATGTTTATTAAATAAATAAGATGCACCTATGGGAACAAAGTATTTCGCCGTTAGTTGCGCCTAACTGCAACGTTCTTACTTGTTTGAGCATAACTTCTACACCGTTTTAGCTAAGGACTTCAAATTGACATATTTAGATAGATATTATGAATACGCAGATTATGTAATTTTCAGATTTTGGATGCCACGCCCCCTTCGCCCTCAATTTGGGAAAAACGCATTTCAAATACTAGAGACTTGAAATTTGGCACATAGATACATATAGATACTCTTAATCTACTCTGAATTTCATGAAGATCATCCATCTAGCAATGGAGATATAAGCGTTCAAAGTTCAGCCCAACCCACCCCCAAGCAACGGCAGCAACTGCGCGGTTAGCAGAGCGCGCGTCTATACGTGCTTAAAGAAGAAGAGTATCACCTTTTTTGGGTTCAGGGTATCTCGTAGTCGAGCCGTCTCGACTAGAGCCTTCTTACTTGTTTATTTTTATACGTCGTAAAAATTTAATTTTAGAAGAAAAGAATTTTCGTATGCTGTAGTTACTTAGTACAAAAGTGAACTGAACAAAAAAATTTTGATCAGCCAGATATCGTACGATTATCGAATCGTACGATATCTGGCTGGTCAGGGCCCACTTATTTCATAGTATAACAAGTAAGAAAGCTGTAGTCGAGACTGCTCGACTACGAAATCCCCTGCGCCCTTCTTCGAACGAATAATATTCCAAGAATTATTCGATTCGTTTCTACACGCATGCAAAACCACGCGAACACATAGACGCTGATCTACGCTTGTATGCATGTAAGCATTGCAAGCGTCTTGCTGTCTCGCTGCTTTGCTGCTGCGCCACATGGATTTTGATGAGAAACCTTTGATGATTAATAATTCTGTTGGTAGATGGACAATCGTATTGATATCTTCAGATTATGATTATGATATTTATATCTATATGCTAAACAAAACTTCATGTCTCTAGTATTTGAAATGCATTTCTTCGCATTTTTGTATATTTGAAAAGTTATCGATAAACGAATTTATCGGGAACCAGTTATAAAATTCTAGCTAATTCATCTTTAGAGTTAGAGTCTCCAAGTCTTCTGCATATATATAGATACTAATTTAATACAATTTCGGTTTTTGTTAGATTTTAGATTACAGTCCCCACTTCGCCCCACCACCCCCAAATATGAGCAAAATTCACTTCAAATACTAGAGACATGCAGTTTGGTTTAGCATATAGATAATAATATCATAATCATAATCTGAAGATATCAATACGATTGTCCATCCAGAAACATAATTATTTCTCATCAAAATCCATGCGGCGCAGCAGCAAAGCAGCGATGCATGCAAGCGTAGATCAGCGTCTATGTGTGCGCGTGGTTTTGCATGCGTGCAGAAACGAATCGAATAATTCTTGGATTATTATTCGTTCGAAGAAGGGTTCAGGGGATTTCGTAGTCGAGCAGTCTCGACTACAGCTTTCTTACTTTTTTTGTTATCTGTTTGTTTCCGATTTTCCGGTAAACAATTTTATCTATTTATATGGCTAGGGAAGCCCTCAGGCTCCTGTTTGGTACATGACCTACTAAGGTGAGGGTTGTTCCTCAATCATCTGGGCAGACTCATTTGGGCAATTCTTTTTCTATTGTTTATCTTTATATTATTTAGTTATATATTGCACAACTGAAACCAAACGACAACCAATGCCTATGTTGGGAAGTCCTTATTTATCCTCTTTAGTTCTAAAAGAACCTACTAGGGTAAGGATGATTCCACGATCGAATGGGGCAGTCTAGCGCAATTCGTTTTATATTGCTTTGTTTGGTTATATTATTGCACGTCCTATCCAGACAACCGCGTCAATTTAATTATATGACCACCCGCAATTAATTGTTGCAGTGGTTTATATTATTTTATAGTTAAACTTACGGCACCCATCTCCCATTGCATTGAAAATGGGAATTCAAGTTGATTGAGCCCTGTCCGTTTGTCCGTCCGTCCGTCCGTATGAACGTCGAGATTTCGGAAACTACAAAAGCTAGAGAGCTGAAATTTCACATGAACATTCGTATGTTAGCTACGAGTACGAGGGTTGTTTTTAGATAACTCATCCCATTTCCAAATTATCGATAAAAATCGAAAATCCGTTTCCATTTTTTATGTTTTTATACTTTGTTCCCAAAGGGAAAAAAGTATATTGGGTTTGTGCAATGTCCGTCTATGAATGAACGTATGAACGCAATATTTTTCGGCGCTATTAGAGCTAGAGACTTTGGAACATATACTCATATATGCTCCCGAATTATAAAGTGTAAAAATTTTTCCGATCCGCCCACTAGGGGCGTGGCAAATCGGAAAAGTCTTCCGCCCATAGGCAAGTTATCATACTAGATGATGAGCTAGAGAGTTGCAATTTGGAATGTATACTCGGGGTGACAACCCTAGACCAATAAGCTATGGTAGATATAGCTACGCCCCTAGGGGGCGTGGAAAACCGCAAAAGTTTATATCTCCTACAGTTTTAGAGCTAGAAGCTTGAAAATTGGATGGTTGAGTTACTAATGTTCTCCTCTATCGATGACCCAAAAATAATTTTTCAGCCTCTTTGAGGGCGTGGCATATCGAAAAATACCCTGTCATTTTCGCATTTTTTGAATGTAAGCAACCAAATTTTGCAGTCATGTTAGCCTCGGCTCTTTCTAAGAACTGGCCAAAAATTGTGCGCCTACGCCCACTGGTCGTGGCAATCGGAAGAAAGAAGTTTGTTGTGGCCAACTGCATAATACATGCTTATAATAGCTCAGTATTAATTGCTAAGATGGCAGAAAGCATTTTAACATAAATATAATAATATTTATGAATTTAAAAAATAAAATTTATAAGTTTTCGATTAATAAACAAAAAATTTCCAGCGGGACTCGAACCCAGGTCATTTAAAATAACATGTAATCGTTAGCTAAACATAATTAAAGTCACAGCTGATGAGCTCATCAGCTGGTCAGCAGCTTGGTGCGAAACAAAACAATGTATACACACTTGGATGTGTATACACTTACAAACAGTTGTTTACACATGCGTACATATATATATGCATGCATAGAAAAACTGCTTGCCACGCAGCGTGGCAAATCGGAAAAGTTGTTTTAGTTTTTGCTTAAATGCACAATTCATATGCGTATGTTTATAAATTATTATCAATTGGCAGCATGCATTTTATAATAAATATACAAATATAAAAAAAAATAAAAATAAAAATAATAATTTTTGAAAAAGTGTTTTTTGCGGGATTGGAAACCCACGCACCTAAGTATAGCTTGCATAGCGCTTAACACCAGGACCACTGCCCTGATCAGGACTTTGTTAACTAAAACCAAATAAGCCATTGCTAGAGCGCATTTTGACAAAACTAAAGTAACGATAGAAAAATTCGCAATTCTTAGAATATTCTGGCATGCAAACTTTTGTATGCAACAGAGAAAATTGTGTGTATACTCGTATAGTGTGTACACGTGTAAATCTGTATGTAAATATGTATAGGAAAAACGTTTGTTGCTTGCCATGTACGTTTTCTAATTGCCGAAATATTTCGTTAATTAAATGTTTATTAAATAAATAAGATGCACCTATGGGAACAAAGTATTTCGCCGTTAGTTGCGCCTAACTGCAACGTTCTTACTTGTTTGAGCATAACTTCTACACCGTTTTAGCTAAGGACTTCAAATTGACATATTTAGATAGATATTATGAATACGCAGATTATGTAATTTTCAGATTTTGGATGCCACGCCCCCTTCGCCCTCAATTTGGGAAAAACGCATTTCAAATACTAGAGACTTGAAATTTGGCACATAGATACATATAGATACTCTTAATCTACTCTGAATTTCATGAAGATCATCCATCTAGCAATGGAGATATAAGCGTTCAAAGTTCAGCCCAACCCACCCCCAAGCAACGGCAGCAACTGCGCGGTTAGCAGAGCGCGCGTCTATACGTGCTTAAAGAAGAAGAGTATCACCTTTTTTGGGTTCAGGGTATCTCGTAGTCGAGCCGTCTCGACTAGAGCCTTCTTACTTGTTTATTTTTATACGTCGTAAAAATTTAATTTTAGAAGAAAAGAATTTTCGTATGCTGTAGTTACTTAGTACAAAAGTGAACTGAACAAAAAAATTTTGATCAGCCAGATATCGTACGATTATCGAATCGTACGATATCTGGCTGGTCAGGGCCCACTTATTTCATAGTATAACAAGTAAGAAAGCTGTAGTCGAGACTGCTCGACTACGAAATCCCCTGCGCCCTTCTTCGAACGAATAATATTCCAAGAATTATTCGATTCGTTTCTACACGCATGCAAAACCACGCGAACACATAGACGCTGATCTACGCTTGTATGCATGTAAGCATTGCAAGCGTCTTGCTGTCTCGCTGCTTTGCTGCTGCGCCACATGGATTTTGATGAGAAACCTTTGATGATTAATAATTCTGTTGGTAGATGGACAATCGTATTGATATCTTCAGATTATGATTATGATATTTATATCTATATGCTAAACAAAACTTCATGTCTCTAGTATTTGAAATGCATTTCTTCGCATTTTTGTATATTTGAAAAGTTATCGATAAACGAATTTATCGGGAACCAGTTATAAAATTCTAGCTAATTCATCTTTAGAGTTAGAGTCTCCAAGTCTTCTGCATATATATAGATACTAATTTAATACAATTTCGGTTTTTGTTAGATTTTAGATTACAGTCCCCACTTCGCCCCACCACCCCCAAATATGAGCAAAATTCACTTCAAATACTAGAGACATGCAGTTTGGTTTAGCATATAGATAATAATATCATAATCATAATCTGAAGATATCAATACGATTGTCCATCCAGAAACATAATTATTTCTCATCAAAATCCATGCGGCGCAGCAGCAAAGCAGCGATGCATGCAAGCGTAGATCAGCGTCTATGTGTGCGCGTGGTTTTGCATGCGTGCAGAAACGAATCGAATAATTCTTGGATTATTATTCGTTCGAAGAAGGGTTCAGGGGATTTCGTAGTCGAGCAGTCTCGACTACAGCTTTCTTACTTTTTTTGTTATCTGTTTGTTTCCGATTTTCCGGTAAACAATTTTATCTATTTATATGGCTAGGGAAGCCCTCAGGCTCCTGTTTGGTACATGACCTACTAAGGTGAGGGTTGTTCCTCAATCATCTGGGCAGACTCATTTGGGCAATTCTTTTTCTATTGTTTATCTTTATATTATTTAGTTATATATTGCACAACTGAAACCAAACGACAACCAATGCCTATGTTGGGAAGTCCTTATTTATCCTCTTTAGTTCTAAAAGAACCTACTAGGGTAAGGATGATTCCACGATCGAATGGGGCAGTCTAGCGCAATTCGTTTTATATTGCTTTGTTTGGTTATATTATTGCACGTCCTATCCAGACAACCGCGTCAATTTAATTATATGACCACCCGCAATTAATTGTTGCAGTGGTTTATATTATTTTATAGTTAAACTTACGGCACCCATCTCCCATTGCATTGAAAATGGGAATTCAAGTTGATTGAGCCCTGTCCGTTTGTCCGTCCGTCCGTCCGTATGAACGTCGAGATTTCGGAAACTACAAAAGCTAGAGAGCTGAAATTTCACATGAACATTCGTATGTTAGCTACGAGTACGAGGGTTGTTTTTAGATAACTCATCCCATTTCCAAATTATCGATAAAAAATCGAAAATTCGTTTCAATTTTTTAGGTTTTTTGAGCATAACTTCTACATTGTTTTAGCTAGAGACTTCAAATTTGTATACTTAGATAGATATTATGAATACGCAGATTATGTAATTTTCAGATTTTGGATGCCACGCCCCTTCGCCCCCAATTTGCAAAAAACGCATTTCAAATACTAGATACAAAATTTCATAAAGATCGTCCATCTATAAATGGAGTTATAAGCGTTCAAACTATAGCCCAACCCACCCCCAAGCCATGGCAGCAACTGCGCGGTTAGCAGAGCGCGCAATTATATGTGTGTAAATAAGAAGAGTATCACCTTTTTTGGGTTTAGGGTATCTCGTAGTCGAGCCGTCTCGACTAGAGCCTTTTTACTTGTTTATTTATAAATTGTTATAATGTTTGCCTTACGGTAAGGATTTGAACCTCGATACTTGCATACGCTCAAGGAACGCTTGGCATGATACAGAGGTACTACCATTTTACCTGCTAACTTATTTTATGTTATTTTATAATATTTGTGACAACACTTGCTAACGAATTTCTTTTATGTTATTGAATTGACTTACGGCATTCCCATTTTCAATGGGTTCAGGGTATAACAATAATAATAATTCAAATAATAAGAATTACTAAAATGACAATTTATATAACAAAATTTGTACACATTACAACTCTGTGAAATCGTTTACTAATATTATTCTCCACAGGAAGAAGTGTGACGAGCAGCTGCCTTAAAACGATAATCAAGTTTATTAAAACATTACACACACACACGCAAATAATAATACTAATAAAAAGCAACAAAAACTTCAGAAAATAACATAAAAATTAAAAAAAGTATACTTTATTAAACAGTAAATTGCATGCTTTGTATACCCTGAGCCCATTGAAAATGGGAAATCAGGGTATAATGGTTTTGTTAAAAGTATGTAACAGGCAGAAGGAGGCGTGGCAGACCCCACAAAGTATATATATTCTTGATAAGGGTGACGAGAAAAGTTGATATAGCCATGTCCGTCTGTCCGTCCGTATGAACGTCGAGATTTCGGAAACTACAAAAGCTAGAGAGCTGAAATTTCACATGAACACTCGTATGTTAGCTACGCAGTACGAGTTTGTTTTGTTTTTTTCGATAACTCATCCCATTTCCAAATTATCGATAAATAATCGAAAATTCGTTTCATTTTTTTAACGTTTTTTGAGCATAACTTCTACACTGTTTTAGTTAAAGACTTCAAATTTTTATATTTAGATAGATATTATGAATACGCAGATTATGTATTTTTCAGATTTTGGATGTCACGCCCCTTCGCCAACAATTTGGAAAAAACGCATTTCAAATATTAGAGACTTGAAATTTGGCACATAGATACATTTAGACACTCTTAATTTACTCTAAAAATTAAGATCGTCCATCTAGAAATGGAGTTATAATCGTTCAAAGTAGAGCCCAACCCACCCCCAAGCCACGGCAGCAACTGCGCGGTTAGCAGAGCGCGCGCCTATACGTGCGTAAAGAAGAAGAGTATCACCTTTTTTGGGTTCGGGGTATCTCGTAGTCGAGCCGTCTCGACTAGAGCCTTCTTACTTGTTAATTTTTGGCCAGTTCTTAGAAACAGCCGAGGCTAACATAACTGCAAAACCAAATGGTTGCTTACACTCCAAAAATATGAAAATTACAGGATAATTTTTCGATATGCCACACCCCCATTGAGTCTGAAAATTATTTTTGGGTCATCGATAGAGGAGGACATTAGTAACTGAACAATCTAAATTTCAAGCTTCTAGCTCTAAAACTGTAGGAGATATAAACTTTTGCGATTTGCCATGCCCTCTGGGGGCGTACATATATCTACCATAGCTTATTGGTCTTGAGTTGTCAACCCGAGTATACATGCCAAATTTCAAGTCTCTAGTGTTAATAGTGTTCAAAATATAGCACAATTTGATAAATTACTATATATTCAGGTCCGATTTGCCGCGCCCCCAAAGGGCGTAGACATACAACTTTTTGATCGATCTTCATAGAATCATAACATTAACTCACATGCCACATTTCATGTACACATGTTTTCCCCGAATTGCCACGCCGCCAATGGGCGTTGATATATACACCATAGCTTTTTCAACTTGGGTTGTCACCGCGTGTATACATTCCAAATTGCAACACTTTAGCTCATCAACTAATATGATTACTTGCCTATGGGCGGAAGATTTTTCCGATTTGACACGCCCCTAGTGGGCGGATCGGGAAAATTTTTACACTTTATAATTCGGGAGCATATATGAGTATATGTTCCAAATTTAAAGTCTCTAGCTCTAGACAGACGGACGGACAGCAAGACGGACATTGTACAAACCCAATATACTCTTTTTCCCTTTGGGAACGGAGTATAAAACTTGCTTTCGAGGGGCGACAACACATAAAGTTGGGACAGTATTAGAAGAATTAGTATTTGGATTGGTATTTTCTGTTTGAACAACAATTGGAGGAGAAACCAATTGTTGAACAGGGACAAGAGATTCAATAACGGTATCAACCGATAAGGACATTGCCGCAGGGCAGGGCGAGGGGACACGAAGCGATTTAGGAGATGAAGACAAAACAGGTGATGGAGAAGCAAGCGAGTTGGGTGATGATGTTAGCACAGGAGGAGGTACTAACAACGAGGGAATCTCAGATTGAGATTGAGGGCTGTCAAAATTATATTTGTTCAATAGTTCTTCAACAGCTACCAAGTCCCTTGATAATTGCTTAGAAATATTAATTAATTTATAAAATTGAACCCTCACCGTTTGGAAAAATCAAATTGTTTTTCCAAGCAAGTCGGACAAGAGCAACCACCACAACCGATTTTGGCAGTGGACATGACCTTGTCATAGTCCCGCACGGTGAGACCAGCGCATTTAACATGCATCATGTTTTCACATAGCCAGCAATTTACAAACTGGGCAGAGAGCGCAAAAAGCAAATGAAAGACGAAAACATAAATGCAAATAAAGAAATTTTTTCAACTTACCAAACTGCAAAGCAGTATAAAACAAATCAGTAAACCACGGATTAAAACTTCATAAAGATCACAAACAAAGATCTTCGCAGCTATTAATAAACTGCAATTGATTAAACTGCAATTTTATGGAAATCAAAGCACTCTCAACTGAGAACTCTCTCTTTTATGACTTTGGTCTAAGGAAATACAATTATGCTGAGATACTTTTACAATTATTTCATTTATTTTTAATAGAAATTTCTGCTAATTAAAAAAAAAAAAGAAATTTTAAATTTTGATATTATTTCAAATGCAGACAAAGGTGAAGTGAATATGGTCGTAAATAATAATAGATTAGGCTTATATTACGGGGACGGAAGTACATCCTATTTATTACGAATGTGTGTCTGACAGCATGTGTATCAATTCATGCATGTATGAATGTCTGTTCGTATGTGTGAAAGTATATATTGAAATAATTTGCAAGGGTAATTATAACTATATATATGTTAATTGTTATTCTTATAATGTATTAAGTATAAGGGTTGTGTTGACTCTGGTTCTGGACTGATACCGGGGTGTAATTGAACTACATTTTAATTACAGCTGAAAGTTATAAGCATGTATGTATAATTCGAACTTATCTATGGTGAGATAATATATATATATATATATATATATATTCATTTTTCCACTACGTCTTATATATATATATCAAATATAAGTATATATTTAGTTGTAGTATGCTTGCATGGATGTTTCGCGTATAACTTTAATAGAATAAATATTGGATTCATTCATTCATTAAAAGCACATTTACATGTAATTATTTTAAACTTTTATTGATAAACGACACACTCATATCCATATTAGTTCTCCGATGAAAACATGTTGGTGTTGTCCCATTCAAGCTGATTGATGTGGGCAAATCCATCTTTAATCACTAAAGACCAATATTGTTAATTAATTACCTACAAATGATGAAAACGTTTTTTCTATATCTGTACGAAACGTACCGTCTTCGTCTTCCGAATCAGTATTATCCGAATCAGAACTTTCCTCAGATGCGGCATCGGTTTGCATTGGATTAATGGTAATGGTTAATGCAGAATCGTCCCAGATTAAACCTTCGTCTGCTACCTAAAATTAATGGTAATCATTATACTTATGAATATAACCTAACAATAAACAAGAGTGCTCTAGTCAAGACCGTTCGGCTAGGAGATCCCCTGAACCTTTGAATGAACTAATATTCTTCTACTTTACGCACACATAAGCACTCGCAATGCTAACTTTGTAGTTGACGCAGAGGCAGTTGATGGGGTGCAGTTGAGCTATATTTTGGACGCTAATAAACCCATGTCTAAATGGCCTAATTAAAATGTGTCAATTTGCCAAATTTCAAGTCTCTAGTATAGTATATAGTATATAAATACTGTTCTATTGTTTTTGAAAATTTGGGGCGAAGATGAATTCTTTTCAAGTCTCTACCTCAATCGGTGTACAATTTTCGCTTATAAAAACAAGACACATTTTCGATTTTTAACGATGAACATTAAATGAGATGAGTCATCGAAAAAATAAAATGAACTCGTACTGCGCACGTAATACACGCGTATACACTTAAGCTCAGCTCTATAGTTTTTTATACCCTGAGCCCATTGAAAATGGGAAATCAGGGTATAATGGTTTTGTTAAAAGTATGTAACAGGCAGAAGGAAGCGTGGCAGACCCCACAAAGTATATATATTCTTGATCAGGGTGACGAGAAAAGTTGATATAGCCATGTCCGTCCGTCCGTCCGTCCGTATGTATGAACGCGTCGATATCCGAAGATACAAAAGCTAGAGAGTTCATTCTTTTTGTGTTAGGTCCGTATATTGCGCGCGCAGTACGAGTTTGTTTCAGAAATTCGATAACTTGTATATTTGCAAAGTTATCGATAAACGAATTTATCGGGAACCAGTTATAATATTCTAGCTAATTCATCTTTAGAGTTAGAGTCTCCAAGTCTTTTGCATATATATAGATACTAATTTAATGTAATTTCGGTTTTTGTCAGATTGTGGATTACGATCCCCACTTCGCCCCACAACCCCCGAATATGAAAAAAATACATTTCAAATACTAGAGACATGCAGTTTGGTTTAGCATATAGATATTAATATCATAATCATAATCTAAATATATCAATACGATTGTCCATCTGGAAACAGAATTATTAATCATCAAAGTTTTCTCATCAAAACCCATGCGGCGCAGCAGCAAAACAGCAAGACGCTTGCAATGCTTACACACATGCACACACACATACATGCATGCAAGCGTAGATCAGCGTCTATGTGTGCGCGTGGTTTTGCATGCGTGCAGAAACGAATCGAATAATTCTTGGAATATTATTCCTTCGAAGAAGTGCTCAGGGGATTTCGTAGTCGAGCAGTCTCGACTACAGCTTTCTTACTTGTTTAGTTTACGAAATCGCTGTGTTCCCACGGATGGACAGGGCAATTTCCACTTTTATTTATACATAACAAACAACAAAATTTAAAAGATTTCATACAATTGTGGTAATATTGATTTAGATTTTGATAAAATTTAGTAATGTACAATCAGATTATACTATTTTAACAAGTAAGAAGGCTCTAGTCGAGACGGCTCGACTACGAGATACCCTGAACCCAAAAAAGGTGATACTCTTCTATAGGCGCGCGCTCTGCTATTCGCGCAGTTGCTGCCGTGGCTTGGGGGTGGGTTGGGCTGAATTTTGGACGCTTATAACTCCATTTCTAGATGCACGATCTTAATGAAATTTTCAGAGTAGATTAAGAGTGTATAAATGTAACTATGTGCCGAATTTCAAGTCTCTAGTATTTGAAATGAAATTTTACCAAATTGGGGGCGAAGGGGGCGTGGCAGCCAAAATCTGAAAATGACATATTCTGCGTATTCAAAATATCTATCTAAATATACAAATTTGAAGTCTTAAGCTAAAACGGTGTAGAAGTTATGCTCAAAAAATGGTAAAAAATTGAATCGAATTTTCGATTTTTTATAATTTGGAAATGGGATGAGTTATCGAAAAAACAAAATAAACTCGTACTGCGTAGCTAACATACGAGTGTTCATGTGAAATTTCAGCTCTCCAGCTTTTGTAGTTTCCGAAATCTCGACGTTCATACGGACGGACGGACGGACAGGGCTCAATCAACTTATTTTTTTATGCTGATCAAGAATATATATACTTTATGGGGTCTGCCACGTCTCCTTCTGCCTGTTACATACATTTTCACAAAACCATAAATTGAATCGAATTTTCGATTTTTTATAATTTGGATATGGGATGAGTTATCGAAAAAAACAAAATAAACTCGTACTGCGTAGCTAACATACGAGTGTTCATGTGAAATTTCACCTCTCCAGCTTTTGTAGTTTCCGAAATCTCGACGTTCATACGGACGGACGGACGGACAGGGCTCAATCAACTTATTTTTTTATGCTGATCAAGAATATATATACTTTATGGGGTCTGCCACGTCTCCTTCTGCCTGTTACATACATTTTCACAAAACCATTATACCCTGAATTCCCATTTTCAATGGGTTCAGGGTATAAAAATATCTGACAGGTACACTCTTCTTATTGGATGATAAGCATATTTCTGAAAAAAATCAATCTATTTTACCTTAGGACAAGGCTGATGTCGGTCTGTGTATTTTTGGTTACTTTTTAGCCTTGCAATAGAAATGCCACAGAGTACGACGACAAGAAAGACGCATATTAAGATTATCAGCATAGTTGGATGTGACGCCTCAGCTAACAGAGAAAATTTTAAAAATAATTGTTTATTATTATATTTTCCCTGTTAATAATACAAGTGCTTAAGTGTGAACCAATTTACAAACCCTTGTGCATGATGGACTGTATATGAGACTTAGGCTCTTGTACATCATTGATATGAAGTAAAGAGTTTGAAAAAAACTTCGTATCTGAAAGAACAAATATTAGATCATCTCCACATCTAATCGACTATAGTATCAAATAAAATAATCTACCTTGTGATGGTGGATTCCCTCTCTCGGTTACACTCAGCTCATTGTGATAATTAGATAAGAAATTGTCGTTTCCTTCAACGCTAGTCACGGATATGGATGATGATGGTGGTGCATTGGTTGTCTTAAACGATTGCTTCGGATGCAGGACGGTCAATGTGAGTGTATATTCAACACTCTTATATTGTGCAGATAGCTGCGAACAGGTTAGCTTAAAGACTCTATTAAGATAATATGCCGGTTTTTTATTGCTATAGACTAAAGCACGCAATACGCTGAGATAACTGCGAATTGAATCGGCTCCGATCATCTCAACGCCATCTTTATTAATATTAGTTCTGATATCCATTGTAGATGACAACGACTCATCGCCATCTATTTGAATTTCCTCATGGTCCGGATTTAATGACGGAAATACAATTACACTGCACGAATCAATATTCTCTTTGGAGATCGTATTTTTACTATCAGCATCGGTAGAGAGGCCAATGTGAACTTTGTCCAAGATGTGTACGCCAATTTTAATTTCTTGATAAGAAACGAGTTTATTTTGGATTCCTAAGAAATGAAAAGTTGTTAAGTTTTGTTATTCTTAAAATTTTCATATGCACTCGTTGGCACTCAGTTTATTAAGTTGAGAAATGTAAATATTTGGTCTCCCAATAAAGACGTCTTAAAGTATTATAGATATACCCACCCTCCAATTTTATATACTCATGATATATCCGAAATACGCTATCTGCTACTGTGTTGTTATGCTAACCTGACTACAAAATTGGAAAATTTATAAAATATTGCAGAGCCTATATAGTTGAAAAAACAATATTGATGAAATATCAAAATATGCGCGTCAATACTACACGACTGAATCCCCAAGAAGAACTGTTAGCGGTTCATCGACGTTGCTTCCAAGTGGCCAGATCTCAGAATAAAGAACAAAAATAAATAAAACGAGCGACTACGAAATCGCCTATGATCTTCTTCGAACGAATAATATTCAAAGAATGCTTTGTTTCGATTCTCCACGCGTAACAAACATGCAACAAGGGAATGTTTTCCTGCTAGAGGAGACCTCAGTTAACATAATCTCAAAAAAAAAAAAAAAAAAAAAAATTAAAATATAAACAAGTAAGAAGGCTCTAGTCGAGACGGCTCGACTACGAGATCCCCTGAACCTTGTAAAAAACGTGATACTCTTCTTCTTTACAATCGCATGAGCGCGTGCTCTGCTAACCGCGCAGTTGCTGCCGTGGCTTGGGGGTGGGTTGGGCTATACTTTGAACGCCTATAACTCCATTTCTAGATGGATGATCTTAATGAAATTTTCAGAGTAGATTAAGAATATCTAAATGTATCTATGTGCCAAATTTCAAGTCTCTAGTATTTGAAATGCGTTTTTTCCAAATTGAGGGCAAAGGGGGCGTGGCATCCAAAATCTGAAAATTACATAATCTGCGTATTCATAATATCTATCTAAATATACAAATTCGAAGTCTTTAGCTAAAACGGCGTAGAAGTTGAGCTCAAAAAACGTAAACAAAATTAAACGAATTTTCGATTTTTTATCGATAATTTGGAAATGGGATGAGTTATCGAAAAAAACAAAACAAACTCGTACTGCGTAGCTAACATATGAGTGTTCATGTGAAATTTCAGCTCTCTAGCTTTTCTAGACAATTCTAACGCAATTCAAAAACAATTGTGATTCTTAGAATATACACGCATAGCATCATAGAAAACGGCCCAAGATTTTTTGTGTGTATATGTGCACACGCATACGAAAATTGATTTGCATTGCTCAACGTTGCTTGCATTTCCATTGTTATTTTAATTGTTTTAAAATTTTTAAAATATATAATGGAATGTAATGAGAGTTCAGCATATGATCTACATATTCTATTTAACATTTTAGGTTTTTTTAGAAATCATAACTCTTTTACAATTAGCTTTACATGCACAAATATGTACACATGTATGTACGATTGCAGCCACACGCTGATCTACGCTTGCACATATGTACATACATACATATGTATGTATGTATGTGCGCCCGCAATGCGTCTTGCTGTGTCGCTGCCTTGCTTGCTGCGCCACATGGGTTTTGATGAGAAAATATTATTATATATTCATATCTATATGCCAAACCAAACTGCATATCTCTAGTATTTGAAATGAATTTTTCCATATTTGGGGGTGGTGGGGCGAATTGGGGACCGGAATCCAAAATCTGACAATAATCGAAATTATCTATATTATCTATATATATTATCTATATATATGCAGAAGATTTGGAGTAGAGGTGGGCATGGGCTGGGTTTTTGTCGGGTACCCATGGGTACCCGCGGTTACCCGTGGGTATGGGCTAGAAAATCGAGTTTCGGATTGGGTACGGGCGGGCGCGGGTTATGCCGCTCAACCCGATTTACCCGAAATCATTTGGAAATATGAGAATGTAATTGTGAGATATTTAAATATTTCAATTGCAAATATTTTCTTTTTTTAACTTCGTGCACACTATTTCAAGAGGTGGTCAAACATATTATATGAATCCCTGTGAGCTCTACTACAAGCGAGAGAGTTTCTTCGTCATCGCGAAAATTATTAAATGAAAGGCGCACAAGCGCGAATCTCGACATGTTATTTTTTCAATAAAAATATGTAATTTAAGTGCTGTTTTTTATTTTTTATTTCTGCTATTACTTAGTAAATATAAGCATAAAAATTGTATTTTTCATTAATATTAAAAAAAAAAAAATTCGGGCGGGCGGGTTGGTTTCGGGTTCCAACATTTTTTTAGCTTACGGGTACGGGTAAAATTTTACTCTTCAGCCCATGGGCTGGGTCGGGTTGGGTGCAAAATTTCGGCCCATGCCCACCTCTAATTTGGAGACTCTAACTCTAAAGATGAATTAGCTAGAATTTTATTACTTGTTCCCGATCAATTCGAAATTGTATTAAATTAGTATCTATATATATGCAGAAGATTTGGAGACTCTAACTGTAAATATGAATTAGCTAGAATTTTATAACTGGTTCCCGATAAATTCGTTTATCGATAACTTTGCAAATATACAAGTTATCGAATTTCTGAAACAAACTCGTACTGCGCGTGCAATATACGGACCTAACACAAAAATAATGAACTCTCTAGCTTTTGTATCTTCGGAAATCGACGCGTTCAAACATATGGACAGACGGACGGACAGACAGACGGACATGGCTATATCAACTTTTCTCGTCATCCTGATCAAGAATATATATACTTTATGGGGTCTGAAACGCCTCCTTCTGCCTGCTGTTACATACTTTTAACAAAACCATTATACCCTGATTTCCCATTTTCAATGGGTTCAGGGTATAACAAAAAATGGAAAAATAGAGATTCCGTCTTCAGGGTATAACAAAAAATGGAAGAATAGAGATTCCGTCTTTATCTTTGAAAGCAATATCCAAAGCATTTCACTACTTCAGTCTCCAAAATAATGCCAATCTGTTTTTAATTATTTAATGTCTCTTGGAGTCCAACTTTTTTCTCTCCAACCTAGAAAGGTGGAGTGAATGTACAGAAAGAAAGATTCCATTCAACATTCTTAGAAATATTCAGATGTTTAAAACAAAAGTAAACTCAGTAAACAGATAAAACATTTCCGTACAAAAGCCCATCAGACATATTAATGTCAAGAAGAAGTTTCCAAGGGTTTTCAAATTTCAACAAAAAGTACAAGACGTTAGGGGGTTGTTGAAATACGAACAAAAGTGGTCAAATAGTAGAAGAAATAAGACTAGGACCATACCTATCAACTACAAAGAGGGAGATGTAATGTTAATTAAAAACAACAAGGTTATGAGTAAAAACAAGAAAAGAAAATAAAATTTACTTTAAATCCCAAGGTCGAATATTTTTCACAATCACGTCCCACCCTGACTAAAAAATCTAAATCTTTCTTAAAAGAATATTATACTTTTAAACGTGTTTCCCCACACAAAGCAACACAGCGTTTGGTTACACGTGGTGTTATGATCAGAAGATTCTTGGTTGCCAAGAAGTATTTCGAAGACATCGGAGAGAAAATCGTGCGCTTGGATGCTTGGAAAAACATTGACACAAAGAAATATATTGGACGAACGCATGGAATCGGCTTGTTTTAATTAATTTGGAAATGGAATTTTGATATAAAGGATGAATGCTTGAGCTCGAATGATGCGAATCAACTTGGAATCGATTATTCTCATTATGTTACTCCATGCATAACATAATAAAATTGGAATACTGGAAACAAATATGCTTGATAACGGATTACATTATATCATTATCTTGGACAGTTATATAAATTTAATTAAATAACAAGGTGATCAATAGATAGAAAGGGGATGCCAGGCGATTTTCAGTGACCCCACAACAAATTCCATTGGCTCATCCTCGCAATTGAAGTTGAGTTGAATGAAATTTCAGAATATGTTTTTGTACTTGAAGACTTCTCTATTATCAAAGAAAGGCCATCGAGCAATTATTTTACACCTTCGCGGGAAGAACCTTCGAGGTTGCTTAACTGTTAGCATTCAACAAAAAAGTTTGCCGGAAGCCAACGCGGTTTGCATAAATCTAAACAAAACATATCTTTAGCTTGGGCCAAGCTAAATTCTTTACAACCCTTGATCTGATTTCGGGGTTTCACCAAATCCCTACGAAGGAGTTAGATACTGACAATATCTGTATATAGACGATATTATAGTCTTTAGCAAAGATTACGAATCGCATTGGGACAACCGCGGAACAGTTTTCAAGAGACTAAGAGAAACTAAGCTCCAGCTGAAGGTATTACGTCCCGATGGAAAAAAAAGTGGAAGCTATTAAAGAAATGAGTTAAAGAATTAAAGGGATTATTGGAAGGACAGCAAGACGGACATTGAGCAAACGCAATATACTATTTTTCCCTTGGGGAACAGTGTATAAAAAAAAAACGAATATGAAGGCGTTTTACTGTCTCGCTTGCTCTGAATATGGGCTATGATATGAGACTTTTTTTATGAATAACTCTTATTGTAAATGGACTTTCATAATATAGCTTTCAGATATTGAATATGACATTCATATAAATATGACAAACCTAACTGTCTCTAGTACTTGAAAAATATTATTATTTAGGCCTTATTTTGTACTTTGAATACCTCGCCCCCATGTCCGAAGTCTGAAAAAAAAGAAAAAGTATTTCAAGCACTAAAGACTTGAAGTTTGGCAAATATATGCATTTGGATGATATTATTACGATCTAAAAGTCTCATGATGGTAGTCCATCTTGAAAAGTATTAGATAAGTATTATGAAGTTGGTTGAGCTCAACTAAAACTTTTTTTTACCGGAAATTGTAATCTTTGTTGCCATATGTGAAGACTTCGATGTAAGCTGTTCCCTGTCTATTTGAGCTTTGCGATTTCCCACTGTATACAGACTACCAGTATCTTCGGCCAATTTTTCTCCTGGAATTCTGGCTTGCTGAGTAGGGCCATTTACCATGATATAGGTTTCGATTGTGGGCAAGCGTATAGCACTCTGATTTTTACACATCATTGTCGTACGAACCTCAATATTTCTACGTCCTATTGTTGGTCTCTTTTTAATATTAATGTATTCAATTTGACGCATTAATTTTTCAATATTATGCTTGCTTTGTGCCTCTATATTTATTTCGTTCATTTTTGCATTGACCTGTACTTGAAAATCTGTCCTCTCTTCCTCTGAATGCTGCTCAAGTTGCAATTCCGTCGATGGCAGCAGATGTTCGGCACAGCTCGTTCCGCACTTAATATCTTCAACAGAGAGAACACCGTAGAGAGATAGTTTCACTTCCGATATGTCACCATTGAATCCATGCTTTAGACGATTTTCTGAACTCTGATAACATGCTCCTACTGCCAATGTGGTATTAACTCCATGTGCTGCATGTAGTGGCCAATCATCGATTATCTCCGGATTGGCATGATGGTCCTCAACGGAATTCTCGAATTGTACGCCATCAATGAATAGCTCTACCTTAGACGACTGGTATACGTTGACTACGTAATAATGCCATTCATTGTCGCAAACTTGCGCTATTTTCCATCTCCATTCTGCAGGGCTAAATATGTTTAGATCGCCGTCATTGAAATTCTTGCGCAACAGTAGAATAAGTCGGCAGTTGCGTATGAATAATGCCATATGATGGCGATTCATTTTATGATCGTCCGCGTTGCAAACTATATGTTCTTTTACATGTTTGTTCATTGAGCTTTGACTGCCATGACGAAAGATGGTCACAATGCTAAAAGGCTTCAGCGAGAAATCATGATGGTCAATAAACCCATCAGGTACAACTACTCCTGTTGAGCCATCGAAATGAAAGATCGGCTCGGAGCCCTCGTCATAGCTCAAATCCTTCGTCCAGTCGGCGTCACGAGGCAAAAGATCCCTTATGTTTTTATTCGCTGAACAGTTCGATATATCGCGATCGCAGCCGAATGATATGTGCTTAGTCTTAATGCACATCATAAGAATATCAACAAATTGCTTAGGTCAATACAGATTTATTTCAAAGAAGTAAACATGCTTACCTTAAGAGCAACCGCTGCGTTAATTTTGACATCATTACCTTTACATAATATGTTGCACAATTCCAGTCGCGCATTTGGAAATAGCTGCAAACTCTCTTTACTACCGAACTAAAATGGTTTATTATTTATTAAGGATAGTTTAGGCATTTTTAATTGTATATTTTCATTTTGTATATCTGTGTATCTGTAAATTAATCTTCTTCTTTATAAATAATTTTTTACCCCGAACAAATTTAAAATATAATTGTTTTGTTAAAATTTATATAATTTATATAACAATCGAAGAGCGCTGTGAAAGTATATACATATGTACTATAATCTTGATTGCTACGGGAACTTGAATTCGTATATGAATATATCTCGTAAACCACAAAATCTAAAGTATTGAAATTGTATTGAATATGCTGTCGGTATCCAAAATCTAACAATTGTATTAAATTAATATATATACAGTATGTCCATTAATTGTTTGCAAAACGAAAAAAGTCACACAAATGCGACTTTGACATCATATTTTACTATGAAAGACACTTTTTTTTATAATTTTTTTTTACAGCGTTCTTCTTATATGTATTCTTAATGATACTAAATAAATAAAAAAAATGAGAATAGCAACAGGAACATAAAAAATAATTCAAAACAAAATAAAACAGCAAATATTGACTGTCTATTAATTGTTTGCAAAATGCAAACAATATTGTGAAACCTGTATCATTTGAAGATCAATAATGAAGAAACCATTAGCTTCTATTACACATCTGAGGCGTTGCGACATCGACATTATTAAGGCAGTCATGTCGTAGTATTGGGGTATTTTGCGCCACTTCTCGTTTATGCAACGAATCAAGTCAACTTTTGAAGTTGGACTTCGTTTTGCCACTTTTTTCTTAAGTAATGCCCAAAAATTCTCAGTATGATTGAGATCTGGGCTCTGGGGTGGAGTGTCAATTACTTTGCTGCAATTATAAAGCAGCCAAGTGCGACACAGCAGCGATTTTTACTTCGGATCATTGTCCTGATACAGCTTGTATCTGAGCTTACTGGTGTTTTCTCGATCAAGGAAGCCAAAATTTCTCGCACTTTCTGTCAATTCTTTCTTTAAAATGTCTAAATAATACTCTTTTGTCATGGTATCGTTGAAAATTCGCACCTGCCCTACACTTTTGGAAGAAATACAACCCCACACCATGACCTAAAGCTTGCCAAACTTAACAGTAGGCACTATATTCTTGGCCTGGAGTGCTGTTTTTGGTTTCCGCCAAACTTTTCCAGGGCCATCATTATAATATAGCATGATCTTCGTCTCGACGCAAAAAATTACATCATTCCAATGGCTAAGAGGATTGTTAACATTAAGTCTAGCGAAGGTCAAGCGTTTTTCAATATTTATAGCGGACAACAACGGCTTCTTCCTTGCTATATGATATGAGTATCTGTGGAAATTAAGTACTTTTCTCACAGTCTCAGGGCATACAACTTCTGAAGGTTTATTCTAATATCACTAACTAACTCTTTGAGGCTTGTTTGTGGATTGTTTTCCACGGTCTTTAGAATTTTTGAACAATCCCGTCGAGAGAGCTTTGCTGATCTGCCTCTAGAGGTGTTTAATTCTAGTCTATTTTCTTTTTCTGCCCGACTAATAATATTATAAACAGTTCTAAGCTTAATATTAAACATTTCAGCTAACTCTTTGATGGTCTTTCCTGTTATAACACAGGAATACACTAATTGTATCAAATTATCATCAGTGCGTTTACCAGGCATTGCAAAAATGTAATTTATATCAGAAGTAGTAGTGAATTCAAGAAACTATATAAGCGAATGAATTCACGGAAGACGAGAAAAAAATACGCTACCAGCCGTTTTTGATTTTGATGTTCCGTTAGCTTTTTTCCCGTCTTCTTTCAACTAACGTTTGCATTTCGCAAACAATTAATAGTCAATATTTGCTGTTTTATTTTGTTTTGAATTATTTTTTATTTTTCTGTTGCTATTCTCATTTTTTTATTTAGTATCATTAAGAATACATATAAGAAGAACGATGTAAAAAAAAAAATTATGAAAAAAAGTGTCTTTCATAGTAAAATATGAAAATATATAGTAAATAAACCATCCAATTTTGAAGCTTCTTGCCCACGTAGATCTACCATAGCTTATAGATCTTGGATTGTCAACCCAAGCATACATGCCAAATTGCGAGTACCCATAATACGAGTACCCATAATACATAATACTTGCAAGTCTCTAATATTTTAAATTAGTTTTTTTTTTCTAATATATATATATATATATATATATATATATATATATATATATATATATATATATATATATATATATATATATATATATATATATATTTACATATATTTATTATTATTGTAATTACTAATACATAGATACTTGTTGATACTTACTGTGTAATCAATACGCTCTGGTATGCCCAAGAACTTAGCATCGCACACACGCCGCACTTTGATGCTCACCATAATGGGAACCGATTCCTTCATAGCGCAGTCGTAGGCCACGACGGATAAAATGTGATTGTGAGATATCTTATGAGAGAGAGGCTCTGTATTTTTGATTGAACCCTCGTTATCAATTGTAAATGGCTCATCACTATTTAGTATCTCATATTTGCAGACATCTCCAAACAATGGAGTGCAATCTTTATCTGCTGCTTCGACACGAATAATTTCATTATAAAGTTTACCCTCATCCACTTCGGTGACATATGATGGCTGTAAGAAGGTCGGAGCATACTCATTGATGTCGATTACTGTGATATGAACGTTCGCCGAGTTCGATGGTGTTCCGTCGCAGTAAATTGCGACAATCTCAAAATGGTAGCTTTTACGCTTTTCACAATTGAGTGTGTGGCGAGCTTTTAGTATTCCAAGATTGTTAACCAACTCGATCTAAAAATTGTTTTTTTTTTTTTTTTAATTTTTATTGATATTTTGTAATCCTGTCTTCTATTGTAGTGATTCCTCACCTGGAATGGAATTTCATGATATGGTTTCTTTACAATCCGAAAATTACAAATTTTTTCTTCATCAACATTAATTAACGGCGTTATTTCCACCAAAGTCTCATTTTCCCGAATCAATCCATGGTATGACTTTTCTAAAATATACTCTGAAATCGTAGCAAAATATAAATTTAATCACACATAATTTATATTTCATATATATATATATATATATATATATATATATATATATATATATGGGTAATTCTCCAGAAAAGTCTACTTTTTGTCACGTTCGACACTGGTTTTTTGTAATTGTCTTGATTGTCGGATTAGTTTTAGTACTAATCAAGAGCAATATATTTAACTATTTGTCAAAATAAAGAAGTTTTTTGACAAGACAATTACAAAAAACCAAAGTGTCGAACGTGACAAAAAGTAGAATTTTCTGGAGAATTACCTATATATATATATATATATATCAATTTCATATTTTTAAACAAACCTCGTTGTATTAGATACTCGTCCTCATTTTCAGTAGAAGCGTCAGAATGCACCGAAACTCCGAGGAAACCAATAATTATTAGGCCCAAATAACCAAAACATATGGTTTGTGACAACTCCATAATTCTGAATAAATTATGAATAACAAAGTAAAATCCAAAATAAATGTGTTTACCAAGCTCTGTATTTTCTGTAAAGATTTGTATCGGTAAATGTTAATTATATAGGTACTTCAGTAGTTATACTTGTCAGAAGCACTCAAATAGTAAATATTATTTAATCTTAATATTCTTCATTTTAAATATAATAAAACTTTAATTTGAAAATATATCCTAAATGAGGTACATCTTTAACTCTACGTATGAAAGTGTGTGCATATGTGCTTGAATTTATAAGATACACATTTTACGAGGTACATATTTATGCATATGTGCACATACGTAACTAGATATATACATATAAATATATGCAGATAGGACTTAACAATTTTTGTTTCAAATCCATAATTTTTCACGTATCGACTTCAAAACTAATAATCATTGATTTTGGTTAATGTTCTTAATAGGCATTTGTTTAATTTTAAAGAGAGTATTTGAATATTCAATTTTTCACCCACTCAGGACATGCAATAATCAATATTTATACTTTAACTTTTTTCTGTTCGATTCAATATTGCCGATGGCTTTAATAAGTAACATTTAAAATGCTAGCAACAATTTTATTTGATTTTCTTTTTTTTTTAGAAATCTAATAATTGTTTATATGATATTTTTAATGCGTTTACCAAGCAAAGAATCAGTTGATTTCTAATACCCTAAATAATCCCTAATTATTATCGAGTCGTCTGACTGGTGTATTTTTCCACATCAATTTAGTATAAACGTTTCTAGATACCGATTGCATAAAATGCAGTGCCGATATTAATAATCGAATATTGTAGCTCATATCACTAACCATATAGAGCATATCCTTTTTTTTAACACTAATATATTTTCAAGACCTATTTTATATTATTAACGCGTTTGTCAGACATCACATAAAAACGGTAAGAAATTTTAAACACATTTATTTAACTTGAAAAACCACACTGGCCACACTGTCGACGAAAAAGAGCGCTATTTAAATGTGTTTAAAAAGTCACAAATATCAAATTATACAAATAAAAGAATATCTATTTTGCAATTCAAATAAATTAAAATTTTTACATATTAGATTCCAAAATATAGTTGCTTACTTTTTATTTACCAATGCCAAGTCTTCTAATTAGATAGGTAAATATGGATATATTCTTCGAATCGAATTGTATGATTATAAAGTATTTTAGCGACGTAAATTATTAAATGAAAAGCTACAAAATTATGTCCTTTTAATCGACGGACGGAAAAATAATCTAATTTCATAATTTGTATATGTATAGGTATGCCGAATAAAAAAATTAAAAATTGTATTTATAGTCCTTAATGGATTATTGAGAGAGGAGGACTGAGCAAAAAAGAAAATCTAAATTCGCTGAAAATCACTGAGATTGTGAATTCAACCCTAGTTGCTTCTCTATAAACATTGTTTGAAAAAAAGTCAGCAACAGTTTTTACCCACGATTTCATTCATGGCGTAAATGTGTGCGCGCACACATTTGGACATAAATATGTTCATGTACAAACATACATATGTAACTGGAAAACGACCACCAACACCCACGTATACTTATCGCAAGATATCCGAAGCAGGCAGCCGAAGCACGATTCGGCATCGAATACAAACAAACACGTTAATCGGAAGGAAGTTAGTAAACGAACATCTAGATTTTCAGAGCCACTCTGTATATGTTGCGTGTTCCATTCAAGTCGAACATTTTCTTGTGAATTCCTTTTACTTTATTTGGCCCGCAAGAACATTTAGTAATTCATTCAGTATCCTATATATACTAAAAAAAGGCAAAGAAACTTCAACTTATTCTGTGTGTGCAACAGCTGTGAACTGAAATTAAATGTGAATTCCATGTAATCCTTTGCAGACTGTTAATAAATAAATGTACGTAATTATTTACACACACACACACACACACACACACACACACACACACACACACACACACACACACACACACACACACACACACACACACACACACACACACACACACACACACACACACACACACACACACACACACACACACACACATATATATATATATATATATATATATATATATATATATATATATATATATATATATATTGTATTTAAAATATATGTATATAGTAAAATTTTAGCGGGTAAATATTAGGTAAACGATTGTATGAAAGTGTGAATATTTTTTATGCCAGTAAAAGACGTCGATGGCTGGTGGAGTAAACCACCCACGCCTCAGTTTCCCTTGAGTGTGTGTAATGCGTGTGGGTGTGTAATTCTACGCATATGTATAGATGAATATATACATACATACACAGGTATATAAGTACACAGGTATAAGTTTTGTACATATTTTTTAATATTGGTATGATATATTTTCTATAGTGTAACAGTAAAAAAAAAAAATAATAAAAAAATAAAGATGACTGCGACTTTTGGTAAATCATCGCATCAAAGATACAAACACGTCTATGTACACGGGATGAGGCTATCAACGAAAATGATTCCTATAATAAATGGAAAGGCATATATTTATTACAGAAAAAGTAATTCTTAATTTATACAAACGATTCAATTTAATTAAATTCACGTTTTAAATAACAGCACTAATATTTGTTTTTGTCGAGCACCTGCACCAAATAGTTTATTAAGAAAATTTCAAAACATAAAATATTTAAACATAGTTTGAGTCTACATATGTATATACATACATGTATGTATGTATATGTTTTTTTTTTTTTGTATATACATATGTATGTATGTATACGTATATTTAATTTTATATTTAATTTTCTATTATAAGCAAGGGTAACTATTTTAATCAAAAATTCATAAATGCAAGGCGTATATTTAATTCAATTTAAAACAAGTAAGAAAGCTCTAGTAGAGACTGCTCGACTATGAGATCTCCTGAACCCTGAACAAGAATATTCTAAGAATTATTGGCTTCGTTTCTGCATGCGCGACAAACTATACATGCACAAACACGCACGCATCCACAAGCTGATATACGCTTGTACGCATATACACACATATACACACATTTGCTCGCTTACTCTGCAACGTGGGTTATGTTATGAGAAGTTATCTACTGATAATTCTATTTGGGTAGATGGTGAATTGAATGATATGTATATGTATATATATATATAAATAAACGCTAACTCCAGAAGTGAGAAATAGGTCCTGTATTTTTGGTGCCTACTTTTTATACCCTGAACCCATTGAAAATGGGAATTCAGGGTATAATGGTTTTGTGAAAATGTATGTAACGGGCAGAAGGAGACGTCGCAGACCCCATAAAGTATATATATTCTTGATCAGCATAAAAAAATAAGTTGATTGAGCCCTGTCCGTCCGTCCGTCCGTCCGTATGAACGTCGAGATTTCGGAAACTACAAGAGCTAGAGAGCTGAAATTTCACATGAATACTCATATGTTAGCTACGCAGTACGAGTTTATTTTGTTTTTTCGATAACTCATCCCATTTCCAAAATTTGTTTCAATTTTTTACTTTTTTTTGGGCATAGCTTCTACATCGTTTTAGCGAAAGA
Source organism: Drosophila buzzatii (assembly GCA_035045845.1). NCBI lineage: Eukaryota > Metazoa > Arthropoda > Insecta > Diptera > Drosophilidae > Drosophila > Drosophila buzzatii. The sequence goes on along the minus strand of JAWNOS010000409.1, from coordinate 178,407 downwards.
CTTTAAATTTGTATATTTAGATAGATATTATGAATACGCAGATTATGTAATTTTCATATTTTGGATGCCACGCCCCCTTCGCCCTCAATTTGGAAAAAACGCATTTCAAATACTAGAGACTTGAAATTTGGCACATAGACACATTTAGATATTCTTAAGCTACTCTGAAAATTTCATGAAGATCATCCATCTAGAAACGGAGTTATAAGCGTCCAAAGTATAGCCCAACCCACCCCCAAGCCACGGCAGCAACTGCGCGGTTAGCAGAGCGCGTGCTTATACGTGCGTAAAGAAGAAGAGTATCACTTTTTTTGCAGGGTCCAGGGGATCTCGTAGTCGTAGCCGTCTCGACTAGAGCCTTCTTACTTGTTATACCCTGCTTTTTACTCTCTGCTCTCTTCTCACAAAAATATATGTATGCTGGCACAAACAACAAGCAGCTCACAAAAATTGAAATTTCTTCTCGACGCGATCCCATTGGTTCCCTTCTGAGCGAAGGGTATACCGAATTCTTAAAGGGCTTTGCCATGCTCATGCAAAATGTTAGCGTTTTCATGATTATTTGTGGAAAGGGTATGAAAGCGTTGATGTGCATAAAGATTTGTGCCAGCAACATATATTTTTGTGAGAAGATAGCAGAGAGTAAAAAGCATGGGGCAGAAAGAGAAAGAGAAAGAGAGCAAGGGAAAGAGCGGCACATGTCAGGCTTTTTTGGAAAATCGACCGTCACCGTCGAGCGCTCGAAGCGGAATGATTTTGCCATCAGCAATTTTTCTCTCCCGACCCGAAAAGTAAAAACCCGAGCAAATACGAAGTTGATGGGGTTCTAATGTCAAAAAATAAGTGTTCACATTAATTTGTTCCAGTTGTCCAGTCTATGTGTTGTATGGTTAGTGGTCCAACTCACCCGAAAGCCACGGACGCAACTTCGCGGTTAGCAGAGCTCGCGCTCATGCGTTCGGAAAGAAGAAGAGTATCACATTTTTTTTGCAGGGTTCAGGGTATCTTGTAGACTAGAGTCTTCTTACTTGTTTTAAAACTAATTTATGTAATATATATAAATAATAAATGTGCTAATCCATTTTCTTATTTCGAACTGACAGACCATATCAATATATTAAAAGACAAATCTACTCGATGTTATATGCACAATACACATTCCTGGATTTTAATTAGATAATTATCAGAGATGCATTATTATAACAATATGGTAAGTCTATCTTAGATTGCATGCCGTTTATGCCACTTTACAATATTTAGTAACATTACAACAGAATTACAGAATCTTCGTATCCATAATATCTATATAAATATATAAATTTGAAGCTTAAACGGTGTAGATAATTTATCGATAATAAGAAAAGTATGATCTATGCTGAAGCAAACAAAAAAAGAATTAGCAAGAATAACTGTAAAATGCTCTATTTTTGGCATTTTATAGTTACTTATGTAACTTATGCATTTGAACTGATGCTTATGTGTTTGCAAAAGTATTTACACACATTTTTGATGCGTCAAAAGTATTTACACAAAACTTTATTATAATATTTTCTTTGAATTTTGTGGGGGAATTTCAATTTTTTTTTTTTTTTTAATTAATAACTAATAATGATTATTAATAACTAATATTCCGTGATTCCACCTTTGGCATCAATAACTGCCTGTAATCTGGCTGGAATCGATTCAACTAAACGTCGCGCATAGCCAATATCCATTTTCTCCCAAATTTCTTTGACTTCCTTGATCGTATCATCGCGTTTCCGGGTTCTATCGATTGTTCTCTGACCCTTGATGAATGACCAAACATTTTCAATAACATTTAGGTCAGGGCTCTGGGCAGGCCAGAGAAGAACAGCCATTTTCATAGCCTTTAAGAACTTGGTTGCACTGATCCCTTGTGACATGGAGCATTGTCTTGTTGCAGAATCCAGTCGCCGATAGGAAATAGCCGGTCCCCAGAAGCAAAAGCATGATTGTTTACTATCAAAAGATATCCGGGCTGATTGAAATTGCTTTCTATTGGAATGGAGTCTCCAAATCCGTAATAGCTCATATATCCCCAGAACATCACTGTGCCTCCACCAAATCTATTAATCGGTTAAAATACGAGCCCTGGATCTAAAAAGCAACCTCATCTGTCCAAAACTCTTTAGGCTTTTGAATGTATTCCAATGCAAATGAGAGACGTTTTGCTTTGTTAGCTTCGGAAATGTGTGTAGTTTTGCGTACTACGCAGGTTCGAATGTCGATATCCTTTAACCTCCAACGTATTATAGCATCACTAACTAACACCAATCATGGTTTTGCTTCTGGAGACCGTCTATTTCCTATCGGCGACTGGATTCTGCAACAAGACAATGCTCCATGCCACAAGGGATCAGTGCAAGTTCTTAAAGGCTATAAAAATGGCTGTTCTTCTCTGGCCTGCCCAGAGCCCTGACCTAAATGTTATTGAAAATGTTTGGTCATTCATCAAGGGTCAGAGAACAATCGATAGAACCCGGAAACGCGATGATACGATCAAGGAAGTCAAAGAAATTTGGGAGAAAATGGATATTGGCTATGCGCGACGTTTAGTTGAATCGATTCCAGCCAAAGGTGGAATCACGGAATATTAGTTATTAATAATCATTATTAGTTATTAATTAAAAAAAAAAATTGAAATTCCCCACAAAATTCAAAGAAAATATTATAATAAAGTTTTGTGTAAATACTTTTGACGCATCAAAAATGTGTGTAAATACTTTTGCAAACACATAAGCATCAGTTCAAATGCATAAGTTACATAAGTAACTGTAAAATGCCAAAAATAGAGCATTTTACAGTTATTCTTGCTAATTCTTTTTTTGTTTGCTTCAGCATAGATCATAGAATACGAAAAACCCGCTACTTGTGCGTTTGAGTAGCAGAAACAACGAAAAAAATGCTTTCAAAGTTGCAGAAGATAAAAATAATGTGTTGTGTAAATACTTTTGACCACCCCTGTATGTCGTAGCATTAGAATTATAATTCTGGCCTTCCATCATAAGCTTGTTATCTAGCGAATTTTCGGAGTCGCCCGCTTCTATCACCAAACGTCTTTCTTTCTTAACCAATTCTTATTGACTGCCTTCTTCAGCTCCTCTGTCAAAACTGCCTCTTGGTTACATATTCTAGTTTATCAATATCGTAGCAACTCTGTGCGAAGGACATAGCCCTCTCGCTCTCACTCTGTGACATCCGAGACCACGCTCAACAAAACCTATGGTTGTCTCATTTTTAGTGACACATCCTTTAATGTCAATCATAACGCAACAACCAATACAACGTCCCAATGTCACACCGATACGACATATAATACTTATTGCTAAGGGATAGAATCAGGATTATCTGCCTATTTATAGTCCACACATGTGGCCTTTATGGTTATCTGTTGTACTACCTGCTAGTTGTTGAGTGCGTAAGATATATGCTTATACTTTGTATGTACATGCCTGAACATTCTGCGGGGGCCAGAGCAGTGTGGTAAATAGGCAAACTGGGCGCTGGTAGTGGTTCCGATGCCAAGTATAGTTGAGCCTCTTTGAAATGTGTACGCTATTTATTGATGACGTTATTATACCCTGAACTCATTGAAAATGGGAATTCAGGGTATATGGTTTTGTGAAAATGTTTGTAACAGGCAGAAGGAGACGTCGCAGACCCCATAAAGTATATATATTCTTGATCAGCATAAAAAATAAGTTGATTGAGCCCTGTCCGTCTGTCCGTCCGTCCGTTCGTCCGTCCGTATGAACGTCGAGATTTCGGAAACTACAAAAGCTAGAGAGCTGAAATTTGAATACTCGTATGTTAGCTACGCAGTACGAGTTTATTTTGTTTTTGTTCGATAACTCATCCCATTTCCAAATTATCGATAAAAAATAGAAAATTCGTTTAAATTTTTTATGTTTTTTGAGCATAACTTCTACACCGTTTTAGTTAAAGACTTCAAATTTTTATATTTAGATAGATATTATGAATACGCAGATTATTCAGCTTTTGGATGCCACGCCCCCTTCGCTCACAATTTGGAAAAAACTCATTTCAAATACTAGAGACTTGAAATTTACACATAGATACATATAGATACTCTTAATCTACTCTGAAAATTTCATAAAGATCGTGCATCTAGAAATGGAGTTATAAGCGTTCAAAGTTCAGCCCAACCCACCCCCAAGCCACGACAGAAACTGCGCGGTTAGCAGAGCGCGCGCTTATACGTGCGTAAAGAAGAAGAGTATCTCCTTTGTTGGGTTCAGGGTATCTCGTAGTCGAGCCATCTCGACTAGAGCCTTCTTACTTGTTTCATCTGATGCCGATGCCAAAATCTCCAAATGGAAGCTATGCCCATTTTTGTGATGATTCTGTCCTAGGGTAACTATTAAATCGGTTGGACTTGGCAGTTTCCTTCGGTATATTACTGTTGCTGCTATACCCGCTGAAGTTCTCGCCCGATGTAGCTAATATATTTGCAGCCTCCGTCTCAGAGGCAGTTGCCAGACTTGAATCTTCTGCTGTGATCTTAAAAGAATTTAGGCTAATAATATAATGTTTACCATCAGTTGGATTTGCAGATACAGTCGCAGTTTCCGCGGAAGTTTTATCATCTGTCATGATGCTAACAATGGTAATATCATTAAATGGTTGAATTGTCAATTGGATATCTGTTGATTTATCCTCAACGGTACTCAACGTTTATGTCGATGTTGAAGATGTGAAAACACTCTCGCATCCATCCTCTATAACCTCCGGCTCTTGAGGTCGATCCTTTGTCAGAATTGGTAGTGAACAGACTTACACTTACATATGTATTTCTTGTTACTACATGAACTTTAATATTTTTATACTCTGTTCCCAAAGGGAAAAAGAGTATATTGGGTTTGTGGAATGTCCGTCTTACTGTCCCGTCTGTCCGTATGAACGCAATATTTTTCGCCGCTATTAGAGCTACAGACTTACAGAAATTTGGAACATATACTAAAATATGCTCCCGAATCATAAACTGTAAACATTTTCCCGATCCGCCCACTAGGGTCGTGGCAAATCGAAAAATTCGTGCGCCCGTATGCCGTATATATGAGAGGCATAGAGACAGTGAGTGAGAGAGTGAGTAAAGAAAGAATAGCACACAGCGGTGCCTCATATGAGAAGAGAATCATTTCGTTCGAGCACTGGCAGGGAACTGAATATCAACTGCTATATTTTCGCTATATCATAATCTGCTTCGTGAAAAAAATTTGTTCTAGTTGTCCAGTAAGTTGTAAGCTGTCTAGAAGAAGTAAGAAAGCTGTAGTCGAGACTGCTCGACTACGAAATCCACTGAGCCCTTCTTCGAACGAATAATATTCCAAGAATTATTCGATTCGTTTCTGCACGCATGCAAAACCACGCGCACACATACACACTGATCTACGCTTGTATGCATGTATGTGTGTGTATGAACCCATTGAAAATGGGAAATCAGGGTATAATGGTTTTGTTAAATGTATGTAACAGGCAGAATGAGGCGTGGCAGACCCCATAAAGTATATATATTCTTGATCAGGGTGACGAGAAAAGTTGATCTGCAAAAAAACTAATACTCTTCTTCTTTACGAACGTACGAACGTCTATGTGCCAAATTGCAAGTCTCTAGTATTTGAAATGATTTTTTTTTCGAATTGGTGGCGAAGGGGCATCCAAAATCTGAAAATTACATAATCTGCGTATTCATAATATCTAGCTAAATATACAAATTTAAAGTCTCTAGCTCGAACGGTGTAAAAGTTATGCCCGAAAAACCTAAAATATGTAAACGATTTTTCGATTTTTTATCGATAATTTTGAAATAGGATGAGTTATCGAAAAAACAAAATAAACTCATACTGCGTAACTAACATACAAGTGTTCATGTGAAATTTCAGCTATCTAGCTTTTGTAGTTTCCGAAATCTCGACTTTCATACGGACGGACAGACGGGCGGACAGACGGACGGACGGACGGACGGACAGACGGACAGGGCTAGATCAGGGTATAAAAATCTCGTACTGCGTAACTAACATACGACTATTCATGTGAAATTTCAGCTATCTAGCTTTTGTAGTTTCCGAAATCTCGACGTTCATACGGACGGACAGACGGACAGGGCTCAATCAACTTATTTTTGTATGCTGATCAAGAATATATATACTTTGTGGGTTCTGCGACGTCTCCTTCTGCCTGTTACATATATTTTCACAAAACTATTATACCCTGAATTTTCAATTGGTTCAGGGTATAAAAATTATAAGATTAAGGCTGGGACATGCCAAAATAACGCAAGAATACATCAGCACCGACAACACCCTACCCTGCCCCAACTGCCAAACAACCACAAATCTAAATATAAACACATTCTCTGAGACTGCCCTGCAACCTCCCACCTTAATACTCAAATTTTCCGAAACACATGCCCCTTATCAATACTCACAAACCCATCTGGGAACAGCATTCCTATACTAATAGATATTCTTAAAAATATGCAAATAAATGTAAATAATGTAATCTAATGTAATAATATATGTAAAATATGTAATTACCACCATCAAGCCGAAGGCAATAGTAGCCAGTGCTTAACTATAGATAAGTTTTAATTTCACATTAACTCTAAGCTCTAAATAAATACATCAATTTCAATAATGATTGAAGATACCTTCTTTATATCAGATCCCTGTTGTTTAAAGTACATCCAAAATAAGGTGCTATTTACATAACTGAAAAATATGTCAAGTTTGATTTGTTCCTCGGTAGTTAACGTTGGACAATTATGATTTAATAAATCAAATCGTTTTCTAAACTGGTGGAAAAGTTTTCGATTATTGCAAGTAACTGATTGTCATTTGGCTGTCCATTAAACATACTAAATTTATTTTTACGGTTTGGATTATTTATAAAATCCATAATAAGATGATAGACGATGAAACTTTTTTCTACAACAAACCTTACTTTAGAGCTGGGAAACCATCAACATGACCATCGATATAATCGATGGTTTTTATGTTTTACCACTAACCATAAAACACATAGTCCGGACGACTAGAACAAACTTTTTTCACGAACCTGATTTTGATTTCCCGTCCTAATCGTCTTCCTATTTACTCGGCTCTGCATTTTACTGCTCGGGAAACGAAAATATAGTAGTTGATATTCAGTTCGCTGCCAGCGCTCGAACGAAATAATTCTATTCTCATATGAAGCGCCGCTGTGTGCTATTCTTTCTTTACTACTATGCCTCTCATATATGTATATATGTATGTACGTGTGTGTCTACGCAGGCACAAGCCAGCAGCTCACAAAAATTGAAATTTGTACGCGCGTCGCGATTCGCGACGATCCCATCTTCACTTCTGTGTATGCCGAGCTCTTAAAAAGTTTTGCCATGCACATGCAAAATTTTAGTGTTTTCGCTGATGTACATAAGCATTAGTTTTTCGCGATGAGCATGCACACACACATTTACTGTGTCTGCTCATTTATTTAGAAGTTAGAGATAATCTATATCTACATATATCTTCTATTTCTAATATATATATAAAACAAAGTCGGGATTTTTACGATACTTAAAACTCGATATCTGCTGGACCAATTTTCATAGTTTTTGATTTGTTGAATTTGTCTCCGCCCCGAGTAGCAGTATCTTAAAAATAGTGAAAAATTGATGAATACGTTATTTTCCTAATTGTACTCTGCTCAGTTCATTTCATGTTTTTTCAAACGCTTAGTTCACTGTGACGCTTACTTCATTGTGAGAAATTGAGGTTTAACCCTCTAATGCTGTTTTCTAAACTATTGGAGGAAAATAATTGGAACAATTTTTTTTTAAGTAAATTTAGGCTTCTAAACTCAAAAATGAACTCAGAAAAAATATAGAAGTTTTTGTTTAGCCGTCAGGTGCAAAAAAGGTAATAAGTGTCTCAAGACACTCTTGGGCATCTAAGAGTAAAAAAAACGTATTTAATAGAAATGTTAATTTTTATTATTCATATGATATGTTTTAAAACAATTTTTTGTTGATGTGCAGCATAGATGTAAATTACATTTTTCACAAATGCATTGCGTTTGTGATGATTTACAGAGCTTGCACCGTCTCTTATTGTCCCGATCCAACCAATTTGGGAAGTGGTTGACTTGGTCAAAACGTAATTCCGCTATTGGGTGTAAAGTTTTTTTTCCAAGTTTAAGCTCAAGCTGTGATGGTCGGGCCCGTGGGGATTGTGAAAAAGGTGACCGATCTGTTCGCAAAGATGGTGACTGCATCTGGTCTTGTAGAGATACGGTACTGACTGGACGACCTGCGTGGGCTTTATTTCTAAAAGCCACCAATCCTTCAGCGATTGACTCGCGAAAATCGGGAAGTTCCATCAATTTGTCACTGATTGCGTTTTGTTTTTGAATTCGCCTATAAAGAATATAAGCATTTGTTGCTGCCATATCAATACAATGATAAAAAATTCGAGTAGCAGCATCTTTGGTTTTAGCTTTGATGTGATAACGGCCCATGGTAAAAAAAGTTGCTTGCAGCCCCAAAAGTGTCTCAAGACACTTATCACTGTTTTTAAGCTACAACGCACATTTTTTATTTATTTTTATTTTTGTAAACTAGTTTTCATTGTAAATAAACATACCTTCCAATAAAAAATTATTTTAAATGGATTGCTTTCACAGATTTTGTAAAATAATTGTTGCACAACAGCACATGCAGCAGATCAATTTACACGCGCGAAAAAACATATGTTTTGTGTTTATGAAAATAAAAAGTACCGTTTAAAGCACTGGAGAGCTTTTAAAGCTTTTTTCTCAGTAAATTTGAATGTTTTATTAACGATCAAGCAATATTTGAAAGACAAAAAAGCTCCCATTTTTTTTTTAAATTTAAAAATAAAATAAGTGTCTCAAGACACTTATGAGCGTTAGAGGGTTAAGTTATTCGTTTCCTAACAGTTAAATACTGTAACAACTATTTATGTGTGCGTTCAGAAATTTATTTCTTGCAAAATATATAAGTATTACTATTAATAATAATGCCGTGTCCTAGAAGATCTAATCTTTCGCAGCGGACCCGTAATGCCATTAGGCATCGGAATATCGCGAGTCAATTATCTGACGAAGAACGAGAAATCGCCCGAGAAAAGCGCCGCATCAGTATGCAGCAAAGAAGGGCCTTAATTCGTGCTTCTCACAGAGGAATAATCTTCGAAGTGCAAGAAGAAATGGTTCAAGTATTGATTTGAATCGAGCAGCATTTCAAGAAATCTCGATCTTGAGGCGAATCAGAAGATGCATAACCAGGCCTTGCTCTTGATCGAAGATATGTGTTACCTCATATGCGGCAGTTTGTTAGTTAGGTTAGGAACGCCATCGCCAGATCGCGGAATGAATAATGCATTTAATAGAGAATTAGAACGTGAACGTGAATATGATCCACATGAACTAATCCTATCAGTTCAAACGAATGTAACACTGTTGAATCCTAAACAGAGGGAAGTCTATGATACACTGATTAATGCAATTGATGAAGGAAATGGTGACTTATTTTTTTTGGATGCCTCCGGTGGAACTGGGAAGACATTCCTCATGTCATTGATTTTGGCCACTGTACGTGCGAGATCTGAAATTGCGGTAGCAATTGCATCTTCTCGAATAGCGGCCACATTGTTGGACGGATGCCGTACGGCTCACTCAGCGTTAAAATTGCCATTAAATCTTCAAACTAGTGAACAACCGACATGTAACATTTCGAAACACTCCGCAAGTTTTAGTAGCATCAAAAATTTTCATATGGGATGAATGCACAAACGCGCATTGGAAGCACTAGACCGAAAAGATCTGCGCAATGACTCGAGATGTTTTGGTGGTTCAATGATTTTATTATCTGGCGATTTCCGACAAACACTACCAGTAATTCCAAGATCAACTGCTTACGACGAAATAAACGCTTGCCTCAAAGCATCAAATCTGTGGCGATATGTAAACAAACTTCAACTGTCTGTAAATATGAGAGTTACATTGTTGAACGATCTATCTGCTTATGATTTCTCGAAGCAATTGCTGAAGCCGTGTTCCTGTTGACGAATCGAGCGGTGTGATTCCATTTCCTCCAAATTTTTGCAATTCCGTCTCATTAAAAGATGAGCTTATCAACAAAGTATTTCCGGATATCATTGCTAACGACAAAAATACTAATTGGTTAAGAGCAATTTTGGCGGCTAAAAATAAAGATGTACATGACCTCAATTTTATAATTCAAAATCAAATCGTCTGTATGCATTCAAATCTATCGACTGTGTAACAAACGACGAAGAAGCCACTAATTATCCAACTGAATTTTTGAACTCCTTGGATGTGCCTGGTTTACCACCGCACAATTTACAACTGAAGGTTGGCTCGGTAGTTATCAGGCTTAGAAATTTAAACCAGCCAAAACTGTGCAATGGAACGCGTTTGGTGATAAAAAAAACTGATGAGTAATGTAGTTCACGCGTCGATACTCAAAGGAAAATTTAAAGATGAGGTAGTTCTTATTCCAAGGATTCCGACGATCTCAATAGATATGCCCTTTGAGTTTAAACGAATTCAATTCCCGATTCGTCTTGCCTTCGCCATGACGATCAACAAATCACAACAAATCAACAAATCCTTGACTATTTGCGGCCTCAATCTAGAAAATGCGTGTTTTTCGCATGGTCAATTGTACGTGGCATGATCACGTGTCGGCAAACCATCTGCATTATTTGTTCTTGCACCTGACCAAAAAGCGAAGAATGTCGTTTACCACAAGGTGCATTTGTTGGAAAGGTCTCGGGCTTCGTGAGGTTTATAGCAAAGAAAAATATAAAATTACGTTCATTCTGATGCGATATAAACAAAACAATATTAAACAGTAAATTGTATGCTTTTTATACCCTGAACCCATTGAAAATGGGAATTCAGGGTATAATGGTTTTGTGAAAATGTATGTAACAGACAGAAGGAGGCGTCGCAGACCCCATAAAGTATATATATTCTTGATCAGCATAAAAAATAAGTTGATTGAGCCCTGTCCGTCTGTCCGTCCGTCCGTCCGTCCGTATGAACGTCGAGATTTCGGAAACTACAAAAGCTAGAGAGCAGAAATTTTACATGAACACTCGTATGTTAGCTACGCAGTTCGAGTTTATTTCGTTTTTTCGATGACTCATCCCATTTCCAAATTATCGATAAAATCGATAATAATAAAATCGAAAATTCGTTTCAATTTGTTAAGTTTTTTTAGTATAACTTCTACACCGTTTTAGCTAAAGATTTTAAATTTGTATATTTAGATAGATATTATGAATACGCAGATTATGTTATTTTCGGATTTTGGATGCCACGCCTCCTTCGCCCACAATTTGAAAAAAAAAACGCATTTCGAATACTAGAGACTTGACTGACTTTGGCAGTCTGTATGAACGTCGAGATTTCGGAAACTACAAAAGCCAGAGAGCTGAAATTTTATATGAACACTCGTATGTTAGCTACGCAGTACGAGTTTTTGTTTTTTCGATAACTCATCCCATTTCCAAATTATCGATAAAAAATCGAAAATTCGTTTCAATTTTTTATGTTTTTTGAGCATAACTTCTACACCGTTTTAGCTAAAGATTTTAAATTTGTATATTTAGATAGATATTATGAATACGCAGATTATGTAATTTTCGGATTTTGGATGCCACGTCCCTTCGCCCCCAATTTGGAAAAAAACTCATTTCAAATACTAGAGACTTGAAATTTGGCACATACATATAGTGTAACGAACCTTCGGTTATACCCGAGTCTAAGCCGGGCCAGTTTCAGCCGACTGTGGATTCGTTTCAACAAATTTATTTGTTGAAGCCCTTGCGATTTTGAATAATAACACTTTGTGAATTTGTTTGGTACTTGGTATATTCTCGTTATAAAACTTATCGTTATTTAGCGATATAATCACACTTGTATAGTCGTCGTGCGTTATGTTTGTTCACGCACTCCGGCTGGGCAGACAATTATGGCTCAGTAGCACCAGGATCCGCCCAAGCGCTCCAGCTCACGCCAGGATTTGCACTGTCTACTCCGGCGGTTCGCTCGGCTGTACAGGCTACTCCTACTACTGGACTCGCTCTTGGCACACCTAGGTTCTTATGCGCACAATTTCTACCGATTCGCACGGCTGCGTGAACCTACACAAGTTTTGTGACGAGACTTCTGGGTCCTTGTAAGTGTCTGCAGTATCCTCCCAGGATACTTTGGATGCTCCCACGATGTCCTGTCTGCTTCGAGTCCTGGATATCGGTGTCCTGCGTCGATATCGTAGTCCTTCGATGTCTTTACTCGCGTTGATTTGCACTTCACTTGAATCTCACTCTTGATCTTCACTCTCGATCTCACTCTTGATTCTTCACTCTTGATGCTTGCGTACTTTCTCTCTTTTGATTCTTGATTCCCTCTCTATGACACCGCCGGTGCCCTTTTATAGGGCCGCCGCAGGCCCTGTTCGGCTCTAGAGCGGGGCCTGCCTGCCGCTCGTGCCCACATAACGGTGCAATCGCGTGATCTGGGTGACGCCAGCAGGCCGCCAAATGTCGCGGCAGCTTCGCGTTGGCCGAAGTACCGCTGTTGCTATGCAAAAAGACAGCGTCTGTCACTTGGAGCGGTACCTCGGCTAACGGTGCCCTATAACCTGCGGTCGAGCGACGCGAGCCCATTTGCTGACACTATAGGAGCGAGAGAGACAGACTATAGTCCGCTCTCTGACCCTTCCAGTCGCGAGGGTTGCTCCTATAGTGTTCGCGTCGCTGTGTGGAGCAATATATGCATGCACGTATGTGCATATAAACACACAGCAAATACATGTGTTTATATACACCGCATACGTGCATACCTATATTGCTCCTCACAATAGATACTCTTAATCTACTCTGCAAATTTCATTAAGATCGTCCATCTAGAAATGGAGTTATAAGCGCTCAAAGTTCAGCCCAACCCACCCCAATGCCATGGCAGCAACTGCACGGTTAGCAGAGCGCGCGCCTATATTACGTGCGTAAAGAAAAAGAGTATCACATTTTTTGGGTTCAGGGTATCTCGTAGTCGAGCCGTCTCGACTAGAGCCTTCTTACTTGTTATACCCTGAACCCATTGAAAATGGGAATTCAGGGTATAATGGTTTTGTGAAAATGTATGTAACAGGCAGAAGGAGACGTCGCAGACCCCACTAAGTATATATATTCCTAATCAGCACAAAAAAATAATTTGATTGAGCCCTGTCCGTCCGTATGTATGAACGCGTCGTTTTCCGAAGATATAAGGGCTAGATAGTTCATTATTTTTGTGTTAGGTCCGTATATTGCACGCGCAGTACTAGTTTGTTTCAGAAATTTGGTAAATTTTATATTTCCAAAGTCAACGATAAAACACTTTATCGGGAATCAGTTATAATATTATATCTCGTTCATCTTTAGAGTTAGAGTCAACATGTCTTCTGCATATATTTTGTAACGAACCTTCTGTTATACCCGAGTCTTAACCGGACCAGTTTCAGCCGACTTGGATTCGTTTCAACAAATTTATTTGTTGAAGCCCTTGCGATATTTGAATAATAACACATAAGAGATTTTGGTTTGAGCTTGGTATATTCTTGTTTGAAATTATAAATAAAATTGCAAATGTGCTGTTACAACGCTGAATGTTTGTTTATGCACTCCGGCTGGGCGAGCAATTGTGGCTCAGTGGCACCAGGATTCACCCAAGCGCTCCAGCTCACGTCAGGATTTGCACTGTCTTCTCCGGCGGTTCGCTCTGCTGTACAGGCTTCTCCTACTACTGGACTCGCTCTTGGCACACCTACTTTCTGATGCGCACAATGCCACACCCCTTCGCACGGCTACGTGAACTTACACAAATTCTGTGATCAGACTCCTTCTTAGGCGTCTGAAGTATCCTCCTAGGATACTTTGGATGCTCCCTCAATGTCCTGTCCGCTTCGAGTCCTTTCGATGTCCTTTCTTCCACTCACGTTGGCTTTTATTTACTGCGGCGCACTTGCACTTTCACTGTTCTCACTCTCGATTCTCATTAACTTCCTCATGCCGCCGCTGGTGGCCTTTTATAGGGCAGCCGCAGGCCCTGTTCGGCTCTGGAGCGGGGCCTGCCTGCCGCTCGTGCCCACATAACGGCGCTATCGCGTGATCATGGGTGACGTCAGCAGCCCGCCAAATGTTGCGGCCGCTTCTCGTTGGCCGAAGTACCGCTGTTGCTATGCAAAGAGAGAGCGTCCATCACACACACAAATACATGTGATTATATACACTGCAGACGTGCATACCTATATTGCTCCTCACACTCCCCTCTTCCTTCGGAAAGCACGACCTTCGTGTTTTGAACTTCGCGCCTCTTCTCCGTTGCCGCTCAACCTTGCGTTGATCGATGATACGCTGCTCCACAACGCATCGATCACCGCTGTGCGTGGTGCTCATCAGCTAATTTCCGCTCGCTGCTGGCAACTCCTTGCGTTGCTGATAAGTATATTGGTGTTTTTAATTTTTCGTGTCGTGTTTTTAATTTAAAAATCTTCTCCTCCAGCCCGAGTTGGTACCTCCTCGATACCCCTGGGCCCGATGGACCTGCCGCCGCCTCTGCCCACGCCGGGCGCCGCTGTAAACACTTCTCGCAGTGTTTGCAGACCCCGGTGGCTGCGTCGCAAGTGCGCAGGCCAGATGGCCAACTTTCCAAATTGGCACCTTTCGTCCCAGGACGCTGGATGTGTTGCACTCTCCTTCGGAGGGGCTGTTCCTGTCCTCCATGCCTTCCTGATGGCGCCCGACTTCTTTTTTCCGTGGTGCTGTTGGCTTCTGAGTAATAGGACGTCGTTCGCAAACCGGCCGACGGCGGCGCAGAGGTGAGGGATGGCAATTGCGGCAATCTCCTCTTTCGCGCATAGCTCCAGCTATGGCCAATGTGCGAGGATCGGCCGATAAGCTCTTCCGACGCCTCAGAACGAACCACAGGTGTACACCCAGCCGCGTGGCACACGTCCACAGTTTCAATTTCTAAAAGCCAAGCAAGCCCTCTGCCTGCATGCTCTTTTATAGCCCATGCCGTCGCTCTGCCGACGACGCGGGCATCAGCATCTAACGGGTAGCACTTCGGCCCGCTCTAGCATACCCTTCCTGGTTGCTGAATTCCGGGCAGGCTGATGCTACGGTATCGCCCAGATACCGCTGCAATGCATCCCCTGCCCTCCTAAGACAGGCCCAACATATGCCCTTTCAAGCTCTCCTTGCCTTGCATTGTTTTTGCCTGTCTTCATGCAGTGAAATGTTGTTGTGGCCGTGTTGTATGCTGCTGTATTTTGTTGTTGGCTGTTTTGCATGTCGTATGCATGTTGGTTATTTTGCATGCTGGCGCTCTCTTTTCGCACTTTTGCTCGCCTCTTGCGAGCTAGCGCCTGATCGCTGGGCTCGCTCGCCTCTCGCGAGGCCCTTGACCTTCTCAAACTCTTGCACACGCTTGTTCGTAATCAGCTGTGTATGTTATTGTTGTGCGCTGGCTCGAAGCATCTCTTGTTGTTGCTTACGCTCTCTTTTGTTCGGCTATCGCGAGCTGACGGATGCTCGCTGCGTTTGCTTATTTTTAGTCAGCTGTGTATATTATTGTTGTGCGCTTCCTTGCATACATTGTTGTTGTTTATATTTATGCTTTAGCGTGCGCGTCCAACTCTTCTCAGCTGAGCGTGTTGTTGTTACGTACGTATGTACGTTGAAGTGCGCGCGAATTAGAGTTTTTTATACTTTGTTCCCAAAGGGAAAAAAGTACATTGGGTTTGTGCAATGTCCGTCTTGCTGTCCGTCCGTCTGTCCGTATGAACGCAATATTTTTCGGCGCTATTAGAGCTAGAGACTTGAAATTTGGAACATATACTCATATATGCTCCCGAATTATAAAGTGTACAAATTTCCCCGATCCGCCCACTAGGGGCGTGGCAAATCGGAAAAGTCTTCCGCCCATAGGTAAGTTATCATACTAGATGATGAGCTAGAAAGTTGCAATTTTGAATGTATACTCGGGGTGACAACCCAAGTTCAAAAAGCTATGGCGGTTATATCTACGCCCATTGGGGGCGTGACAAATCGGGAAATACGTATCTTCTACACCGTTGAAGCTAGAACGCTGTAATTTGGCATGTAAGTTAATGTTATGATTCTAAGAAGATCGATCGAAAAGTTATATGTCTACGCCCATTGGGGGCGTGGCAAATCGGGCTTGAATATTTAGTGATTTTTCAAATTGTGCTATATTTTGAACATTATAGACACTAGAGACTAGCAATTTGGCATGTATACTCGGGTTGATAACCCAAGACCAATAAGCTATGGTAGATATAGCTACGCCCCCAGGGGGCGTGGCAAACCGCAAAAGTTTATATCTCCTACAGTTTTAGAGCTAGAAGCTTGAAAATTGGATGGTTGAATTACTAATGTCATCCTCTATGACCCAATAATAATTTTTCAGCCTCTTTGGGGGCGTGGCATATTGAAAAATACCCTGTAATTTTCGCATTTTTTGAATGTAAGCAACCAAATTTTGCAGTCATGTTAGCCTCGGCCCTTTCTAAGAACTGGCCAAAAATTATGCGTCTACGCCCACTGGAGGCGTGGCAAATCGGCAAAGAAGTTTGTTGTGGCCAACTGCATAATACATGCTTATAATAGCTCAGTATTAATTGCTAAGATGGCAGAAAACATTTTAACATAAATATAATAATATTAATGAATTTAAAAAATAAAATTTATAAGTTTTCGATTAATAAACAAAAAGTTTCCAGCGGGACTCGAACCCAGGTCATTTAAAATAACATGAAATCATTAGCTAAACCCAAAACAAATCACAGCTGATGAGCTCATCAGCTGATCAGCAGCTTGGTTCGAAACAAAATAATGTATACACACTTGGATGTGTATACACTTACAAACAGCTGTTTACACATGCATACATACATATATGCATGCATAGAAAAACTACTTGCCACGCAGCGTGGCAAATCGGAAAAGTTGTTTTAGTTTTTGCTTAAATGCACAATTCATATGCGTATGTTTATAAATTATTATCAATTGGCAGCATGCCTTTTATAATAAATATACAAATATAAAAAAAATAAAAAATAATAATTTTTCCAAAAATGTTTTTTGCGGGATTCGAGAACCCACGCACCTAAGTATAGCTTGCATAGCGCTTACCACCAGCGCCACTGCCCTGATATGAACTTTGTTAACAAAAACCAAATAAGGCATTGCTAGAGCGCATTTCGACAAAACTAAAGTAACGACCGAAAAATTCACAATTCTTAGAATATTCTGGCATGCAAACTTTTGTATGCATACATATGTACATAGAAAATTGTGTGTATACTCGTATAGTGTGTACATGTGTAAATCTGTATGTACATATGTATAGGAAATACATTTGTCGCTTGCCATGTACGTTTTCTAATTGCCGAAATATTTCGTTAATTAAATGTTTATTAAATAAATAAGATGCACCTATGGGAACAAAGTTCTTACTTGTTCTTAATAATACAGTTAGAGCTCAATTTCAGCTCGTTTATTGTTTTGTGTTCTTCGTATGTGTAAGCTTTGTTTTGGATTTTGACCACTCTTTCGGGACTCATGTCGATTCTTTTATTTTTATTAGTTTGTTAGTGGGGTTATCAGAAATATTATGGTTGTTATGATTACCTGAAAATTTGGTAGGTCTTTTAACGTTTGTTGTATGGATGTTTTGTAAATTTGCTTTTTTGAATTTGGGTTCTTCTTTGTGTCTTAGGTTTTTATAATTTTTAATAAATCCCTCTGTTCTATTTTCTATGTAAGTTTCCCTACTATCGTTTAGTTTCGCTATTTTTTCGGATTTTTCTGCTGACATTCTTTCGTACAATTTAGAGTGATTTACTTTGTGATTTTGTACTTCAAATGGTGTGAATTTCGTGGTGGTGTGGTATGTGTTATTGTAAAAATATACGGCTCTAGCCATTTGTTCGATTATGGGTCTTTTCTCTTCTATGTTTAGTGTACGAATTTTCTCTGTTAGAGTGTTATTAAGTCTTTCGACATCGCTATTGCCAGTGTGACTGTTTGGTTTAGTTGAATGGTATTCTATACCTTCTTTTTCTAGAAATTCCCTGACGTTAACACTATTAAATTCGTTGTCGAAGACGAATTTATGGACCTTCCCTTTTATTGATAAAATTTGTTGAATGTGTTCTACGATTGTGACGCTATTTCTATCGTTTAGTGGGAAGCAAGTGGCGTGTTTTGAGAATTTGTCAATGAATATTGTAAAGGATTGCTTTGAATTTACGTATGTGTCTACGTGTACTATCTCATTGGAAGTTTTTTGTGTTTCTGTAATATACAAATTGTTTTTTATGGGTTTTCTATCGTATTTCCCACCACTACAATCGTCAAAAGTTATTGATTATTCTATGGATATGGGTCTTAAGGTTGGGATGGTAAATTTCGAGCTTAAGCTTCTGATAAGTGGCAACTATCCCGCAATGGCCACTCTCGTTTTTGTGAAATAAGGCTATTTGAGTCTTCAGACTCGATATCCCTAACGAATCTAGTGCACTTTATAAATTTTATTTTTCGGTTGAAAGTGTATTCCTTTGCTATTATTTTTTGTAATTGGTAAAATTCATGGTCACTTAGGTGTGAAAAAACTCCTATTTTTCCTGTGGTTATTTCCCGTCGGAGGATGTTTATTGCTTGGTTGTCTTCTACGTCTTTTTTGCTAATGTATATTTTCTTTTTGTCAAACACCTGAACGGTGGTTTCGAGTTTTCTTCTGTAAAAATTAGTTGTACATTGAATCTGTTAACTGCTGTTTATAGTATAGACATGTCGAAACCCTGATCCTCTTCTTTAGAATGAATCGTTTGAGCTGCTATGGATCTTTTGTCTTCTTCATCGGTAGATTTAACTTCCATTAGGTTTATTTCGTCCTCTCTAATCCTACTCAGAAAGTCAGCGATGTTATTACATTTCCCTTTTATGTATTCTATGTGGAAATTGTACTCCCCCAGATTAATGAGCCATCTCTGCAATCTTGGGCTTATGTCTTTGCCTGTATATTTGGCCATCAGCCATTTTAGCGGTTGGTGATCGCTCTCGAGGTTGAATTCTCTACCATAAACATATGGTCGAAAATATTTTATGGCTAGGAGCTCTTTTTCTATGGTTGAATAGTTACATTCGTGTTGGTTTAACGTTCGGGATGCGTATACTTTCTTGAGAAAGGACTGCTCCCACCGTGAAATTACTGGCATCTGTAGTGATAGCGAACTTTTTTAAAAAATTTGGGTATAGTAGGACTGGACTATTTGTAACTAATGTTTTCAACTTTTCAAATGCTGCTATGTAGCTTGGGTCGTCAGTGTTGATTGTGTCGTCTTTCTTCAGATATCTTGACATAGGGAATGCTATTTTTGCATAATCCTTAACGAATTTTCTATAAAACCCTGTCATTCCTAGGAATGACTTGATCTGCTTTGCAGTCTTGGGCAATTTTAAGTTTTGAATAATGTTTACCTTTTCTGGGTTCGGTTTAATGCCGTGAGTGGTCAAGATATGACTGAGGAATTGCGTTTCTTTCTTTAGAAAGTCACATTTATCTACTTGGATTTTTAAATTGGCTTCTTCAGAGTTTTGAATATTATTATACGCTGAGCCAAAAAAAATAAGTTGATTGAGCCCTGTCCGTCTGTCAGTCCGTAAGTATGAACGCGTCGATTTCCGAAGATACAAGAGCTAGAGAGTTCATTCTTTTTGTGTTAGGTCCGTATATGGCACGCGAAGTACGAGTTTGTTTCAGAAATTCGATAACTTGTATATTTCCAAAGTTATCGATAAAACACTTTATCAAGAATCAGTTATAAAATAATATCTCGTTCATCTTTAGAGTTAGAGTCTCCAAGTCACGCCATGCCATGCCACGCCCCCTTCGCCCACTATTTGCAAGAAACGTATTTCAAATACTAGAGACTTAAAATTCTGCACATAGATACATTAAGATAATCTAATTCTACTCTGAAAATTTCATGAAGATCATCCATCTAGAAACGGAGTTATAAGCGTCCAAAGTATAGCCCAACCCACCCCCAAGCCACGGCAGCAACTGCGCGGTTAGCAGAGCGCGTGCTTATACGTGCGTAAAGAAGAAGAGTATCACTTTTTTGCAGGGTTCAGGGTATCGCGTAGTCGAGCCGTCTCGACTAGAGCCTTCTTACTTGTTCTTAATATGGTCATATGTTCTTGGAGAGACGTGCTGTAAATTAATATGTCATCCATATAAACGACGCAATTTTCGCTGATAAAACGTCTCCTTCCCGAAAAAATAAACCATCGGATTCCGCGAGTAGAGTTTCGACAGCTTGGCGTTCCACGTCATTTAAATGTGCGAGGTTGAGACGGTCTCGTATATGATCTATATTTGTAGGTTGTAGAGCACAAGCATTGTGCATTGATTCCGGATATTCGTAGTCCAAGAAATAGAATTTCTTATCCAGTAATTTTACGTATCGTTCAGTATTATTGATTTGAGCCTTAAAGGCTCTTAAAAAGTTTTGTCCTATTATTGCTGAAAAATTCTTGTTTGGGAAATCTATGAGTTTCCACTGAAGTGTTCCTAAGTAGGGAATCTTTTTGGTGAAAGGTGTAGTTACTGCGTATTTTACAATATTAACACCGTTAAGAGTTTTATAAGAACAAGGTTTGGTGAGTTCAATTTTAGGGTACTGTTGTTCAAGAATTTTTGATTTTAAGATACTTGTCGTTGCACCAGTGTCGACTAAGCATCTTATTTCCTCTTTTCCTATTGTCCACGTTATTATGGGTAAGTTTGCCCTAGGCAAGGTATCAAAAAATTTACTTCTTCTGCCTGATTTTCTTCCAAAGTTCCGATTTCCATAGGAGTGGAATCGTTCCCTTGGGTATCAACGCTCATATGTGACATTCTTGTTTGTCTTGAGCCGTTGTTTCTGTTGTTATAACTTGGTCTAGGATTTTGGCTTTGATTGGGTTGTGGTCTGTGATATGTCTGTTGATCTGCTTGATCATTGTTCTTACTGTTATTAGGGGGTTGGCAGTTTTGATTTGGCTTGTTATAGATGGTGTTGGTGTTAGTGTTGATTCTAGTATTCGTAATGGTGTTAGCGTTATTTTGTTTGTTGTAAGTGTTGTTAGATGTTTTTCTATGTCTACCTAAATACCTTGATTAACATGAATTCTGAATAGAGTGTCTATTTTGTTTATTAATATATTTAACAAATCTCTATCTACTTTATCGTTCTCATGTATTGTAGGTTTTAGTTCATCAAACATATATATTTTATTTATTTCGCATTTTGCGTTTTCAAATTCTTGGAACAGCTCTCTTAAACTACTAACTTTAATGAATCTGCATCTGCCGAATACATACCGTAAGTCGTCTTCGGCCGCATTTGTTCCATCAGTTTAGTCTTCATTTGCTCCCAGCTTGGCTCCATCCCCAACTGTCTGATGAAGTTTGCTGCTGCTAATGAGACCTTTTCGTTGGCGACGATGCTGGTGCCGAATTGGATTAGCAGCTCGTTTCCCTGGCATAGCGTCATAAGGAATTCAACGGATTTGATGAAGGCCAACACATCATGTTGGTCATCCAGTTGTCGTAGTTGGCGAAATTGTTGAATGATGTCTTTGTTTGACAACCATTGGCCTGGTTGTTGTTGTTCGTATTGTTGTCGGAGAAGATTTAGGGCTGCTTCTTGTTGGAGTATGACCCCTCTTAGGTTTTGCATTTCTTCTTCCATTGGTGTATTTGCGATTCTTCGATTCTCGTCGTATTTGTGTATGATGTTTTTGTTTTTCGAGTACTTTGGGTACATAAAATTGTCACTGTTCATTTAATTGTTAACTCACGAATCAATTTTGTGTTTTGTTTGTGTTTTTATTTTATTTTGGTGAACAAAAATGAAATGATATTGCTTTCAGTTCGAACGAAACGCACTTGTTCGATTTCGGCTGCGCCAATTATGGTTTTTATACTTTGTTCCCAAAGGGAAAAAAGTATATTGGGTTTGTGCAATGTCCGTCTTGCTGTCCGTCCGTCTGTCCGTCTGTCCGTCCGTCCGTCTGTCCGTATGAACGCAATATTTTTCGGCGCTATTAGAGCTAGAGACTTGAAATTTTAAACATATACTCATATATGTTCCCGAATTATAAAGTGTAAAAATTTTCCCGATCTGCCCACTAGGGGCGTAGCAAATCGGAAAACTCTTCCGCCCATAGGCAAGTTATCATACTAGATGATAAGCTAGAGTGTTGCAATTTTGAATGTATACTCGGGGTGACAACCCAAGTTCAAAAAGCTATGGCTATGGTAGATATATGTACGCCCACAGGGGACGTGGCAAACCGCAAAAGTTTATATCTCCTACAGTTTTAGAGCTAGAAGCTTGAAAATAGGATGGTTGAGTTACTAATGTTCTTCTCTATCCATGACCCAAAAATAATTTTTCAGCCTCTTTGCGGGCGTGGCATATCGAAAACTACCCTGTAATTTTCGTATTTTTGGAATGTAAGCAACCAAATTTTGCAGTTATGTTAGCTTCGGCCCTTTCTAAGAACTGGCGTTATGCGTCTACGCCCACTGGGGGCGTGGCAAATCGGCAAAGAAGTTTGTTGTGGACAACTGCATACATGCTTATAATAGCTTAGTAGCAATTGCTAAGATGGCTTAAAGCATTTTAACATAAATATTATAATATTAATGAATTTAAAAAATATAAAATATATAATAATAATATATTTAATAAAATATATAAGTTTTCGATTAATAAACAAAAGGTTTCCAGCGGGACTCGAACCCAGGTTATTTAAAATAACATGCAATCATTAGCTAAACCCAAAACAAATCACAGCTGATGAGCTCATCAGCTAATCAGCAGCTTGGTTCGAAACAAAATAATGTATACACACTTGGATGTGTATACACTTACAAACAGCTGTTTACACATGCATACATATATATATATGCATGCATAGAAAAACTACTTGCCACGCAGCGTGGCAAATCGGAAAAGTTGTTTTAGTTTTTGCTTAAATGAACAATTCATATGCGTATGTTTATAAATTATTATCAATTGGCAGCATGCCTTTTATAATAAATATACAAATATAAAAAGAATAAAAAATAATAATTTTTCCAAAAATGTTTTTTGCGGGATTCGAACCCACGCACCTAAGTATAGCTTGCATAGCGCTTACCACCAGCGCCACTGCCCCGATATGAACTTTGTTAACAAAAACCAAATAAGGCATTGCTAGAGCGCATTTTGACAAAACTAAAGTAACGATCGAAAAATTCACAATTCTTAGAATATTCTGGCATGCAAACTTCTGTATGCATACATATGTACATAGAAAATTGTGTGTATACTCGTATAGTGTGTACATGTGTAAATCTGTATGTACATATGTATAGGAAAAACGTTTGTTGCTTGCCATGTACGTTTTCTAATTGCCGAAATATTTCGTTAATTAAATGTTTATTAAATAAATAAGATGCACCTATGGGAACAAAGTATTTCGCAGTTAGTTGCGCCTAACTGCAACGTTCTTACTTGTTTTATTTTGTATATCTTCGGATACACAAACACAAATAAAGGTTGTAAAACCACTTTGACAAAATATCTTTTGATATGTATATAATGATTAAGAACAAACACTTAATATCTTTGGATATTAAAACTTGTCTTTATTGAATAAAAAACCTTCTGTTATCGTTAGAATGAATCTTAAGACTAATTATAAAGTTTTCTTTGGCATATGCAAATGCCCGTTTTACTTACATTTATTGTTCGTTTTACTTATATTTATTGTTGCTTTTCTTTGGCATATGCAAATGCCTGTTTTGTTTATATTTGTTGTTGCTGACTAAGCATTTACATCGGAAGCGGCGGCAACGCTTACGTTGTTTATACTTTGGTAATCTGATCTTTTTTTAAATATTTCTGCATGATTATGCTGACCTGGTCGTTATCATTATTCCCATGCAGAAGTGCAAGTGGTTGTGCAACTTGCATGAGCATATTTGGTTGCATAACTCGCGCGATTTAAAATTTTGTTGTTGCGCGGAATTTTATTTAACAGTTTTAACTGTACGCTTCCCATGTAGTTGCTATGCTAGTCAAAAAATTTCAAATTTTTCTTCGTTTTAGGTGAGCAATACACATCGTGTGTATTCACTCCCTTTTTTTTTGCGATTTTATTTTTTTTTTAGGCAGCTTGCTCTGCATTGCTATGCGACTCACCTGTCTCGCCTCTCTATGGCTTCAGGTCAGCCACATGCGCGGTCCTGGTCCGCTTTTCGGCATCCGAGCTGATGCGACAGATAACGAGTGACACAAAGCTGATCACCTTATACGGTCCTCCATATCGTGGAGCCAGCTTTGCTGCGAATCCGTCCGCGGCGTTGGACAGGTGGCGTTCTTTCGCCCACACCTTGTCCCCAATAGCCGGCTTCCATTGTCGCCGCCGTAGATTATAATGCCGCGCCTGGTCCTGAGCAGCTCTCTCCAGGTTTCGACGCACATCGTCAACTCTGGCAGTGCCTCATCCCAGCACCTTTGATCGCTGCCAGCAAACTGCGCAATCATCGTCTTCACCGTCCTGTTGGCCCTCTCTGTTGGATTTTCTTGTGGTGTGTATGGCGCCGTCAATTGGTGCCGCACTCCCAGCTCGTCCTAAAAGTTCTTAAAGGCTCGATGCTTGTCCTGGCGCAGCCTTTGTAGCCAGCGACATGCTGTCCCAGCTGGCGTCCCTCTGCTCTTGGCCAAGCAGCATGCCTCTTCCTCCAGCGGCTGTTGTGACAGGGCATCAGCTACGACGTTTCGTTTGCCTTTTCGATAGCGAACCTCGAAGTCGTATTGCTGCAGCTCCAGTGCCCATCTAGCAATCCTTCCTGAAGGGCTCGATGGAGTTGAGCCACTTCAAAGCCATATGGTCCGTGACCACTATGAAGTGATAGCCTTCCTGGTATGGTCTGAGTTTTCGGATGCCCCAGATTATGGCCAGACACTCCTTATCAGTCGCAGAGTAGTTTCTCTCAGCGCTGTTAAGTGTCCGGCTGGCATATAAAATGACGCACTTACCTTCCTCAGACGCTCCATA
This sequence comes from Drosophila buzzatii, assembly GCA_035045845.1. Taxonomy (NCBI): domain Eukaryota; kingdom Metazoa; phylum Arthropoda; class Insecta; order Diptera; family Drosophilidae; genus Drosophila; species Drosophila buzzatii. The sequence goes on along the minus strand of JAWNOS010000409.1, from coordinate 153,169 downwards.
GTTACTTGCATCCGTCTGCAAGCAAAACGGCTTCGAGAAGTCAGGGCATGCCAAGACAGGTGACTCCGTCAACTTGGCCTTTACTGTCTCAAATGACCTCTGATGCTCCCCCGTCCATTCTCATTTGACGCCTTTCTTGAGCAGTGCATTTAGTGGATGCACTGTGGTGGCGAAGTCTGGGACAAAGCGACGATACCATGAAGCCACTCCCACATATTGACGCAACTCCTTGACATTAGTGGGTGGCTTCAACTGGGCAATCGCGACTACTTTCTCTGGGTCAGTGCGAATGCCACCCTCCGTGACTTTATGACCCAGATATTTCAGCTCCTTCTTGAAGAAATCGCACTTGTCGATGTTAATCCTCAAGTTGGCTGCCCGTAGTCGCCGGAACACTTCTCGCAGGTTATCCATGTGCTCCAGACGTGTCCTGCCGATTACGATGTCATGTCAGGTCCAGAGTTCGCTGGAATGTGGCAGGTGCCGAATGGAGGCTAAACGGCATCACCTTCCACTGGAAGACTCCTTTTCCTGGGACTGTGAACGCTGTCAATGGTCGACTGGATTTCTCCATGGGTATCTGCCAGTACCCATCCTTCAGATCCAGGGTCGTAATATAGCGTGCCTCTCGCAGCTGATCCAAAATGTGATGCACTCGAGGCAGAGGGTATGCATCTTTGATGGATCTGCTGTTTAGCTGCCTGAAGTCCACACACAGTCGCCATTTGCCATTCTTCTTCCTGACCATCACTATCGGCGCGCTGTGTGGGCTCTTGGAAGACTCTATGCAGCCCTTTTCGAGCAGCTCATCTACCTGCTTGTTGATCTCCGCCTGCATCTTTGGGTTCTTGGGGAAGTAGCGTTGTTTAATAGGTCGCGTGTCCTGCATGGTGATCCGGTGCTCCGTGATTTTGGTGGTGTCTTTTACGTGTTGGAATTCCTCCAATTCGTGTCCCAAAAAAGCATCCACTTCCGGATCCGCATGGATCAATTTCTGGTCCACCTGGGTCGCTTCCGGTGGCATTTCGTGACCTTTTTCTCCACTGGCAACCGCCACTGACAACTTTGCCTCCCACTGTCCACTCCTCTGTGGATTTCTTGGCTCGATACTCAATACCAAGCCGTCACATTCCAATGTGGTGCCCATGCCGGCCATGAAATGGTGCCATGCCTTGCAGCAGCTCTTGCATCGCTCTTGGGATTCTTCTCTCATTCGAACTGTCTCCACTCACCGAACTGTCTCCGCATCACGTCTAATGTGCCCGATAGCGTCACTCCAAACTCGTCGCCGTATTGCAGCACATCGTCCTTCTTGAGGTTATATACCCAAGCTCGCACCATTGTTCACAAATATTATTTCTTCTCTTATCGCAGGGCCCCACGTTGGGCGCCAGTTGTAACAAACCTTCGGTTATACCTGAGTCTGAGCCGGGCCAGTTTCAGCCGACTGTGGATTCGCTTATAAACGCTTCGACAAATAAATTTGTTGAAGCCCTTGCGATATTTGAATAATAACACATAAGAGATTTTGGTTTGAGCTTGGTATATTCTTGTTTGAAATTATAAATAAAATTGCAAATGTGCTGTTACAACGCTGAATGTTTGTTTACACACTCCGGCTGGGCGAGCAATTGTGGCTCAGTGGCACCAGGATTCACCCAAGCGCTCCAGCTCACGTCAGGATTTGCACTGTCTTCTCCGGCGGTTCGCTCTGCTGTACAGGCTTCTCCTACTACTGGACTCGCTCTTGGCACACCTAGGTTCTGATGCGCACAATGCCACACCCCTTCGCACGGCTACGTGAACTTACACAAATTCTGTGATCAGACTCCTTCTTAGGCGTCTGAAGTATCCTCCTGAGTACTTTGGATGCTCCTTCAATGTCCTGTCCGCTTCGAGTCCTTGATATCGATGTCCTGCATCGATATCGTGGTCTTTCGATGTCCTTTCTTCCACTCACGTTGGCTTTGATTTACTGCGGCGCACTTGCACTTTCACTGTTCTCACTCTCGATTCTCATTAACTTCCTCATGCCGCCGCTGGTGGCCTTTTATAGGGCACCCGCATAAATGCTCATACATGAAGCAAGACACAGTAAATGTGTGTGTGCATGCTCATCGCGAAAAAGGAATGCTTATGTACATCACGCTTTCATACCCTTCAAAAAAATAATCACGAAAACACTGAAATATTGCATGAGCATGGCAAACCTTTTTAAAAGTTCGGCATACTCTTATTCAGAAGCGAAAATGGGATCGTCGCGAATCGCGGCTCGCGGACAAATTTCAATTTTTGTGAGCTGCTGGTTTATGCCTGCGTAGACACACATACGTACATACATATGTATATACATATATGAGAGGCATAGAGAGAGTGAGTGAGAGAGTAAGTAAAGAAAAAATAGCAACAGCGGTGCTTCATATGAGAATAGAATCATTTTGTTCGAGCGCTGGCAGCGAACTGAATATCAACTGCTATATTTTCGCTGCCCGAACAGTAAATTAAAGAGCCGAGCCAATACGAAGATGACTAGGACGGGAAATCATAATCTGCTTCGTGAAAAAAGTTTCTTCTAGTTGTCCAGTCTATGTGTTGTATGGTTAGTGATACTAATTTATTTCAATTTCGGTTTTTGTCAGATTTTGAATTCCGGTCCTCAATTCCCCCCACACCCCAAATGTGTAAACAATGTATTTCAAATACTAGAGACATACAGTTTGGTTTGACATATAGATATGAATGACAGGATCATAATCTGAACATTTGATTACTATTGTCCGTCTAAAAACAGAATTATTAATCAAAGAAGTTATGGCAGCAAAAACCACGCGGTCCAGCAAGAGAGGCAGCGAGACTGGCAGACGCGTGCAATGCTTACACACATACAAGCTTACAAGTGTAGATCAGCGTGTGTGTGCTCTTGTATTTGCATGTATAGTTTCTTACGCGTGGAGAATTAAAACGAAACATTCTTGGAATATTATTCGTTCGAAGAAGGGCGCAGGGCTCGAGCAATCTCGAGTTTTTTTAGCATAACTTTTATACCGTTTGAGCTAGAGACTTCATTTACCGCGCAGTTACTGCCGTGGCTTGGGGGTGGGTTGGCCTAAATTTTGAACGCTTATAACTCCAAGTCTAGATGGACGATTTTCATGAAATTTTCATAGTAGATTAAAAGAAACTAAATGTACCTATGTGCCGAATTGAAAGTGCGTTTTTTGAAATTGTGGGCGAAGGGGGCGTGACATCCATAATCTGAAAATTATGAAATCTGCGTATTCATAATATCTATCTAAATATAAAAATTTGAAGTCTCTAGCTACAACAGAGTAGAAATTACTCAAAAAAACTTTTTAAAAAATTAAATGCATTTTCTATTTTTGATCGATCATTTGGAAATGGGATGAGTTATCGGTTATCAAAAGTTAGCAAAACACACTCGTACTGCGTAACTATTATACGAGTGTTCATGTGAAATTTCAGTTCTCTAGCTAATTTCCCATTTTCAAGGGGTTCACGGTGTAAAAAGCATGAAAAAGGTTGACGGGAACTTCTAATATATTATTAGTCAGGTGGTTTTATTTGTAGCATTGATTCTCAATTTTTCTATTTTAAATGATATCAAATAATTATGTAAAAACTACTTTGAAAAAATAAATTAATTAAATTGGTCAATCTTTTCAGAATAAATACATGCACATACACATATTTTTAATTATACTTTACCTAACAAAAGGCAAGTGTAATTTTTTAAATCCACGTAGTCACGACTATGGCGTACAGAGAAGTGCAGATGAAACTAAATTAGTGAAGGGCGAGGACTCAACATCCAATGTTAATACTGGTTTAGTGGATGATAGAGGCGTTCGAGCCGCTGGCGAAGTTTTTGTTCCAAAGACATTCCCAATGAGTTCGCAGGAACCATCATGTGAACAGCTACGCGCTATGTGGATGTGAGTTTTAAATAAATACAGTCGGGTCCCGATAATTCGAACTGACAAGGAGATCAGTTCTTTTTTTTTTGATTTACACAGATATTCAAATTATCGAGAATTCCATTAAACGAGGCTCAAAAGAAAAATTCAAATAAATGAGGCTTTTATATTTCATGATGTATACATAATAAATTCAATTTTAGAAAAATATTTAAGTACATTCAATTGTACATTGTTCTTTTACTCTTTTTTAAGACATAATGTTTTCTTAGAATGAAATTAGACGAAAAGTTTCAAATTGCAATGCGAATTATAAGAGGTTACGGAAACAAAATTTTAAGTTATGAGGTTTAATTTTCTATGCTATTTTTACTAATGTTTTTCAAGAGGATAGAAAAATTTATCGTAATTTTCTTTGTTTTGCGAGATTCAAGTTATCGAGACTCGATATATATTATATATAATTCAAGAATTATAATTTATTAATTAAGTGCTTAAATAGATTTTCCAAGAGGCAATCTCGTGCAGCTGAAATAACTAATGAAATACCAACTTATCGTGACCCCTTCACATATAATGTTTGGGAACCCATCTACCCCAGCTCTCGTTTGCTCGGCTCGTGAGTGTCTTGATTCCAGAAATGTTTTGAATAAGCTAATGATTTAACGTTATTGCAGAATTCGCATGGGTATGGGTGTACGGGAACGTACAAGGACACCGGTTTTCGGACGTATCGTAAGTCGAGAGCCCATCATCCCACAGCGTATTTCATTTGAACACCAAAATGGAGCTAGTCAGGCTCGCTTGTATGGTGGTGAAGTACGTCCATCTGGTAGCGGAGTTGGAAGTGGAACTGGATTTGGGGCCGGAGCTGGACCTGGAAGTGGCCCAGCGGGCTCCTCTCCACACAGAGCCAGCAAAAATAGATATGTAGGCGTGTCAAGTAATTTGGTGCCCAACGCGGGCGGAAGCCATAACTCTGTTGCAGTACATGGCAGCTTTCAAAAACTAAAGGAGCTTATCTGGACGGAACGCGCTAAGGAATTGACACAACAGCGGCGAGCGGAAGAATTGGCAGCTCGTGCTGCTGTTCTCAAGGAAATTGCTAATGGTCAAAAGTATGGTTTTTCCTTCTTTGGCTACATATCTTTCGGACGATTCATTTAGATTTCTTTCATCAGAGACTTCTGTTCATATTTAGACTCTGTTCCCAACAGGAAAAAGAGTCTATTGGGTTTGTGCAATGTCCGTCTCGCTGTCCGCCTGTCTAAGTGTCCGTCTGTCCGTATGAGAGCAATATTAGAGCTAGAGACTTGAAATTTGGAATATATACTAATGTATGCTCTCGAATTATAAAGTGTAAAAATTTTCCCGATCCGTCCACTAGGGGCGTGGCAAATCGGAAAATTGATAAACTAGAGAGTTGCAATTTGGAATGTATACTCGCGGTGACAACCCAAGCTCAAAAAGCTATGGCGAATATATATATGTCCATTGGGGGCGTGGCAAATCGGGAAAAACGTATCTTCTACAGCTTTAAATCTAGAACGCTGTGATTTGACATGTATGTTAATATTATGAGTCTATGTATATCGATCAAAGTTATATGTGCACACCCATTGGGGCGCAGAAAATCGGACATGAATATATAGTGATTTTACAGACTTGAAATTTGGTATGTATACTCGGGCTGACAAGCAAAGATCAATAAACTATGGTAGATATATCTACGCCCACAGAGGGCGTGGAAAACCGCAAAAGTTTTTATCTCAGTTACTAATGGCCTCCTTCATCGATGACCCAAAAATTATTTTCCAGCCTCTTTGAGGGCGTGGCGTATCGAAAAATACCCTGTAATTTTCGCATTTTTAGAGTGCAAACAACTATGCGTAGATATATCTACCATAGTTTATTGGCAAGAGTTGTCAACCCGAGTAATAATGCCAAATTTCAAGTCTATAGTGTCCTTATTTATTTGCCACGCCCCCAATGGGCGTAGACATAAAACTTTTTTATCGATCTTCATAGAACATAACATTAACTCACATACCAAATTTCAGCTTTCTAGCATTAACGGTGTAGAAGATACATTTTTCCCGATTTGCCATGCCCCCAATGGGCGTAGATATATCCGCTTTTTGAACTTGGGTTGTCACCGCGAGTATGAGTTCCAAATTGCAACTCTCTAGCTCATCATCTAGTATGATTACTGACCTATGGGCGCAAGGGTTTTCCGATTTGCCACGCTCCTAGTGGGCGGATCAGGAAAATGTTTACACTTTATAGTTCTGGAGCATATATGTTTCAAATTTCAAGTCTCTAGCTCTAATAGCGCAGAAAAATATTGCGTTAATACGGACAGACGGGCGGACAGCAAGGCGGACATTGCACAAACCCAATATACTCTAACGATCCAATAACTATCGAAAAATTCACAACTCAGTCACAATTCATAGAAGTACAGTACTGCGCTTGCAATATACGGACCTAACACATAAAGAATGAACTCTCTAGCTCTTATATCTCCGGAAATCGACGCGTTCAAACATAGGGACAGACGGACATGGCTATATCAACTTTTCTCGTCACCCTGATCAAGAATATATATGCCACCCTTCCTTACATACTTTTAACAAACTCATTATATGATCAATTTTACTTTAACGTTTTGTTTAGCTTTCAATCAACTTACAAGATACCCTTTAATAATCAAGGAGATTCACTTCTAATGGATGAGAATCGCAGTCCTGATACTAGCGGCAATCAATATATGAACGACGAACGAATCTCAATAGCAAATGGACAAAATTTTGATACAGTCAATAAAAATGTTGGACATAGTAATAGTGGTTCTAGAGCATCGACCCGTCGTATTGGAAGTGCATACAAGTTTGTGCCCTATGGACTATCGCGAAAGGAATCCCATTTTACTGGGAACGTTGCTGCTGGCCAGCAGAAAACATATTCTCATATAAGGACGCCAGCTACTGAAATCAATTCAGGTGATTCAAAAGAAAGGGATCAGATACTATATATCGGTATACCACGCACGTATCCTGTTGGACAATCACATTTTAGGGAAAGGAATCGTTCACTTTTCAAACAGGTAAATCGCCATTTGTAAGAATCTCTAAAAGCAAACAAGTAAGAAAGCTGTAGTCGAGACTGCTCGACTACGAAATCCCCTGAGCCCTTCTTCGAACGAATAATATTCCAAGAATTATTCGATTCGTTTCTACACGCATGCAAAACCACACGCACACATAGACATTGATCTACGCGTGCATGCATGTATGTGTGTATGCATGTGTGTAAGCATTGCAAGCGTCTTGCTGTCTCGCTGCTTTGCTGCTGCGCCGCATGGGTTTTGATGAGAAAACTTTGATGATTAATAATTCTGTTTCTAGATGGACAATCGTATTGATATTTTCAGATTATGATTATGATAAACCAAACTGCATGTCTCTAGTATTTGAAATGCATTTTTTTCATATTTGGGGGGTGGTGGGGCGAAGGGGGGACCGGAATCCACAATCTGACAAAAACCGAAATTGTATTAAATTAGTATCTATATATATGCAGAAGATTTGGAGGGTCTAACTCTAAAGATGAATTAGCTAGAATTTTATGACTGGTTCCCGATAAATTCGTTTATCGATAACTTGGCAAATATACAAGTTATCGAATTTCTGAAACAAACTCGTACTGCGCGTGCAATATACGGACCTAACACAAAAAGAATGAACTCTCTAGCTTTTGTATCTTCGGAAATCGACGCGTTCATACATACGGACGGACGGACGGACGGACGGACGGACGGACGGACGGACATGGCTATATCAACTTTTCTCGTCACCCTGATCAAGAATATATATACTTTGTGGTGTCTGCCACGCCTCCTTCTGCCTGTTACATCCTTTTAACAAAACCATTATACCCTGATTTCCCATTTTCAATGGGCTCAGGGTATAAAAAGTAAAAGTCAAGTTTTTTATTTTATAAATGGATCGAAAAATATGATTTGACCTTTATCAAAATACTTATATACATATATAAATATATACATATGTATGTCGGATCGGTGTGACGTTATGTTGGTTGTTGCGTTGTGACTGACAGTTGTAGTAGTATTGGACTGACAACTAGTGCTAATCGAATGAGTTAGCATTTTAGTGACAATTAAAGGATGTGTCGTTAAAAATGAGACAACCATAGGTTTTGTTGAGCGTGGTCTCGGATGTCGCAGAGTGAGAGCGAGAGGGCTATGTCCTTCGCACAGAGTTGCTATGATATTGATAAACGAGAATATGCAACCAAGAGGCAATTTGACAGAAGAGCTGAAAAGGGGCAGTCAATCAGAGTTGGTTGATAAAGAAAGACGTTTTGCTAATAGAAGCCGGCGACACCGAGAACTCGTTATTAAGCAAACTTATAACAGAAGGCTAGAACAATAATTCAAACGCTATATATGTATATTTGTATGTAAAGATATATTTATATATATATTTTCTTTTTTTCAGTACTCGCCGAATGAATATTTTCGACGAAATTCTCGAACAATGAATAGCTTGCAATTTGGGCCTCAATCAGAGCCTCAAGAATTGAGACAAGATTTCAACGAGAACTATTTGAGTCCGTTAACTTCGATCGAATATTATACAAAGCCCAGAACCAACGGCTTGTTTTTTTTCAATAATGATAATCTGGCTGATGACGTTGGATTAACCCGAAAATCTAAAGCGTATTAAATTATTTTCTTTAAAATATTTTGTGACAATTATTAATCCAAAGCATAATTAAACAATCTTATGCTAATTATATTATTATTTCATAATTCAAACTGGACATGTATATACAGAATATAATTGATATATCAGCAATATACTTATAACAGGAAAAACGGTTGTCACAGTAAAGCTTATTCTTAGAACATATGCGAAAAATCTTAACCATGGTCATAGAAAATACTCAAAAGCTTCAAAATTATTTATATATTATAAAGAACATGCTGTTCGACTATATATAATATTTATGATTTGTAAGCTATTGATTTAATTCATATTTTCACTCCATTTTTTTAATATACTTAAAATTCTAGCAAATGTATATATGATAGCTCTATAAATAATATTCATATTTCTTAGAGTTACGCTTGTCTTAAGTGGAGGACCGAAGTATTTGAAAAGAACAATTTTATTTTATTTTAATGGGAGCTGTGAATGAAAGTTAAGATTATGATTATATATACACACTATGTGTATATTCATATCTAAATAAAATTCCTATTTGGAAATAATGAAATGCTTCCAATATAAAACAATCATCAATATAAAAGAGGTACAAAAGAAAGTGTAATGTATGTATCTCTGGAAATACTCGAAATAAAAAAACAAAAAATCATGGTAAGAGTAATAAATAATAGGGTTTTGTAAAAACCTAGAACATAATAAAAATCTTTTAAACCATCAAAGAGCTCAATGGAAACGTCACCGAGAAATATTGTTTTTATTATTTGACCTATCTAATTAAAACCATTTTTAATTATATACAAAGATCATGTCTACATATATATATATATATATATATATATGTATATATATACTAGTATGATCTAACTGTGCCTGATGTTTAATATTTTAACAGAATATAATTGACAAGAATCAATTGAATGAGATAAATTATTACAAATTATAATTGACAAGAATCAATTGAATGGGATAAATGATTACAAATCTCACAAATCACAAATTACATATTACAAATTACAGTTTAGCCATCACCATCTATTGACGTTTGAGATCTCAACTAAAAAAATGTTGTTTCAAAGCTGAAAGCATTGCAAAAAAAAAATGCATTCATTCATTTATATTATTTTATATATATATGTATATATATATATATATATATATATATATATATATATATATATATATATATATATATATATATATATATATATATATATATATATATATATATATATATACATATATATATATATGCATATCTATCAAATAAATGTCAATTTAACATATCGAACTTATGCAAAGTAATTGTACTACCTATATATAATAGTATTTAAAATTGTGAACTTATCAACTATGTACCACTTGGCTCTGGAAATTTTAAATGATGTTATTAAGCTATTGTGCTTTATTGTATAGATATTGTGTACTAGTAACTAATAAGGGTAGCCTATATGCATACAAAAATACACACAAATATTTATGTACTTGAAAAATATATAAAAACAATTGACAATAAATCAGTTGTGAGTTCCGGACAATAACAATTTAATTTTGTTACATATGTATATGTATAAATAGGAATATAAATAAATTACATGATTTATGTAAATATATTCACACACCAATACACATATGTATATATATATATATATATATATATATATATATATATATATATATATATATATATATATAAGTGTGTCAATTGTCTACGCATGGTTGATGTTTTTGAATAATACAGAAAACAACAAATAAAATATGAAAAGTATTATACCTAGCCAGTTATTGTGCATCTTTATTGTATACTGAATGAATCTCAAAATATAAAAATGGAAAATGAAAATGATATTTTACTCTTTATTTATACCAAATAAGTCGCTTATATCGAATGACTTAAATCATCCTCTGAAATACTTTATGGTTCACCATCATATTTTTTCTGAATTCATTTATTTCACGTTTTCCAAGGAAAACCATCGTTTATTTTGTATAAAAATCGTACGTTTATTTGTTTTGAAATATAAAAATATACATTAAAGTAATTATAAAAATTCTTTAAGAATTGTAGACATTGATACGCATTTAAATATTATTTTCCAGATTAATCTGCCCATAAACATTAGTAAGTTTACTAACTTACTGGTAAATGGAATCAAACAAAACATATATTTATTCACTGTATACTTATTAATACTCAATATACATATTATGGAATGAAATTTTCTTTTTGCTTTTCATTGGTATCCATTTGCCTAAACTTCCAGCTTCCAAGGCCATCAAATTCCAAAATATGCGTATGAAATTTCCTGATATATAAATATCAATTATAAATTATATAAGTAGCATTTATTAAATATTAATATAAAAGTTAATATAGGGTATAATTAAAAATTTAGATTTACCATAAGGTTGGTCTGTGCGTGATTGTCAATAGCGTGATGCCCATGTTCTTGGCAATTTCATATATGGAGCTTTCCACGTCAATGGAAACTGCACTGGTGCATTCATCAAGAAGAGCATAACGTGGCCTTCGAAGAGATTATGTTAGTAAACTCTGTTATAAAATGTATTGATATATTTAATACTTATGATAAAACAGACGAGCCACTGCCATTCGTTGTTTTTCACCTCCAGAGAGAATGTCTTTCCAATCACGCACTACATCGAAGCTGTCACTGCAAGTGTGCGAATTGTATTATTAAATGAGAGAGAGAGAGAGATAGATTAAATGAGAAAGAGAGAGAAATTTCAGCTCTCTAGTTTTGTTAGTTTCCGACATCTCGAAGTTTGTATGGACGGACAGACGGACTGACGGACAGGGCTATATCAACTTTTTATACCCTGAACCCATTGAAAATGGGAATTCAGGGATAATGGTTTTGTGAAAATGTATGTAACAGGCAGAAGGAGACGTCGCAGACCCCATAAAGTATATATATTCTTGATCAGCATAAAAAAATAAGTTGATTGAGCCCTGTCCCTGGCACATAGATACATTTAGATATTCTTAATCTACTCTAAAAATTTCATCAAGATCCTGCATCTAGAAATGGAGTTATAAATGTTCAAAGTATAGCCCAACCCACCCCCAAGGCACGGCACCAACCTCGCGGTTAGCAGAGGTCGCGCTCATGCGATCGTAAAGAAGAAGAGTATCACTTTTTTTGCAGGGTTCAGGGGATCTCGTAGTCGAGCCGTCTCGACTAGAGCCTTCTTACTTGTTTTTTTATTGCGCTGATCAAGAACATCTTCTGCCTGTTGCATACATTTTCCGAAAACCCTTACACCATGAGTTCCCATTTTCAATGGGTTCGGGGCTTAACGACTGAATTGGAAGCCGATATCCAAAATCTGACAAAAATCAAAATTATATTAAATTATTATGTATATATATGTCAAAACTAAAGACTTTAGCTCTAAAAGTATATATACTGTAAAAATGTTTTTATCGATAACTTTCAAAAGCCAGAAGTTATCTATTTTCTGAAACTAACTGCGCGTGCAATATATGGAAGTACCTTAACACTAAAAGAATGGACAAAATGGAATGACGATAAATCGCTTTTCATCACTTTTCTGACGACGGCAGAGAAGTCGCACAGTAGGGCCTTTGCTCATTTTGCGTTCCAAAAATCATAACTTTTGAACCAAGTAAGATATTTTAGAAATTTAAAAGGAATTCGACAGAGAATTCTTTAAGCTTTTACATGCAGGGTGATGCGACAACAGGGTGCTTCAAAGTTATAGGTCAAACATGAGAAATGTGAATTTCGTTAAAAATGACTGGTTTTTCAATGAAATAAACAATTTTTTTGTTTCAATAAATTATTTGTATTATTTGTAGAGAGTATGTTTAAATAAATAAATAAACAAAATTTTTTAATTTATTTTATTTTATTATTATTTTTTTATTTAGTTATCCTTAAAGTTGTCATCCGTAGAAGGCGGGGCAATATCTAATAAGCTTAAAGTTTCTGCACAATATTTATTAATTAAATGGTATTCGTTTTCTTCCATTCAACAAAATATTTGCTTACAAAATGCAGCATTAGGTAGACAAAACAAATAAATAATGCAAATTGAAACGACCAATTTACAAAAAACCAAAACCCATCCACAACCGTTTTGCCGTCGGCAATTCTACCTACTGCATGCAGCGACACGCTACAGCGACCTTTTTTGTGCATTTCCTGCGTTTTTCTACCTTTTTTTTTTGGAGTTTTTTTTGGCATAGGAACCCGGAGTTCACAAGTTGAGCATTTTTCACAAAAATGCGCTATTTTGCAAAACTTTGCCAGTTTACTCAACTTTGAAGGGCCATAACCACCCTTCAAATTGGAATTTTAAAAATCTTTTGAATACTGTCCTTTTCGACGATTTCCAATCATACATATGAGATAAACTTTTTGAAAATCACTTTTAATCTATTTTCTGATTTTTGGGACGCGACAGAGAGAGGCCCCACTGTGCGTCGATGCGCCGGTTTGATATATGTATTTATTACATAAATTTATTCGCGGTTATCGATGAAATTTCTAACTTCTAGTTTCAATTACTTCTTAAATAGTTGTGATTTTATTTTATAAGTTATAGCATTCCCAAAAGATTTTAAGTAGGGTTGTCGAATATTTTTAAAATATCGTATCGATGATATTTTAAGTTTTGAAAAAATATCAAAATGATATTTATATTCAACTTTATATATCGATATTTTTGATATTTTACAAACTTTTTTCCCACAAATTTAAATCCGACCCAAAAAAAAAAAAAAAAAGCAGTATAATAAGAATAAGCATTTTTTATGAAAAAGACCAATATTAGGTACTTAGGGATTTAAAAAAAAAACGCGTACTGCTATATGAGAATCCGTCATACGATTTCGGGGTCGCAAACAACGCATTTGATTGCTGCCAGGGGTGGTTAGGCTTCGTAATGCTATCTTTGAAAGTACAGGCATAGTCCCCTTATGGGAATAAAAATTATTGGATTGATTTCCCAAGAGGTTTGTGACAAGCTACTGTACATTTCAAGTTCGCTCTTTTCCGCACCGTGTACTTTCGAAATTGGCCTATTGTGGTTGTTTTCGAAACTATCATCTTGGTCATCTAAATTTTTGACCTCTGGAATCTGTACAAAATGCTTGTTTTTAATATGCGATGCCATATTTGATGTGTTTCCACTTGTTTTTATTATTTTAAGGCATAAATTACATTTTGCTGTTCCATTTTTGAAAATAGAATAATGCGTTTTCACCATTATGAGACAATTAATATCAAATGCAAATATATCGCAAAAAATATTCGATATTTAGGCAAAAAAAATATCCCGATATAAATATATTTTTTATACAAACAAATATCGATATTTTTATATATTTTCAACAATCATAATTTTAAGTCTATAAACTAACGTATGTAGCCCAAATTTAAAATGTCGAGTTTGCAGGAGACGGATGGACAGATATAAATAGCTACGTCACTCAGCTTAACAATAAATTTATTATGCGGTCTTCCTTTAGAACACCAAAATATATATAACAAATAAATATAAACACTTACCGTTGTGCAATATGCTCTAGACAGACCAGTTTTAAAATGCTCATCAACTCATTCTCGGTAATCCCCTTTCGTTTCATATCATCACGAGTATCTGGATATATGATCTGATCACATAGGCTGCCAATGGACATATATGGTCGTTGAGGTATATAAAACATGCAGGGTTTGTTTTCAACAGGGCGGGGAATATGCAGCTCGCCGGCGTAGATAGGCCAAAGACCACTTAATATGCGAAACAAGCTAGACTTTCCGCAGCCATTTGGACCAGTTATCAATAAATGAACACCCGGCTCAATACACAGGGTCAAACTTGGAACAACAATATCACAGTTGGGTGTTACGACAGGCACTGCTCGAAGACTAATGGACATGTTGCCAGGATCATCGATATATATAATACGTCCCTTAGCTATTGGTTTGCCGTCACAGAACTCAATGATGCCATTTATTTCCTCATTCTCAACTACCGTGGCTCTGCTGTAAATGCCTTGCGCTGTCTCTTCGAAAACGTCTAGCATGCCAGCTACTCGATAGGTATAGCCGGCCAATGCAACAATTTCCTTGTATGAGGACATTAAACGCTCTATAGCATCGGCTGCCGATATAAGCAGATTTCTGGCCGTCGTCAAGTATTGGGTACGCTCACTAACACTCGAATCATTTCTTTCGATAGTCTTATTATTCGCTGAAAATGATGTTGATGCAGCGGCTCCTGTCAATATTGGCAGAGAAACCATCACCATGCCAGTGCCGGACCATACATACTTCATAAAGAATTGTTCTAGCATTATAAACCAAAGTTTTTGGCTAAATATGCTATTCATTTGATTAACAAGCCGATTGTAGGCCTGCCTTAGCTGCTGCAGCTCCACCTAGTTGTTAAATAATAAAAATTATTTATAATACAAATTAATTATGTCTACTTATACATATATCACCAATTGGATAGACAAACATTCTTATATATTTTATGACTTCTATTCACATACATATGTACACACAATACGTGAGTGCACGCATGGCAGACGTCATGCTATCACGTTTGTTCTACCACGTGGGTTATGTTGCGAGAACCTATTTGATTAATAATTCTGTTTCGAAATGAACAATCGTAATCAACTGCTCAGATTATGATCATGACATTCATATCTATATGCCAAATCAAACTGCATGTCTCTAGTATTGACGCATTTGGGGATGTAAGGGGCGAATTGCGGACCGGAATTCAAAATCTGACAAAAACCGAAATTGTATTAAATTAGTATCTATATACATATATGCAGAAGACATGGAGGCTCGAACTCTAAGGATGAATTAAATATAATTTTATAACTTATTCTCTATATATTCGTGTATCGATAACCCTGGGAATATAAAAGTTATCGAATTTCTGAAACAAACTCGCACTGCGCGTGCAATATACATATGTACCTAACACAAAAATAATAAACTTTCTAGCTCTTGTATCTTCGGAAATCGATGCGTTCAAACATAGGGCAGACGGACATGACTATATCAACTTTTCTCGTCACCCTGATCAAGAATATATATACTTTATGGGGTCTGTCACGCCTCCTTCTATCTGATACATACTTTTAATAAAACCATTATACCCTGATTTCCCATTTTCAATGGTCTCAGTGTATAAAAATAAGTTGATATAGCCATGTCCGTCTGTCTGTCCGTATGAAGGCAGTGATTTTGTAAACTACAAAAGCTGGAGAGCTGAAATGTTACATAAATACTCGAATGTAGTTACACAGTCCGAGCGCTAACCATGAGTTGTATCACTAACCATACATATGTATGGTTAGTAGTTGTATAGTTAGTGGTGGTACGAGTTTATTTTGTTTTTTCGATAACGTATCCCATTTCCTTATTATCGATCGGAAATCGAAAATTCGTGTACTCCTTTTTACGTTTCATAAGCATAACTTTTACCACTAACCATACAACTCATAGACTGGACAACTTGAACAAAACTTTTTTCACGAAGCAGATTTTGATTTCCCGTCCTGATCATCTTCGTATTTGCTCGGCTCTGCAATATAGCAGTTGATATCCAGTTCGCTGCCAACGCTCGAACGAAATGATTCTATTCTCATATGAAGTACCGCAGTGTGCTATTCTTTCTTTACTCACTGTCTCACTCA
Organism: Drosophila buzzatii; assembly: GCA_035045845.1. Lineage (NCBI taxonomy): Eukaryota > Metazoa > Arthropoda > Insecta > Diptera > Drosophilidae > Drosophila > Drosophila buzzatii. The sequence goes on along the minus strand of JAWNOS010000409.1, from coordinate 136,775 downwards.
CTCTTTCAAATATTGGGCCCTACAATTGCTACAAGCAGCAATAGTTTCGCACACAGCCACATAAATGCTCATATGTAAATGTAGCAAGATATTGTAAATGTGTGTGTTCATGCTCATCGCGAAAATGTAATTATTATACCCTGAACCCATTGAAAATGGGAATTCAGGGTATAATGGTTTTGTGAAAATGTATGTAACAGGCAGAAGGAGACGTTGCAGACCCCATAAAGTATATATATTCTTGATCAGCATAAAAAATAAGTTGATTGAGCCCTGTCCGTCTGCCCGTCCGTCCGTATGAACGTCGAGATTTCGGAAACTACAAAAGCTAGAGAGCTGAAATTTCACATGAACACTCATATGTTAGCTACGCAGTACGAGTTTATTTTGTTTTTTCGATAACTCATCCCATTTCCAAATTATCGATAAAAAATCGGGCATAACTTCTACACCGTTTTAGCTAAAGACTTTAAATTTGTATATTTAGATAGATATTATGAATACGCAGATTATGTAATATTCAGATTTTGGATGCCACGCCCCATTCGCCCCCAATTCGCAAAAAACGCATTTCAAATACTAGAGACTTGAAATGACACATAGATACATTTAGATATTCTTAATCTACTCTGAAAATTTCATTAAGATCATCCATCTAGAAATGGAGTTATAGGCGTTCAAAGTATAGCCTAACCCACCCCCAAGCCACGGCAACAACTGCGAGGTTAGCAGAGCTCGCGCTCATGCGTTCGTAAAGAAGAAGAGTTTCTTTTTTTGCAGGGTTCAGGGGATCTCGTAGTCGAGCCGTCTCGACTAGAGCCTTCTTACTTGTTATGCACATCAGCGTCCATCTGTCCGTATGTTTGAACGCGTCGATTTCCGAAGATACAAAAGCTAGAGAGTGCATGCTTTTTGTGTTACGTCCGTATATTGCATGCGCAGTACGAGTTTGTTTCACAAATTCGATAACTTGTATATTTGCAAAGTTATCGATAGAAGAATTTATCGGGAAAGAATTTGGAAAAAACGCATTTCAAATACTAGAGACTTGAAATTCGGCACATATGTATGTAGGTACATTTAGACACTCTTAATCTACTCTGAATTTCATAAAGATCGTGCATCTAGAAGTGGAGTTATAAGCGTTCAAAGTATAGCCCAACCCACCCCCAAGCCTCGGCAGCAACTACGAGGTTAGCAGAGCTCGCGCTCATGCGATCGTAAAGAAGAAGAGTATCACTTTTTTGCAGGGTTCTTGTTGTTCTTACTTGTTTTTGACTTACTTTATGTCCGCTATAGAATGCGATTTCTTCTGCATTTGTTATGATACGTGAATGGATATACCTAAGATAACCATATCGATTTGCCTCCTCTGATACCAACTGTCCAAATTTAGGTGATACAATACGCAAAATATGAGCGGTAAGGGCAATAACGCTTACTGATAACGCGGGTCCTTTAAATATATATAATAAATTAAAAAAGTTAGTTAAACAAAACGAAGCCATGAGGTAAAATGCTTGCCTGATAAGATATTAGCTTTCATCTTTCTGGAGGAGCGCATTAAAGCTAAGCCAATTAACATAAGATCGAAACATGGTTTGGTCAAACTGCTATACAAATGTGCAACAGAACTGGCAAATACTGAAATATCCTCTGTAAGTCTATTATAAGAGCACAAGAAGTCAGCACAATATTATGTAAATATATAACTGTTATACATATTACCTGTGATCGGCATTTTCGATACGTCCGTCCAGATTCGATACTCGATAGTAGTTTTGATTCTTGAAGTACAAACGATACGAATGACGTACCAACCTTGTTCTGTTCAAATATATATATATATATATATATATTATATTATTTTTCGGCTTTCGAATATCTTAAAGAGACAGGAAAACCGAGGAAAAATCATCCCGATGCGCAACAAGGAACCAGCAGAATAACGGAGGAACGAGGATAAATATATTCGCAAATGTGTTTTTCGCACAGTTATACAAGTAACATTGGAATACAAATTATATTATTACATTCGTTCGAATATATTTGCCACATTTGATTACAATGAAACTTGAAACGAATTATTGCAGCTATTGCTTCCTCGGTTATTGTATCGTCACATGTACATATACTAATCTGATTCTACAATAAAATCAACTTCAAATGTAATTGACGATAATAAATACGCTGTGACATTGAGATCCTAGGATGGATGGCTTTAAATTTCATGCAATATAACAAGGGTCTTCTCCAATTATGACAATCAAGAGGATTTTTCTTTTCATTAAAACATGAATGATTTAAACGTACTTACCGAAATGCTAACGACAGCTTACTCTCCAGAAATCGGATCATTGAATTGATGAATGTTGCTGGTATTGCAATTCCAAACCATTTAAGTAAAACGAGTGCAAATTGTTTGACATCCTTGCGTACGATAAACTTTACAATCGCTCCTTCCAAAGCTGCCACATAAATGCTTAGGAATGTCCGGGAGATGAGACACAAGGTATGGACAGTTAAAAGACCAGTCTCATAGCACATTTTTTGCGGTATCATTATCTTCACCAGCATGTTGAGTTGCTTCAGAAACTCCTTGTTCAAGCCTGGTTCAAGCATTTGATTATTTTTCTGTTTCTGTTTCAATTGCTTTTCAACCAAAAGCTTCTCTGCCTCGGCAAGCTTAAGGTCTTCGTTCAATCCATCAATCTCTGATGGTGTCAGCGTACCCGCATTCTTTTTGTGCTTAATGCATTGGTCATTTCGTACATATGGTGAAGTAACTTTAATGGTCAATGCAAATAGTGCAGTACCCACTAGGGCGTAACCGAATGCCTGTTTTGGCAGTCCAGATTGTTCATACTTTTCCGCTATACAGGCAACATATTTAGAAAACACTGCCATATTTACATTTATCCAATATCTATGTGTTTATCGAATCGTAGAATGGATTTCGTTATACCTATATATGACAAAATTTGAGATTTTACTCTTAAATTATACGTATTAACAATCAAGAATTTTGAAACGTTTTAAATATTTTGTTTCTTTTATGTCTTATGAAGGCAAGAATATCGTATTCCTTTTCAATAAATTTATTTAATTGGATTCAATAGTCATCGCCACTCTATTTCTTAAAACCGAAGCTTGTAAAGGGAACTTGTTAACAGGCATTAAGTTATACATAATCTACTAATTATTATGTTATGGCCTTCAAGAATGCCAAAGTTGTCGATTACCTCGCAATCCTAATAAAACTGAGACATTGAAATGGATTTGACGACTGCTTTATGAATAACTTATTCCACACTTAAATTAGGCTTATCAATGCAGCTGATAACGAAAATGGATTAGATTAGTTGTAAAAAAATAAGAATGCTCTAGTCGAGACTACTCGACTACAAGATACCCTGAACCCTGCAAAAATATTCTAGACGATCCTCGTGAAACTTTCAGAATACATTAACAGCACTACAATTTGTCTATTTGCCAAATAATATAAGCTATGCTCAAAAAATGAAATGGAAATGGGATGAGTTATCGAAAAAGCGTACTCGTACTGCGCAACTAACATACGAGTATTCACATACAAAGCTGCCACATAAATGCTTAGGAATGTCCGGGAGATGAGACACAAGGTATGGACAGTTAAAAGACCAGTCTCATAGCACATTTTTTGCGGTATCATTATCTTCACGAGCATGTTGAGTTGCTTCAGAAACTCCTTGTTCAAGCCTGGTTCAAGCATTTGATTATTTTTCTGTTTCTGTTTCAATTGCTTTTCAACCAAAAGCTTCTCTGCCTCGGCAAGCTTAAGGTCTTCGTTCAATCCATCAATCTCTGATGGTGTCAGCGTACCCGCATTCTTTTTGTGCTTAATGCATTGGTCATTAAGTACATATGGTGAAGTAACTTTAATGGTCAATGCAAATAGTGCAGTACCCACTAGGGCGTAACCGAATGCCTGTTTTGGCAGTCCAGATTGTTCATACTTTTCCGCTATACAGGCAACATATTTAGAAAACACTGCCATATTTACATTTATCCAATATCTATGTGTTTATCGAATCGTAGAATGGATTTCGTTATACCTATATATGACAAAATTTGAGATTTTACTCTTAAATTATACGTATTAACAATCAAGAATTTTGAAACGTTTTAAATATTTTGTTTCTTTTATGTCTTATGAAGGCAAGAATATCGTATTCCTTTTCAATAAATTTATTTAATTGGATTCAATAGTCATCGCCACTCTATTTCTTAAAACCGAAGCTTGTAAAGGGAACTTGTTAACAGGCATTAAGTTATACATAATCTACTAATTATTATGTTATGGCCTTCAAGAATGCCAAAGTTGTCGATTACCTCGCAATCCTAATAAAACTGAGACATTGAAATGGATTTGACGACTGCTTTATGAATAACTTATTCCACACTTAAATTAGGCTTATCAATGCAGCTGATAACGAAAATGGATTAGATTAGTTGTAAAAAAATAAGAATGCTCTAGTCGAGACTACTCGACTACAAGATACCCTGAACCCTGCAAAAATATTCTAGACGATCCTCGTGAAACTTTCAGAATACATTAACAGCACTACAATTTGTCTATTTGCCAAATAATATAAGCTATGCTCAAAAAATGAAATGGAAATGGGATGAGTTATCGAAAAAGCGTACTCGTACTGCGCAACTAACATACGAGTATTCACATACAATTTCAACTCTATAGCTTTTGTAGTTTCCAAAATCTCGACGTTCAAACGGACGGACGGACGGACAGGGCTATATCAACTTCTTTTTCGTGCTGATCAAGAATATATACATATATAGGGTCTTTTTGCCTGTTATTTGGAGTGATGAGTCCAAATTTAACATTTTTGGGTCGGATGGAGATCAAAAAGTGTGGCGAAAACCAAATACTGATTTACACTATTTTCATCAAATTTTGTCATGAGACCTACTTTTATTTAAACTTTTTTTTGCCCACTGTACATACAGATTTACACATGTACACACTATACGAGTATACACACGATTTTCTATGTATTCATACAAAAGTTTGCATGCTAAAATTTCTATGAATTTTTCGATCGTTACTCTAGTTTTGTCAAAAGGCGCTCTAGCAGAGTCTTATTTGGTTTTACGCATATGAATTGTGCATTTAAGCACTAGAAACTGCTTTTCCGATTTGCCACGCTGCGTGGCAAGCAGTTTTTCTATGCATGCATATACGTATGCATGTGTACACAGATGTTTGTACGTGTATACACATCCAAGTGTATATACATATTCATTGTATTGTTTTGTGTCGTCACAAGCTGCTGATCAGCTGTCAATTTAGTTAGGTTTAGCTAACGATTAAATGTTACTTTAAAATGACCTGGGTTCGAGTCCCGCTTGAAACATTTTGCTTATTAATCAAAAACTTATATTATATTTATGTTAAAATGCTTTTTGCCATCTTAGCAATTACTACTGAGCTATTATAAGCATTATGCAGTTGGCCATAACAAACTTCTTTGCCGATTTGACACGCCCCCAGTGGGCGTAGACGCATAATTGGCCAGTTCTTAGAAAGAGCCGAGGCAAACATAACTGCAAAATTTGGTTACACTTCAGAAATGCGAAAATTACAGGGTATTTTTCGAAATGCCACTATATGTAACTGAACCATCTAAATTTCAACCTTCTAGCTCTAAAAGTGTAAGAGATATAAACTTTTGCGGTTCGCCCATCTGCCATAGCTTATTGATCTTGGGATGCCAACCCGCGTACACATGCCAAATTTTAAGTCTCTAGTGTCAATAGTGTTCAAAATATAGCACAATTTGAAAAATCACTATATATTCATTCCGATATTGCACGCCCACAATGGGTGTAGACATATAACTTTTTGATCGATCTTCATAGAATCATAACATTAACTCACATCCCAAATTTCAGCGTTCTAGCTTTAACGGTATAGAAGATACGTTTATTCCGATCTGCCGCGTGCCCAATGGGCGTAGATATATCTGCCATAGCTTTTTGAACTTGGGTTGTCACCGCGAGTATACATTCCCAATTGTAGCTCTCTAGCTCATCATCTAGTATGATTACTGGCCTATGGGCGGATCGGGAAAATTTTTACACTTTATAATTCGGGAGCATATATGAGTACATGTTCCAAATTTCAAGTCTCTAGCTCTAATAGCGCCGAAAAATATTGCGTTCATACGGACAGACGGACGGAAGACAAGACGGATGCACAAATCCAATATACTCTTGTTACTTTTGGGAACAGAGTATAAAAACTAACACTCTTCTTCTTTACGAACGAATAAGCGCGCGGACTGCTAACCGCGCAGTTGCTCCCGTGGCTTGGGGTTGGTTTGGGCCATTTCTAGACAGACGATCTAAATGAAATCTTCAGAGTAGATTAGATTGTCTAAATGTATCTATGTGCCAAATTGCAGGTCCCTAGTATTTGAAATGCGTTTTTTCAAATTGGGGTCGAAGGGGCGTGGCATCCAAAATCTGAAAATTACATAATCTGCGTATTCATAATATCTATCCAAATTTACAAATTTGAAGTCTTTCGCTAAAACGGTGTAGCAGTTATGCCCAAAAAACGTAAAAAAACGGAAACGAATTTTCGATTTTTATCGATAATTTGTAAATGGGATGAGTTATCGAAGAAAGAAAATATACTCGTACTGTGTAACTAACATACGAGTGTTCATGTGAAATTTGTCTAGCTTTTGTGGTTTCCGAAATCTCGACGTTCATACGGACGGGCGGACAGGGCTATATCAACTTCTATTTCGTGATGATCAAGAATAAATGTATATATTGGGTCTGCAACGACTCCATCTGCCTGTTATATACAAACATTTTCACAAAACCATAATAAAAACAAGTAAGAAGGCTCCAGTCGAGACGGCTCGACTACGAGATACCCTGAACCCTGCAAAAAAAATTGATACTCTTCTTCTTTACGCACGTATAGGCGCGCGCTCTGCTAAGTGCGCAGTTACTGCCGTGGCTTGGGGGTGGGTTGGGCTATACTTTGAACGCTTATAACTCCATTTCTAGATGGATGATCTTAATGAAATTTGCAGAGTAGATTAGGAATATCAAAATGTATCTATGTGCCAAATTTCAAGTCTCTAGTATTTGAAATGCGTTTTTTGCAAATTGGGGGCGAAGGGGGCGTGGCATCCAAAATCTGGAAATTACATAATCTGCGTATTCATAATATCTATCTAAATATACAAATTTGAAGTGTTTCACTAAAACGGTGTAGAAGTTATGCCTAAAAAACATAAAAAACTGAAACGAATTTTCGATTTTGTATCATTAATTTGGAAATGGGATGAGTTATCGAAAAAACAAAATAAACTCGTATTGTGTAGCTATCATACGAGTGTTCATGTGAAATTTCAGCTCTCTAGCTTTTGTAGTTTCCGAAATCTCGACGTTCATGCGGACGGACGGACAGACGGACAGGGCTCAATCAACTTATTTTTTTATGCTGATCAAGAATATATATACTTTATGGGGTCTGCGACGTCTCCTTCTGCCTGTTACATACATTTTCACAAAACCATTATACCCTGAATTTCCATTTTAAATGGGTGCAGGGTATAACAAGTAAGAAAGCTGTAAACGAAACTGCTCGAATACGAAATCCCCTGAGCCTTCTGCGAACGATTAATATTCCAATAATTATTCGATTCGTTTCTGCACGCATAAGAAACTGTACATGCAAAACCACGCGCACACATAGACGATAATCTACGCTTGTAGGCATATATGTATGTATGTGTGTATGCATGTGTGTAAGCATTGCAATCGTCTTGCTGTCTCGCTGCTTTGCTGCTGCGTCGCATGGGTTTTAATGAGAAAACTTTGATGAATAATAATTCTGTTTCTAGGTGGACAATCGTATTGATATCTTCAGATTATGATTATGATATTCATATCTATATGGTATGTATGTATATGTATGTATGTGCATACATTTAATTTAATATTTGAAATATATACATACATATGTATATGTATGTATGTATGAGTGTATATGTTTTGCCGACTTTTCATAGGACCAACTTTAATGACAATCAGTATACATAGATTTGTCAGCAGGTAGTATTACATGGTACACACATACATACATATGTACATATATGTATGATATTTAATACACTATAGTACATACATATGTACATACATACATATATGTATATAAATTTAAGTAATACCGTAATTTATATGGGAAAGGCTTCAAAGATGACACTAGCGTGTACTTGATTTGAGCATAGCACAATGATGTTATAAGCAAGAAAAGTGATCCAGCATTCAAAAATTGTACGAGTGCATGTGTATGTAAATATGTATGTATATGTACATACATACATACAAGCACGTGCGCATAAATATATACATATGTACATACATGTACGTATGTATGAATGTACATATGTATGTATATTCAATCGTATTTATTAGTACGCATCGAAACTGACGGACAAGGGACTTTAGCTTTGTGCTTTGGACCGCTTTCATATGGGGAGCAAACTCTCATACCCTAAGCCATTTACAATGGGTTCATGAAACTAAAAGATATGTGAATATGTATGTATTTACAATTCATTAATGTAGTACATATGTACATACATATAACTTAATTATAACAATGTTATGAATATTTATTATATTCTTTTTGTAAAAGCGCAATGAGTAATTGAAGCTCATAGCATTCAGCTTTCTATCATGCTCTAACAGCTGATTGGTTAGGAACACATACATATGTATGTATGCTTGTATTTTCGCTCAATTGTATTAGTCTTATACTTTGTTTTCATATTTTCTCTATACACAATTATTCGCATTACTCGATTACAAAATATTTTAGTACGAAAAGCTTCAATAACAAAGCAAAGTTAAAGATATTTTAAAACAAAGCGAAACACAGTACAGAACTTTAATTAAACTCAGATAAACAACAATAAACACGTTGGCAAATAGGCCATTGTTTGAATAAACACATTTAACATAGACAACACTGCCACTTGCAATAAATAAGTGTAATAGTTATAACAAAATTATTTGTAAAATTCTGTCTTGCATAGCAACGCAATAAAAACACGACTGAACAGCACGAAAGCTTAAAGCTTAATGTTGTATTGACTTACATATGTATGTATGTATGTATGTATGTATGTACATATTTCGGGTTAACTTAGTTTTTCAGTTTTCTTTTGATGCCACAATAAAAAAATAAATGCATTCCTACATATGTACATATATATGTATGTATGTATATGTATGCATTTGTGTATATACATACATACATACATATATAAAACGGGACATATACGAATACCAATTAAATTTAATGTATGTACATATGTACATATATAAAAACATTTGTAAGTGTTCTAAGCGGTTATGATTACTTAATGTTATGCCATAGTACATTATATAATTGTAAATAATATTACTATAATAGCCGAACTCTGCTCTGCTTGCGTTCTTAAACGTCTGTATATGTACATATGTATGTATGCATGTATGCATTTTGCTTTTACACTTGGAAGTAATTTAGTGAATTATAAATTGACGGATCTAACTTGTAACACCGAATCGAAAATTCGTTATTTTTATACCCTGAGCCCATTGAAAATGGGAAATCAGGGTATAATGGTTTTGTTAAAAGTATATAACAGGCAGAAGGAGGCGTGGCAGACCCCATAAAGTATATATATTCTTAATCAGGGTGACGAGAAAAGTTGATATAGCCATGTCCGTCTGTCCGTCCGTCTGTCCGTCCGTCTGTCCGTCCGTCCGTATGTATGAACGCGTCGATTTCCGAAGATACAAGAGCTAGAGAGTTCATTCTTTTTGTGTTAGGTCCGTATATTGCACGCGCAGTAGGAGTTTGTTTCGTCCGTCCGTCCGTCCGTCCGTATGTATGAACGCGTCGATTTCCGAAGAAACAAAAGCAAGAGAGTTCATTCTTTTTGTGTTAGGTCCGTATATTGCACGCGCAGTACGAGTTTGTTTCAGAAATTCGATAACTTGTATATTTGCAAAGTTATCGATAAACGAATTTATCGGGAACCAGTTATAAAATTCTAGCTAATTCATCTTTAGAGTTAGAGTCTCCAAGTCTTCTGCATATATATAGATACTAAATTAATACAATTTCGGTTTTTGTCAGATTTTGGATTCCGGTCCCCACTTCGCCCCACCACCCCCCAAATATGAAAAAAAAATGCATTTCAAATACTAGAGACATGCAGTTTGGTTTAACATATAGATATTAATATCATAATCATAATCTGAAGATATCAATACGATTGTCCATCCAGAAATATAATTATTAATCATCGAAGTTTTCTCATCAAAATCCATGCAGCGCAGCAACAAAGCAGCGAGACAGCAAGACGCTTGCAATGCTTACACACATGCATACACACATACATGCATGCAAGCGTAGATCAGCGTCTATGTGTGCGCGTGATTTTGCATGCGTGCAGAAACGAATCGAATAATTCTTGGATTATTATTCGTTCGAAGAAGGGCTCAGGGGATTTCGTAGTCGAGCAGTCTCGACTACAGCTTTCTTACTTGTTATATTAGGTCCCGTATATTGCACGCGCAGTACGAGTTTGTTTCAGAAATTCGGTAACTTGTATATTTGCAAAGTTATCGATAAACGAGTTTATCGGGAACCAGTTATAAAACTCTAGCTAATTCACCTTTAGCGTTAGAGTCTCCAAGTCTTCTGCATATATATAGATACTAATTTAATACTATTCCGGTTTTTTGTTAGATTTTGGATTCCGTCCCCGTCCGTCCCCACTTCGCCCCACCACCCCCAAATATGAAAAAAATACTAGAGACATGCAGTTTGGTTTAGCATATAGATATGAATATCATAATTATAATCTGAAGATATCAATACGATTGTCCATCTAGAAACAGAATTATTAATCATCAAAGTTTTCTCATCAAAATCCATGCGGCGCAGCAAGCTTGCAATGCTTGCACACATGCATACACACATACATACATACAAGCGTAGATCGGCGTCTGTGTATTTTTTTTTTTTTTTTTTTTCATATATTCATTTATTTACAAAGATTTATTTTACAATATAGGTTTAGATAACTAAAGATAGCGCAAGAAGCTTGCGGGACGGCCGTAAAGCATTGTTTCGCAAGCACTTTGCACTATCTAAGGCTGGGACAGCTCTTCTTCTCAAACGCTCGACTCTGCGGAGTTCCATCATGACCGTGGTTGCGAAGGTGCTTGTTAGATTCCAAGCTGCCTCCGATTCCAGCATGGTGTTGACGATATTGTCCGCTCTAATGGAGCGACCAACTGCCTCTTCTAGGGGACGCCTCTCCTCCTGGAAGCGTCCACACTCAAACAGAACGTGTTTGGCGTCTTCCACCAGTCCTCGTCCGCACCAGGGGCATTCATCAGTTTCCTCGTGGCCAAAGCGCTTCAAATAGCTCCGAAAGCATCCATGTCCCGTGAGAATCTGTGAAAGATAAAAATTAACCTCGCCGTGTTTACGGTTTAGCCAAGGTTCAAGGATGAGCGTGTGCGTCCATCGCCCTTTGGTTGAGCGATTCCACCTTATTTGCCATCGTACGATGCTGTTTGCCCTGATAGCGTTGCGTCGTGTGTGCTCGCGTGTGTTCCGCTCCACGGCTTCGATGACCAAGTCCTCTAATGGTACCATTCCGGCAATGACGAGCGCTGCGTCATCGGAGACTGTCCTGAAAGCGTAGCTGACTCTGATTGCGTTCAGTCTGTAGATGGCGGAAATGCCTCGGCTGTAGCTCGGCGTTGCCATCGCACTTGACCATATCGGTGCCGCATAGAGGATGACGGACCTAATGATGCTCATTAGGAGGAGACGTCGTTGTTGCCTTGGTCCCCGCGTGTTAAGCATAATTCTTGAGAGAGCTCTACAAGAATCAGCTGCCTTTTTATGCACATATTTTAAGTGCCCGCGGAAAGTTAATATAGGCAGTTTCCACTCTTTTGAGACTGCTGACTAGGACAACTTCCGTTTTGTGCGCCGCTAGCTCTAGTCCAGCTTCCGCCAGCCAGCCATATCCTCAGTATCTTTAAGCTCCTTGCCTATGGAGACGACTGCCACATCATCAGCGAAGCCAATGGTGTGCGCGCCTGCTGGTAGTTCCAAGCGCAGTACGCCGTCGTACATGACATTCCATAGGAGAGGCCCCAGCACTGAACCTTGGGGGACTCCAGCTGAGACTATATGAGTTTGGGGACCCTCACTCGTATTGTATATTAGTGTTCTTCCTCTGAAGTAGCTCTTCACAATCTCTTTAAGATATTTAGGGATATTGTATTGTGACATCGCATCCAGTATCATATCCCAGCTAGCTGTGTTGAAGGCATTCTTTACATCAAGAGTCGCAATGATGCAGTAATGCTTCGTCCCGTGCTTCCATCTGGTGCCTTGGATGGCGGAAGTTGCCAGGCCAACAACTTTATTAAGCGCATCTGTTGTTGACCGGGCCTTCCGGAAACCAAATTGGTTAGGTGAGAGGCCTCCGGCGCTAGCAATAGCAGCCTCCAGTCTAGAGCAAATCAACTTCTCAAACACCTTTCCCATGGAGTCTAAGAGGCAGATTGGTCTATATGAGGATGGCTCCTCAGGTGGTTTGCCAGCCTTGGGAAGCAACACCAGGTTCTGGATTTTCCAGGTTGCAGGAAACGTCTCTTGGATTAGGCATTCGTTAAAAAGTTCCGCGAACGTACTTGGGTGCAAGGCGAGGGCTAGCTTTAGCGCACGGTTTGGGATCCCGTCCGGGCCTGGAGCTGACTTAATAATAAGACTTCTGAGACTGACTAGAATTTCTTCTTCCGAAACTAAGACAATTTGAGTGCTCGTTGAGCCCTGATCAGCAGTCATGGACTCAGGGGCATGGATGGAACTTAATCTTTCTGGAAAGAGCGTTTCCACAATCGATTTAAGCTCCAAACGATCCATAGGCTGCATCTGTTTACCTGCATATAGTCTTTTAACTACTATCTACTATCGTTGTGAAATCGCTGAGCTGCATGTTGGGGGCCAGGTAGCAACTGTAGAGCCATAAGTTACCGTATCGGCCGCGTACGAATCCATTGAATGACTTAACATTTGTAAGTATATTCTCTGAATTGCCACATACCCACAGCGCTGCTTTGCCAGTACTATCCACGTTCTGAGACAACTGGTCTTACATTGGTGAGGCTCACTAAGAAAGGCTACGTCTATAAATTTTTCCCTTACAGTCTGCTTTAGTAGATCTTGAGCAGCAACACAATGATTTAAATTAAGCTGCAGGAACCTCAGCATTTTATTTTACGCGCGGCTTCACGGTAGAATGGGCACTTGAATGTACTGCCTGCTGAGTGGTCCGTCTGCTTTTCGCCTTTTCGGACGCAGAGACTACATTTTGGCGACTTGGTGCATGCTTTGGCACTGTGACCCATCTCGCCACACCTGAAACAGGCACCCTTCAGGTCACAGGCGCTAGCGCAGTTTGCTGCTATATGACCGTAGTCAAGGCACTTGAAGCAGCGTTTAGGCTGGTCCACGGCTCGGATACGGCATACTACCCATCCTATTCTAATTTTGGACAGCTCGAGCAGAGTTTTGGCTTTCCCAACTGGGAGAGCAACTGTAGCTCTTTGCTGTCCACCGTAGGCTGTCCGAAGCGATTTGATAACCGCAATGGGGAGTGAGCTATCTTTCAACTCCATCCTAATTGCCTCTAGTATCTCCTCTTTGCTCGCTAATTCATCGAGGTCACGAATCTCAATGTGCGCCGATTCGGTGAGTGTTTTAACTACCGCTCTGTCGCCCAATGCCTTGCCTACAGCTTCGTGGAGAGTCTCTGCGCTATGCTCCGGCTTCCTACTTAGTTGCAACAGGAGGTCTCCCTTAGCTGTCTTCCTAATCCCCTGAACGTCACCGCTCAGATGTTTTAAATTTACTCTTAACTACGCGAAGCATGTCCTCATAGCTGCACCCGCCTATGCCAGAGATCGCAATTGCGTCAGTTCTGGGCCTCTTTTGTATGGGCTTGCGCCCCTTGACGACCGTCCAGCTACTCTTATTAATCTGTGGGTCTGCCTGATTTGCATTCCTAGCGGCAGCACCTATTGCTTTTGGTTCTACCGGATTCTATACGCTTTTGTTGGGCCTCGGCTTTCTTTAAGGAGTTTTCCTCACTTCGGTGGCTACTTCCCTTGGCCGCTTGGGCGTATTGCTACCTGCTTGAGCATTAATGCTCGCTTTTGGAGCTTTCTCCATTGCTTTCTTGGGCGGCGTGGTCTGCACCTCGCAGTTTTTAACAGGTCGGTCGCAAAACTTTTCGGCCGCCTTGTGGAGATTGACCAGTTTGGTCAACTCCTCTCTCATTAGAGCATTTATGTTGACCATCAAATAGAGCAGACAAGCCCTCTAGGGTAACTCCTATTTGAGCTAATGCATCCTTTAAGGACTTTGGTGCCTGGCAAACAGCCACTGGCTACTGACTCGGTGCTACCGGCTGCGGCAACACCCTCAGTTGCTGCTGCGGGGACCGCTGCAGCGAAGAGCAGCGCGCGAAAGCTTGCAGCTCATCCTCCATCATGGCATCCATTGCTCCGACTACCGCGGCGTGGAGCCTGTAGTGGGCAATGACTACTAAAGTTTGAATTTAGAGACCCCAATAATTTAAAACTCAGCTTAGCTGCGAGACAATAGGAGCCCGAAAATATGCACTACTTTAGACAGCGTCTAAAAGTATGCAGTACTTTAGCTACTGCAACTTCGCCGAAGAAGCTAGGTTGCTGTCTTTGCTAAGACCAAGCTACTCGAAAAGGTAAGTGAACAGGTGAATGTCCGCTGCAATTTCCAGCACTACTAACAGCTGTGGGAGTGAATGCACCTGATTGTTATACTTTGTTCCCAAAGGGAAAAAAGTATAATGGGTTTGTGCAATGTCCGTCTGTCCGTCCGTCCGTCTGTCCGTATGAACGCAATATTTTTCGGCGCTAATAGAGCTAGAGACTTGAAATTTTAAACATATACTCATATATGCTCCCGAATTATAAAGTGTACAAATTTTCCCGATCCGCCCACTAGGGGCGTAGCAAATCGGAAAACTCTTCCGCCCATAGGCAAGTTATCATACTAGATGATAAGCTAGAGTGTTGCAATTTTGAATGTATACTCGGGGTGACAACCCAAGTTCAAAAAGCTATGGCGGATATATCTACGCCCATTGGGGGCGTGGCAAATCGGGAAAAACGTATCTTCTACACCGTTAAAGCTAGAAAGCTAAAATTTGGCATGCGAGTTAATGTTATGATTCTAAGAAGATCGATTAAAAAGTTATATGTCTACGCCCATTCGGGGCGTGGCAAATCGGACCTGAATATATAGTGATTTTTCAAATTGTGCTATATTTTGAACACTTTTGACACTAGAGACTTAAAATTTTGCATGTGTACTCGGGTTAATAACCCAAAACTAATAAGCTATGGTAGATATATGTACGCCCACAGGGGGCGTGGCAAACCGTCCTCTATCGATGACCCAAAAATAATTTTTCAGCCTCTTTGGGGCGTGGCATATTGAAAAATACCCTGTCATTTTCGCATTTTTTGAATGTAAGCAACCAAATTTTGCAGTCATGTTAGCCTCTGCCCTTTCTAAGAACTGGCCAAAAATTATGCGTCTACGCCCACTGGTGGCGTGGAAAATCGGCAAAGAAGTTTGTTGCGGCCAACTGCATAATACATGCTTATAATAGCTCAGTAGTAATTGCTAAGATGGCAGAAAGCATTTTAACATAAATATACAAATATTAATGAATATAAAAAATAAAATTGATAAGTTTTCGATTAATAAACAAAAAGTTTCCAGCGGGACTCGAACCCAGGTCATTTAAAATAACATGTAATCGTTAGCTAAACATAAATAAAGTCACAGCTGATGAGTTCATCAGCTGATCAGCAGCTTGATGCGAAACAAAACAATGTATACACACTTGGATGTGTATACACTTACAAACAGCGGTTTACACATGCGTACATATGTATATATATGCATGCATAGAAAAACTGCTTGCCACGCAGCGTGGCAAATCGGAATAGTTGTTTTAGTTTTTACTTAAATGCACAATTCATATGCGTATGTTTATAAATTATTATCAATTGGCAGCATGCATTTTATAATAAATATACAAATATAAAAAAAATTAAAAAAAAAAAAAAATTTTGAAAAAATGTTTTCTGCGGGATTCGAACCCACACACCTAAGTATAGCTTGCATAGCGCTTACCACCAGCGCCACTGCCCTGATGTTAAATAAAACCAAATAAGGCATTGCTAGAGCCCATTTTGACAAAACTAAAGTAACGATCGAAAAATTCACAATTCTTAGAATATGCTGGCATACAAACTTTTGTATGCATTCATAGAAAATTGTGTGTATACTCGTATAGTGTGTACATGTGTAAATCTGTATGTACATATGTATAGGAAAAACGTTTGTTGCTTGCCATGTATGTACGTTTTCTAATTGCCGAAATAATTCGTTAATTAAATGTTTATTAAATAAATAAGATGCAACTATGGGAACAAAGTATTTCGCAGTTAGTTACTTCTAACTGCAACGTTCTAACTTGTTATTATTTGTGCAAGTGTGACAAAAGTGACAAACAAGTGCAACACTTTCCCGCCCTCTGTTAAAAAAAGAGATGGAAAGCCAAAAGTGACGCTACTGTCCCCTCTCTCTTGCACCACACTCGGCCAAGCGAATACTCCGCGACGCCGCAACAAAGCGTTTAACACGTTTAAGCGTCTATCTCGCAGTCTGAGGGATAGCTGAGTAACTATAGTCCGCAGCATACACGTTTTCTTTAATTATTTCCACTTTCACAGCGAAAACAAAATATCGGATACTGGATCACAAAAACACCGACCGTACTCCGCGACAACTCTCGTGTGTCTGTCATCAGCGTCTGTGTGTGCGCGTGGTTGCATGCGTGCAGAAACGAATCGAATAATTCTTGGAATATTATTCGTTCGAAGAAGGGCTCAGGGGATTTCGTAGTCGAGCAGTCTCGACTACAGCTTTCTTACTTGTTAGAATTGTCTCTGATTGGAGTGTTGAAGTGTTGATTAGTTTCAAGAATTGGTTGAGCTATGAAATGATTTTGGTTTGTAATCGGAATATCGCTGATTAATTTATACTTTCTATTGTATAAATTTACAGTTTGGGATTTATAGTCTATAACGGCTTGTGCTTCTGACAGCAGTTTTCTGCCAATTAGTAGATCATAATCTGGTGGAAATTGATGTAGAAGAAATTTATTATTGCTTTTAAACAAGTTGTTGGAAACGACATTCACTTTTTTGTGATAGGTAATGGTCCATTGCTAGTTTGAATAAAACAGTCGGTATCATGAATTGGTAAATTAAAAACATTGGATTTCATCATATTGACAGTAGATCCTGTATCTATTAAACATTTTAGATTTTTACCTTTATGAGTGATAATTATGTATTGTTGATTTCCGAGGCCTGCGGCAGAAAATTTTCGGCTTACTCGAATTCTAGTTCGTTTGATTCCGTCACTTGTTCGGCTGTGGCTGTTTGTGTGTATGTGTAGTCTGAGCTTTGTGGGTGAGTTTGTTCTTGGTAATATCACTAACCATACAACATATAGACTGGACAACTGGAACAAACGCTTGTGCACACTTATTTTTTTACATTGGCTCCCACTCAACTTCGTATTTGCTCGGGTTCTTACTTTTAGGTTCGGAAGACGAAAATTGCTGAGGGCAATCGACGGTGATGGTCGATATTCCAAAAAAGTCTGACATGTGCCACTCTTTTTACTCTCTGCTCTCTTCTCACAAAAATATATGTATGCTGGCACAAACAGCAACCAGCTCAGAAAAATTGAAATTTCTTCGCGACGCGATCCCATTGGTTCCCTTCTGAGTGAGGAGTATACTGAAGAGGCACACGCTCAATATTCGAGACCCATGCAAGAAACATGCAAATGCCCAAGGCAGAGCATTCATTCAAATGCCTATACAAGTGATACTCGACGACTATGATTATCACATCACAGACGTACACATATGTATGTATACATATGTATGCACATATGTATGCACATAAATGCCTACACATATAGCGAGGAAGTGTAAATGTTATGTGTAGGTGTCTGCGTATTCAAACTCACATTAGCTACCCAACCCAACATCAACTGCTTGTAGTTAATAGTGCTACAGGCAACACGAATATCGCACACAAGCACATAAATGCTTACACATATAGTGAGGCAGTGTAAATGTGTGTGTGTATGGTCATCGGGAAAAAATATTCTTTATGCACGTCAACACTTTCATACCCTGTCTACAAATAATTAGGAAAACGCTAACATTTTGTATAAGCATGGCAAAGCCGTTTAAGAATTCGGTATACTCTTCGCATGCTCATTGCGAAAAACTAATGCTTATGTACATCCGCGCTTTCATACCCTTCAAGAAAAATAATCATGAAAACGCTAAAAATTTGCTTGAGCATGGAAAACCTTTTTAAGAGTTCACATACATACATACAAACAAATATGAGAGGCATAGAGAGAGTGAGTGAATAAAGAAAGAATAGCATACAGCGGTGCTTCATATGAATAGAATCATTTCGTTCGAACGCTGGCAGCGAACTGAATATCAACTGCTATATTTTCGCTGCCCGAACAGTAACTTAAAGAGGCGAGCAAATACGAAGATGATTAGGACGGGAAATCATAATCTGCTTCGTATAAAAAGTTTGTTCTAGTTGTCCAGTCTATGTGTTGTATGGTTAGTGGTTTTAGCTAACGATTACATGTTATTTTAAAATGACCTGGGTTCGAATCCCACTGGAAACTTTTTGTTCATTAATCGAAAAATTATAAATTTTATTTTTTAAATTTATTAATATTTGTATATTTATGTTAAAATGTTTTCTGCCATCTTAGCAATTACTACTAAGCTATTATAAGCATGAATTATGCAGTTGGCCACAACAAACTTCTTTGCCGATTTGACACGCCCCCAGTTCTTAGAAAGAGCCGAGGTTAACATAACTGAAAAATTTGGTTGCTTATATTCCAAAAATACGAAAACTACAGGGTATTTTTCAATATGCCACGCCCCAAAGAGCCTGAAAAATTATTTTTGGGTCATCGATAGAGCTTCTAGCTCTAAAACTGTAGAAGATGTAAACTTTTGCGGTTTGCCACGCCCCCTAGGGGCGTAGATATATCTACCATAGCTTATTGAGTATACATTTTTTATTTTATTTTATTTTATTTTTTATTTATTAATATATTGATAATTCTTGAGTCAAACTTAAGAAAATTAAAATTATATAAACATGAAGCCTATACAAAAGTACAAAATATTTAAAATAACAATAGTATCACAAACCAGATGGAGGTGTTTTATTTGCCAGACCGGCCAGCTATGTCCCAATTCACAGCCAAAAATGGTCAGTAATCACTGTTAAAAGACTCAGTAGGTTACGCAAAGAGCTGTTCCGTTACTTTTGATGTTAACTAACAGTACAGTAACTTAAAGAGGCGAGCAAATACGAAGATGATTAGGACGGGAAATCATAATCCGCTTCGTATAAAAAGTTTGTTCTAGTTGTCCAGTCTATGTGTTGTATGGTTAGTGGTTTTAGCTAACGATTACATGTTATTATACCCTGAACCCATTGAAAATGGGAATTCAGGGTATAATGGTTTTGTGAAAATGTATGTAACAGGCAGAAGGAGACGTCGCAGACCCCATAAAGTATATATATTCTTGATCAGCATAAAAAAATAAGTTGATTGAGCCCTGTCCGTCTGTCCGTCCGTCCGTCCGTCCGTCCGTCCGTCCGTCCGTCCGTCCGTCCGTCCGTCCGTCCGTCCGTCCGTCCGTCCGTCCGTCCGTCCGTCCGTCCGTCCGTATGAACGTCGAGATTTCGGAAACTACAAAAGCTAGAGAGCTGAAATTTTACATGAACACTCGTATGTTAGCTACGCAGTACGAGTTTATTTTGTTTTTTCGATAACTCATCCCATTTCCAAATTATCGATAAAAAATCGAAAATTCGTTTCAATTTTTTAGGTTTTTTGAGCATAACTTCTACACCGTTTTAGCTAGAGACTTGAAATTTGTATATTTAGATAGATATTATGAATACGCAGATTATTTAATTTTCAGATTTTGGATGCCACGCCCCCTTCGCCCCCAATTTGCAAAAAACGCATTTCAAATACTAGAGACTTGAAATTTGGCACATAGATACATATGGATATTCTTAATCCACTCTGAAAATTTCATCAAGATCATGCATCTAGAAATGGAGTTATAAGCGTTCAAAGTATAGCCCAACCCACCCCCAAGCCACAGCAGCAACTGCGCGGTTAGCAGAGCTCGCGCACATGCGATCGTAAAGAAGAGTATAACTTTTTTGGCAGGGTTCAGGGGATCTCGTAGTCGAGCCGTCTCGACTAGAGCCTTCTTACTTGTTTTAAAATGACCTGGGTTCGAATCCCACTGGAAACTTTTTGTTCATTAATCGAAAAATTATAAATTTTATTTTTTAAATTTATTAATATTTGTATATTTATGTTAAAATGTTTTCTGCCATCTTAGCAATTACTACTAAGCTATTATAAGCATGAATTATGCAGTTGGCCACAACAAACTTCTTTACCGATTTGACACGCCCCCAGTTCTTAGAAAGAGCCGAGGTTAACATAACTGAAAAATTTGGTTGCTTATATTCCAAAAATACGAAAACTACAGGGTATTTTTCAATATGCCACGCCCCAAAGAGCCTGAAAAATTATTTTTGGGTCATCGATAGAGCTTCTAGCTCTAAAACTGTAGAAGATGTAAACTTTTGCGGTTTGCCACGCCCCCTAGGGGCGTAGATATATCTACCATAGCTTATTGAGTATACATTTTTTATTTTATTTTATTTTATTTTTTATTTATTAATATATTGATAATTCTTGAGTCAAACTTAAGAAAATTAAAATTATATAAACATGAAGCCTATACAAAAGTACAAAATATTTAAAATAACAATAGTATCACAAACCAGATGGAGGTGTTTTATTTGCCAGACCGGCCAGCTATGTCCCAATTCACAGCCAAAAATGGTCAGTAATCACTGTTAAAAGACTCAGTAGGTTACGCAAAGAGCTGTTCCGTTACTTTTGATGTTAACTAACAGACCCCCTGTGACGTCACAGGGTCCTAAGCGTGCGCTGTTATTCAATTGGATACTCCGCGGGCACTGATGCAGAGATCCTCCTAGTGCTCATAAGCAGCCAAAATAAGTTGTTTTGCAACGAATTCGAATAGTAAGCACCATAATAATGAGCAATACTTACTTTTAATTACTTAAAATACAAAAACTTATTAGATAATGAAAGAAAGTGTGAGGCCTTCTGGCAGCAGTAACAGCAGTTCCTAAATGGGTAATACGTCTGAAAAAATGATCCGAAGGCATGATTCTTTTAATTTTCGTCATTAGTATTGTTTATAAATGCCAATATATTTAAATATTCAAATAGAGTACATGTTGAAGTCATATACCCTGAGCCCAAAAAATGTGATAATCTCCTTCTTTACGCACTTGTAAGCGCGCGCTCTGCTAACTGCGCAGTTGCTGCGGTGGCTTGGGGGTGGGTTAGGCTATACTTTGAACGCTTATAACTCCATTTCTATATGAACGATCTTAATGAAATTTTCATAGTAGATTAAGAGTATCTATATGTATCTATGTGCCAAATATAGCAAGTCTCTAGTATTTGAAATGCGTTTTTTGCAAATTGGGAGCGAAGGGGGCGTGGCATCCAAATCATTTATAATCTGCGTATTCATAATATCTATCTAAATATACAAATTTGAAGTCTTTTGCTAAAACGGTGTAGAAGTTATACCCAAAAAACCTAAAAAATGGAATAGCTTATTGAGTATACATTTTTTTATTTTATTTTATTTTATTTTTTATTTATTAATATATTGATAATTCTTGAGTCAAACTTAAGAAAATTAAAATTATATAAACATGAAGCCTATACAAAAGTACAAAATATTTAAAATAACAATAGTATCACAAACCAGATGGAGGTGTTTTATTTGCCAGACCGGCCAGCTATGTCCCAATTCACAGCCAAAAATGGTCAGTAATCACTGTTAAAAGACTCAGTAGGTTACGCAAAGAGCTGTTCCGTTACTTTTGATGTTAACTAACAGTACAGTAACTTAAAGAGGCGAGCAAATACGAAGATGATTAGGACGGGAAATCATAATCCGCTTCGTATAAAAAGTTTGTTCTAGTTGTCCAGTCTATGTGTTGTATGGTTAGTGGTTTTAGCTAACGATTACATGTTATTATACCCTGAACCCATTGAAAATGGGAATTCAGGGTATAATGGTTTTGTGAAAATGTATGTAACAGGCAGAAGGAGACGTCGCAGACCCCATAAAGTATATATATTCTTGATCAGCATAAAAAAATAAGTTGATTGAGCCCTGTCCGTCTGTCCGTCCGTCCGTCCGTCCGTCCGTCCGTCCGTCCGTCCGTATGAACGTCGAGATTTCGGAAACTACAAAAGCTAGAGAGCTGAAATTTTACATGAACACTCGTATGTTAGCTACGCAGTACGAGTTTATTTTGTTTTTTCGATAACTCATCCCATTTCCAAATTATCGATAAAAAATCGAAAATTCGTTTCAATTTTTTAGGTTTTTTGAGCATAACTTCTACACCGTTTTAGCTAGAGACTTGAAATTTGTATATTTAGATAGATATTATGAATACGCAGATTATTTAATTTTCAGATTTTGGATGCCACGCCCCCTTCGCCCCCAATTTGCAAAAAACGCATTTCAAATACTAGAGACTTGAAATTTGGCACATAGATACATATGGATATTCTTAATCCACTCTGAAAATTTCATCAAGATCATGCATCTAGAAATGGAGTTATAAGCGTTCAAAGTATAGCCCAACCCACCCCCAAGCCACAGCAGCAACTGCGCGGTTAGCAGAGCTCGCGCACATGCGATCGTAAAGAAGAGTATAACTTTTTTGGCAGGGTTCAGGGGATCTCGTAGTCGAGCCGTCTCGACTAGAGCCTTCTTACTTGTTTTAAAATGACCTGGGTTCGAATCCCACTGGAAACTTTTTGTTCATTAATCGAAAAATTATAAATTTTATTTTTTAAATTTATTAATATTTGTATATTTATGTTAAAATGTTTTCTGCCATCTTAGCAATTACTACTAAGCTATTATAAGCATGAATTATGCAGTTGGCCACAACAAACTTCTTTACCGATTTGACACGCCCCCAGTTCTTAGAAAGAGCCGAGGTTAACATAACTGAAAAATTTGGTTGCTTATATTCCAAAAATACGAAAACTACAGGGTATTTTTCAATATGCCACGCCCCAAAGAGCCTGAAAAATTATTTTTGGGTCATCGATAGAGCTTCTAGCTCTAAAACTGTAGAAGATGTAAACTTTTGCGGTTTGCCACGCCCCCTAGGGGCGTAGATATATCTACCATAGCTTATTGAGTATACATTTTTTATTTTATTTTATTTTATTTTTTATTTATTAATATATTGATAATTCTTGAGTCAAACTTAAGAAAATTAAAATTATATAAACATGAAGCCTATACAAAAGTACAAAATATTTAAAATAACAATAGTATCACAAACCAGATGGAGGTGTTTTATTTGCCAGACCGGCCAGCTATGTCCCAATTCACAGCCAAAAATGGTCAGTAATCACTGTTAAAAGACTCAGTAGGTTACGCAAAGAGCTGTTCCGTTACTTTTGATGTTAACTAACAGACCCCCTGTGACGTCACAGGGTCCTAAGCGTGCGCTGTTATTCAATTGGATACTCCGCGGGCACTGATGCAGAGATCCTCCTAGTGCTCATAAGCAGCCAAAATAAGTTGTTTTGCAACGAATTCGAATAGTAAGCACCATAATAATGAGCAATACTTACTTTTAATTACTTAAAATACAAAAACTTATTAGATAATGAAAGAAAGTGTGAGGCCTTCTGGCAGCAGTAACAGCAGTTCCTAAATGGGTAATACGTCTGAAAAAATGATCCGAAGGCATGATTCTTTTAATTTTCGTCATTAGTATTGTTTATAAATGCCAATATATTTAAATATTCAAATAGAGTACATGTTGAAGTCATATACCCTGAGCCCAAAAAATGTGATAATCTCCTTCTTTACGCACTTGTAAGCGCGCGCTCTGCTAACTGCGCAGTTGCTGCGGTGGCTTGGGGGTGGGTTAGGCTATACTTTGAACGCTTATAACTCCATTTCTATATGAACGATCTTAATGAAATTTTCATAGTAGATTAAGAGTATCTATATGTATCTATGTGCCAAATATAGCAAGTCTCTAGTATTTGAAATGCGTTTTTTGCAAATTGGGAGCGAAGGGGGCGTGGCATCCAAATCATTTATAATCTGCGTATTCATAATATCTATCTAAATATACAAATTTGAAGTCTTTTGCTAAAACGGTGTAGAAGTTATACCCAAAAAACCTAAAAAATGGAAACGAATTTTCGATTTTTTATCGATAATTTGGAAATGGGATGAGTTATCGAAAAAAACAAAATAAACTCGTACAGCTAACATACGAGTGTTCATGTGAAATTTCAGCTCTCTAGCTTTTGTAGTTTCCGAAATCTCGACGTTCATACGGACGGACGGACGGACGGACAGACGGACAGGGCTCAATCAACTTATTTTTTTATGCTGATTAAGAATATATGTATATACTTTATAGGGTCTGCGACGTCTCCTTCTGCCTGTTACATACATTTTCACAAAACCATTATACCCTGAATTCCCATTTTCAATGGGTTCATGGTATAAAAAGAGAAAAGAGTAAAGGTCCTAAATGACTACCCTGAGAAACACCCGACGTAACAAAGATAAGTTTAGAGATTGATGATCTAAGCAAAACTCTCTGAGTTCTACCCTTTAAGTAGGAAGAAATCCACGATGAAAGTTTAGGGGAAAATCCTGAACGATCAAGCTTCAAAATTAACAAGTGATGGTGAACTGAGTCAAATGCGTTACTAAAGTCAGTATAAATAACATCAGTTTGCATTCTCTTCGAAAAACTGTCATTAACTAGGGAAGTGAATTCCAATAAGTTCGTAGCGGTTGATCGATATTGAAAAAATCCATGTTGTGATGAATGAATAATTGATTTGCAAAAGTGTTGTAAGGTTGAGGTAATTATTTTTTCAAATAACTTCGGAATAACAGATAATTTCGCAATACCTCTATAATTGGAAATGTCAGATCTTCCGCATTTTTTATGTAGCGGAATGATGAAAGACTCTTTCCAACTTGAAGGAAAAACTGAGGTCTCCAAAGACAAATTAAACAATTTCAGTATTGGTGACAGAAGAGCAGCCCTACACTCTTTAATCACACAGTTTGAAATGTTATCAGCACCAGGAGAGAACGATGATTTCAGTGTCCTAATGGCTGCAACCAAGCAATATTAACAGAATAAGATTCAGAAAAGGAATATGTGTTTAAGAAATTAAAGGAATCAACAGAAGAATAAGTTGATTGAACATTTTTGCAAAAAGATCAAAAGAGTCTTGATCATCTCATGATTTTTCCAAACCAAAGAAAAATGAGGTTGGAAAGCCAGTAGATTTACACTTACAATTTACAAAAGTGTAAAATTGTTTCGGATCACGAGAAAACTGGCGTTTGACTCGTATAAGATAATTCTCATAACAGCGAGAACCTAAAATATTAAAGTTAGACTTGGCTATAGAATATTTAGCCCAATCAACAGCCGAAGCAGACTTTTTAAAAATATTTAGATTTAATATTTCTTAAATTAGAAAGCGTCTTAGAGAACCAGGGCGGCTTATTCAAAACAGGCGAAATACTACGGAGGGGGACACATACATCTAGAATAGAATCTAGAGTTGAGTAAAAAAGGGATGTTGCGAAATTAACATCAACCGACTCATATAAACTTGACCAGTCAACTGAACTAATCAGCTCATTTAGCAAGACAAAATTGCATTTGCGATAGCAACGTCTAAGATTTGATGGTACTTGTGATACAGGTGAGGGATTCCTAAAAGATAAAGAAACCTCTAAAGTGGGATGATAAATATCCTCTGGTAAACAAAAAGGATTTGATCTCGATACATTAATAATGGAATCATTATTTGTGAACATCAGATCAAGCGAGCGATTCTGATGTTTCGAAATAGAGTTCATCTGAAACAAGGACAGGTTGAACAATTCATCAAAAAAATAGTGATCAAGTGTCGGAATAAGGTAGTTTACATTCAAAGGTAAAGACCATGAAGTATTGGGAATATTAAAATCACTCAACACAAGAAACAAGTCATTATCATTGGTATGTCCATAAATTTCTTTAATACAAGTTATGTGATGCTCATAAACTTGTAAATCAGACGAAGGAGGAATATATGAACATGTAATGAACACGATGGGAGAGTTATTTTTGAATCTATAATCTCCACATCATGATGGGAGGAAAATGTAAACAATTCCGAGAGGATATTGGATTTAACAGCGATTAAAACCCCACCTCCTCTACGATTTAAGCGATCAAGTCTATAAATGGTGAAATTACTTGACAGAATTTCACTATTATGAATACTATGACTTAACCACGTTTCTGTTAAAGCAATGAGATCATATGAAGAACTGAAACTATTAAGGAATATACTTTTAAGCTTAGAATTTATGCCACGAACATTTCGGTAGATTAGGGACAATTGAGAAAAGTATTGTTTATTCCTTAGTTTTTTGGTACAGTTTTTGATGAAGATTGCAGCGAAGGTATATTCAACGTAATAGGATCTATTTCGATTCTTCGGTTTGAATTCATGCACAACTATATGTTTTGGCCAAAATTTAGGATCACATATAGTTGTGAAATATTCAATCGGTACATTTAACTTAAACGAAGAAATTTCACGAGGAGTCGAGAAATGAAACTTCGATATAGAAACCGAACCATTCACAGAGATCTTAGAACAAATGTATGAAGATACTGCTTCACATGTTGTAAAGCCTAGATAAAACAAGTAAGAAGGCTCTAGTCGAGACGGCTCGACTACGAGATTCCCTGAACCCTGCAAAAAAAGTGATACTCTTCTTCTTTACGATCGCATGAGCGCGAGCTCTGCTAACCGCGCAGTTGCTCTTGTATCTTCGAAAATCAAATAGAAAAGAATAAATAATAATAAACAAGTAAGAAGGCTCTAGTCGAGACGGCTCGACTACGAGATTCCCTGAACCCTGCAAAAAAAGTGATACTCTTCTTCTTTACGATCGCATGAGCGCGAGCTCTGCTAACCGCGCAGTTGCTGCCGTGGCTGGGGTGGGTTGGGCTATACTTTGAACGCTTATAACTCCATTTCTAGATGCATGATCTTGATGAAATTTTCAGAGTAGATTAAGAATATCTAAATGTATCTATGTGCCAAATTTCAAGTCTCTAGTATTTGAAATGCGTTTTTTGCAAATTGTGGGCGAAGGGGGCGTGGTATCCAAAATCCAAAAATTACATAATCTGCGTATTCCTGATATCTATCTAAATATACAAATTCGAAGTCTTTAGCTAAAACGGTGTAGAAGCTATGCTCAAAAAACCAAAAAAATTGAAACGAATTTTCGATTTTTTATCGATAATTTGGAAATGGGATGAGTTATCGAAAAAACAAAATAAACTCGTACTGCGTAGCTAACATATGAGTTTTCATGTGAAATTTCAGCTCTCTAGCTCTTGTAGTTTCCGAAATCTCGACGTTCATACGGACGGACGGACGGACGGACGGACGGACGGACAGACGGACAGGGCTCATTCAACTTATTTTTTTATGCTGATCAAGAATATATATACTTTATGGGGTCTGCGACGTCTCTTTCTGCCTGTTACATACATTTTCACAAAACCATTATACCCTGAATTCCCATTTTCAATGGGTTCAGGGTATAAAAAGAAAGAAATAATAAAAAAAATAAAAATAATAAATTATGAAGGGCTTAGGCAGGGTAGGCTAGAACCTCCGACACCCTAACATTCGTTGCATCTGTCTAGCCATCTACACCACGGCTCACTTAAACGGCAGAGTAGCGAAAACGAATGAAATTCGCCATATATGAAAGAAACACTAAAGCAGTGGCTGAAAATACAAATACAATTCAAAGACAATTCTAACGGAATTCAAAAACAATTGTGATTCTTAGAATATATGTACACGCATAGCAACATAGAAAACGGCCCGAGACTTTTTGTGTGTATACATACATACATACATACATATGTGCACACGCATACGAAAATTGATTTGCATTACTCAACGTTGCTTGCATTTCCATTGTTATTTTAATTGTTTTAAAATTTTTAAATATATAAGGGAATGCAATGAGAGTTCTATTCTATTTAACATTTTAGGTTTTTTTTAGAAATCACAACTCTTTTACAATTAGATTTACATGCACAAATATGTACATACGTACATATGTATGTACGATTGCAGCCACACGCTGATCTACACTTGCACACATATACGTACATACATACATATGTATGTATGTATGTATGTATGTATGTATGTATGTGCGCCCGCAATGCGTCTTGCTGTATCGCTGCCTTGCTTGCTGCGCCACATGGGTTTTGAATAGAAAACTTTATGGACTAATAATTCTGTTTCTAGATGGACAATCATATTGATATGTTCAGATTAAGATTATGATATTCATATCTATATGCCAAACCAAACTGTATGTCTCTAGTATTTGAAATGCATTTTTTACACATTTGGGGGTGGTGGGGCTAATTGGGGACCGGAATCCAAAATCTAATAAAAACCGAAATTGTATTAAATTAGTATCTATATATATGCAGAAGACCTGGAGACTCTAACTCTAAAGATGAATTAGCTAGAATTTTAAAACTGGTTCCCGATAAATTCGTTTATCGATAACTTGCCAAATATACAAGTTATCGAATTTCTGAAACAAACTCGTACTGCGCGTGCAATATACGAACCTAACACAAAAATAATGAACTCTCTAGCTTTTGTATCTTCGGAAATCGACGCGTTCAAACATACGGACAGACGGACAGACGGACGGACAGACAGACGGACATGGCTATATCAACTTTTCTCGTCACCCTGATCAAGAATATATATACTTTATGGGGTCTGCCACGCCTCCTTCTGCCTGTTACATACTTTTAACAAAACCATTATACCCTGATTTCCCATTTTCAATGGGCTCAGGGTATAAAACTTGCTTTCGAGGAGCTACAACACATAAAGTGGGGGCAATAATACTGGAATTGGTTAACATATTACCATTCTCTGTTTGAACAACAATTGGAGGAGAATCCGATTTTTGAACAGGGACAAGAGATTCGGCAACAGCATCAACTGTTAAGGCAGTAGCCTCAGGACAAGGTGAGGGAACACAAATCGAGCGAGGTGATAAAGACAGTACAGAAACACAAGGTGACGATTTTAGTACAGGAGGACGGATTCTCAGCTAGAGATTGAGGGTAGTCAAACTTATAATTGTTCAATAAATCTTTAGCAGCTACCAGGTCACTGGATAGCTGCTCAGAAATGTTATTCAATTTAAACAAGTAAGAAAGCTGTAGTCGAGACTGCTCGACTACGAAATTCCCTGAGCCCGTCTTCGAACGAATAATATTCCAAGAATTATACGATTCGTTTCTGCACGCATGCAAAACCACGCGCACACATAGACACTGATCTTCGCTTGTATGCATGTATGTGTGTATGCATGTATGTAAGCATTGCAAGCGTCTTCCTGTCTCGCTGCTTTGTTGCTGCGCCGCATGGGTTTTGATGTGAAAACTTTGATGATTAATAATTCTGTTTCTAGATGGACAATCGTATTGATATCTTCAGATTATGATTATGATATTCATATCTATATGCTAAACCAAACTGCATGTCGCTAGTATTTTAAATGCATTTTTTCATATTTGGGGGTTGTGGGGCGAAGTGGGGACCGGAATCCAAAATCTGACAAAAACCGAAATTGTATTAAATTAGTATCTATATATGTATATGCAGAAGACTTGGAGACTCTAACTCTAAAGATGAATTAGCTAGAATTTTATAACTGGTTCCCGTTAAATTCGTTTATCGATAACTTTGCAAATATACAAATTATCGAATTTCTGAAACAAACTCGTACTGCGCGCGCACGGACCTAACACAAAAACAATGAACTCTCTAGCTTCGGAAATCGACGCGTTCATAAATACGGACAGACAGACGGACAGACGGACATGGCTATATCAATTTTTCTCGTCACCCTGATCAAGAATATATATACTTTATGGGGTCAGAGTAGATTAAGAATTTCTAAGTGTATCTATGTGCCAAATTTCAAGTCTCTAGTATTTGAAATGCGTTTGCGAAGGGGGCGTGGCATCCAAAATTACATAATCTGCGTATTCATAATATCTCTCTAAATGTACAAATTTAAAGTCTCTAGCTACAACGGTGTAGAAGTTATGCACAAAAAAAAAATTTTTTAAGTTTAAAACGAATAAATGGGAGGAGTTATCGAAAAAACAAAATAAACTTGTACTACGTAGCTTACATATGAGTGTTCATGTGAAATTTCAGCTCTCTAGCTCTTGTAGTTTCCGAAATCTCGACGTTCATACGGACGGACGGGCGGACGGACAGACGGACAGGGCTCAATCAACTTATTTTTTTATGCTGATTAAGAATATATATACTTTATGGGTTCTGCGACGTCTTCTTCTGCCTGTTACATACATTTTCACAAAACCATTATACCCTGAATTCCCATTTTCAATGGGTTCAGGGTATAAAAACAAGTAAGAACGTTGCAGATAGGCGCAACTAACTGCGAAATACTTTGTTCCCATAGGTGCATCTTATTTATTTAATAAACATTTAATTAACGAAATATTTCGGCAATTAGAAAACGTACATGGCAAGCGACAAATGTTTTTCCTATACATATGTATTTACATACAGATTTAGACATGTACACACAATACGAGTATACACACAATTTTCTATGTATGCATACAAAAGTTTGCATGCCAGAATATTCTAAGAATTGTGAATTTTTCGATCGTTACTTTAGTTTTGTCAAAATGCGCTCTAGCAATGGCTTATTTGGTTTTTGTTAACAAAGTCCACATCAGGGCAGTGGCGCTGGTGGTAAGCGCTATGCAAGCTATACTAAGGAGCGTGGGTTCGAAATTCGAATACCGCAGAAAGCATTTTTTCAAAAATTATTATTTTTATTTTTTTTTATATTTGTATATTTATTATAAAATGCATGCTGCCAATTGATAATAATTTATAAACATACGCATATGAATTGTGCATTTAAGCAAAAACTAAAACAACTTTTCCGATTTGCCACGCTGCGTGGCAAGCAGTTTTTCTATGCATACATATATGTATGCATGTGTAAACAGCTGTTTTTAAGTGTATACACATCCAAGTGTGTATACATTGTTTTGTTTCGTCACAAGCTGCTGATCAGTTGATCAGCTGTCAATTTATTTAGTTTTAGCTAAATATTACATGTTATTTTAAAATGACCTGGGTTCGAATCCCGCTGGAAACTTTTTGTTTATTAATCGAAAACTTATAAATTTTATTTTTTTAAATCATTACTATTTGTATATTTATGCTAAAATGCTTTCGCCATCTTAGCAATTGCTGCTGTGCTATTATATACATGAATTATGCAGTTGGCCACAACAAACTTCTTTGCCGATTTGCCACGCCCCCAGTGGGCGTAAGCGCTCAATTTTTGGCCAGTTCTTAGAAAGAGCCGAGGCTAACATAACTGCAAAATTTGGTTGCTTACATTCCAAAAATGCAGGAAGCGATGTGGAGAAAGCGAAACCACAATCGGGTGCAGAAGGCGAAGCAGGTAGCTCGGAGGACGAGGAAAAATCTGCTGTGGCAGCAGATGACACCAACAGGGATCTGGAGGCCAGTTGCAGCACCTTAGAAGCTGAGAAGGTCAAAGATAAAGAAGCTGCTGAGAAAGCTGAGGATAAATCAGAAAAGGCGGAAGAAGAAACAATGAAAGTGGATGAAGACAACACACAAGATGCGGATAAGCCAACAGAAAAGACAAAAGCTGAAACCGAAAGCAAAATGGAAGTAGATGAAAAGCTAGACACTCCCAAGACAGAAAAAGTGATGAAGAGACGCCGAAAGGGAGGCGGAGGAAATGGAAACTGACGAAACTGCAGAATCAGAAAAAGCAACAATGGCAATAGCACTGATGATAGCCGTATCAGCGAGGAGGAGGAAGAAATCTCAAAGGCAAGCAGAGGAAAGCATGATAGAAGGCGCAGCAAAAGCGTTGAAGAGCAAAGAAGAGGAGCTAAGGAAAGCAGGGGTAGATTTGGCAGACGTGTAGTAGCAGCGAAGATAGACGAAATCAAAGAAGATCAAGCAGAGCGGAGACAGACATAAGCGAAGTGCTTAAGAGAAGAAGGACAGAAGGGAAGGCGACAGTCGCTTAAAATGAATGAACGAAGCCGAGGAAGGAGAGAAGGGGATGTCGTGCTTGAAGCAATAGCAGCATATACATATGAATGATAGAAAATGTCAAAGGAGAGCAGCGAGAGAAATTAGGAATTAAGAGTAAACAATAAAATTTTATAGAGATGTTGAGTTTTAGGGAGGGTGTTGAAGAATGATCTCGAACAAAACTCATCATCATTATCATCTTATCATATATACATACAGAAAAGCAAGCGTAAAAGCATACGAAAAGAAACATCCAGAACATTCTATGTGCAAGAGAAGTAGGAAGAAGACATCTAGATCATTCCTTATGTAAGAGAAGGAAGTATAAAAGCATGCTGCACATCGATCGCTGTCTTCCTACGCTTCAGAAAACGTTGCTCGGATGGATTGTGTCTGGACGTTATGAAGGAACGCAGCGACAGGCACACTGCTACTCGCTCTCACAAGAGGAGTCAATCAACAATAATTTGGTAAGGCTTTGGCAGATTGAATACTTAAGCAAATCAAACGACAAGTTCACACCTGAGAAACTGCAGTGCGAACAAATGTTTTCTCAAACTGTACGCCAACAAACAGATGGTAGAATTATCGTTCGGTTACCAGGATGACCCAAGACATCTAGGATCTTCATACGAGTCAGCTAAGCTGAGATTTGAGTCATTGGAACAGCGCTTAAATCGCAGTCCTCAGCTAAAGGCATCATATACAGAATTTCTGCGCGAATATGAAGATTTGAATCACATGAGTTTGACGAGCCACACAATTACATACCACATCATTGCGTCTTTAAACTAAATAGCACTTCAACGAAGATCCGAGTTGTCTTTGATGCCTCAAATCGAACCTCGTCGCAACGATCGCTCAATGACTTGTTAATGGTTGGACCGACCATTCAGACGGATCTATACTCGCTTCTGCTACGCTTCCGAACATACAAATATGCGCTCACTGCCGATGTTGTGAAAATGTTCAGGCAATGTTCAGTTCAAATAACCCAGACTTTGTCGACGACAGGACTATCAAGGATTTGAATCTAGAAGACGACTCAGTTACAAGCACATTGAGCTTAGCATGGAATCAACTTCAAGACACATTGCTATTTGCCTATTTCCATTGACACAATCACCAAGAGAACAATTTTTTTTTTAGTGAAGATTCACTATTTGATCCATTGGGATTGGTAGCGCCAGTCATTGTGACTGCAAAGATCATCCTACAGGAGCTGTGGGATGAATCTGTGCCGCAAACACTTTGCTTAGCTTGGAAATCGTTTGCAGCATCGCTTCTGTTATTGGAGTCACTGGCAATACCTCGATTCTGTATGCAGTCGAACACCAAGCAATTGCAGTTGCATGGATTTTGTGACGCTTCCATTCGTGGATACGGATGCTGCATCTACGCACGCACAGTTGCAGCGGACGGCAAGGTTCAAGTTCGCCCGATCACGTCAAAGTGCAGAGTAGCGCCAACTCGTAAGTTATCGCTACCAAAATTGGAACTCGCTGCTGCCCATCTGTTGTCACAGCTCTACATGAAAATTAAAGGGATTTTCACATTGAAACAATCAATCTATCTGTGGAGCGACTCGTCGATAGTTCTTTATTGGATACAGCAACATTCTGCAACACTATCAACCTTTGTTGGAAACCGCGTTTCTGACATACAAGAAGCCACACCGGATTGTCATTGGAGACACGTCCCAACACAATCAAATCCAGTCAATCTGGTTTCGATGGGATGGGATGTAAACCCATGGAATTGAACGAACCAATTTGGTTTATGGGGCCGGAGTACCTGAAGCAGAGCTCGAACGCTTGGCCAAGGGAGAAACGGCACGAACCAGATCCTGAGGTCATAATACTTGAGATGCGCAAGTCAGCTTTCAAGGTTACGACGAATAGCAACTACCTACTCGACACACTTAGAAACGTAAGTTCGCATCTTCGTTGCTTGCGAATTGTTGCATGGATGCTGCGCTTCACACACGTGCTTCTGAAACCCGTTGAGCTGTCTACGCGCTCGCCGACACCTCAAGAACTACAGCGTGCATTTAATTGCATTATTTGGAATCTGCAGCAACAACACTTCGCAGATGAAATTCACACTACTCAAAAATAGGCAAATATCAAGTCACATAAAATTTCTAAATCCATTTTTACAGATTACAGACGGATATCTACTACTGAAGGTTGGTAGCCGTCTCGAATTGGCAAATGCACCAGACGCTCACAAGCATCCAATCCTACTTGTAAGTAAAGATTATTTTATTCGTCACTACATGCAGTTTCTTCATATTCAACACTACCATGCTGGCTCCAAGGCACTTGTTGAACTACTTCGTCTTCAATTCTGGATCGTCAATGCCCGAGACTTGGCTCGCACTATTGTCAGGAAATGCGTGCACTGTGTGCGCTACAAACAAGGCTGCAACGGCACTCATGGGGAATCTGCCTGTAGAACGATTGACTCCATCGAGACCTTTTGCTCACTGTGGAGTTGACTTTTGTGAACCAGTCAACGTCTACCTTCGCATACAGGGCAAGGCACCTCGTAAGGCCTACATCGCCATATTCGTATGCTTCGCCACCAAAGCAGTACATATCGAGGTGGTACCTGACCTTTCAACTGATGCTTTCTTAGCCGCTTTGAGGCACATAATTGCACGACGTGGATTGCCTGTCGGTATATTCTGCGATAACGCCACAAATTTCACCGGAGCAAGAAAACACCTAAAGAATCTTCGGAACTACTTCTTCAAACAAGAAAATCAACAACCAATAATTAGTTTTTGTACAAATGAATTCATAAACTTTCGTTTCATCCCATCCAGAGCACCACACTTTGGCGGCCTCTGGGAGGCGGCAGTAAAAAACGCCAAGAGCTTCATGACGCGCAGCCTAATGAACTCTCTCTGCACAT
This sequence comes from Drosophila buzzatii, assembly GCA_035045845.1. Classification (NCBI taxonomy): domain Eukaryota; kingdom Metazoa; phylum Arthropoda; class Insecta; order Diptera; family Drosophilidae; genus Drosophila; species Drosophila buzzatii. Next base: position 101,146 of record JAWNOS010000409.1, on the reverse strand, counting down.
TTGAGGAATTGGCCACAATCACAGCGGAGGTAGAAGCCATTCTCAACTCGCGCTCGTTCACCCCACTGTCGTCAGATCCAAGTGACTTGGGTGCTCTGACACCTGGTCACTTCCTAGTTGGAGACTCCTTGCGGACATTACCTGAACACAACATATAATTAGTTTTTGTACAAATGAATTCATAAACTTTCGTTTCATCCCATCCAGAGCACCACACTTTGGCGGCCTCTGGGAGGCGGCAGTAAAAAACTCCAAGGGCTTCATGACGCGCAGCCTAATGAACTCTCTCTGCACATTTGAGGAATTGGCCACAATCACAGCGGAGGTAGAAGCCATTCTCAACTCGCGCTCGTTCACCCCACTGTCGTCAGATCCAAGTGACTTGGGTGCTCTGACACCTGGTCACTTCCTAGTTGGAGACTCCTTGCGGACATTACCTGAACACAACATATAATTAGTTTTTGTACAAATGAATTCATAAACTTTCGTTTCATCCCATCCAGAGCACCACACTTTGGCGGCCTCTGGGAGGCGGCAGTAAAAAACTCCAAGGGCTTCATGACGCGCAGCCTAATGAACTCTCTCTGCACATTTGAGGAATTGGCCACAATCACAGCGGAGGTAGAAGCCATTCTCAACTCGCGCTCGTTCACCCCACTGTCGTCAGATCCAAGTGACTTGGGTGCTCTGACACCTGGTCACTTCCTAGTTGGAGACTCCTTGCGGACATTACCTGAACACAACATATAAGACGAAAGTCTGACATCTTTAACCCGCTGGCGTTTGATAACTGGTATCAAACAATATTTTTGGCGATGCTGGTCGGCAGACTACTTCAACGAGCTGAACGTGCGCTCCAAGTGGACCAAACCAGGGCCCAGTATCTCTATCGGTGACATGGTTCTCATGTTCATTGTTCACATGCAATTTTATACCTATGTATTCTCTTATATTTGGGACCAGCCTAACTAATTGTCTCTCTTTACATTCTTAAACTCTTCTCACTTACACTCATTCGCCTAACTTTAAGCAAGCTGCGCTTGCTGATACGTTTCTGTAATTTAGTCTATAACGAGAACTCATAAATAAACGTTGCATCTACGATGCGCTGAATTTAATATACGGCTGAATAGTTTAGTAGAATAGCACCCCCATACTTTAAAACTCATGCTGGACTGGAAAACGCTCCTGATCCTACAAATAGCTTAGTAGTAATTGCTAAGATGGCAGAAAGCTTTTTAACATAAATATACAAATAGTAATGAATTTAAAAAATTCAATTTATAAGTTTTCGATTAATAAACAAAAAGTTTCCAGCGGGATTCGAACCCAGGTCATTTTAAAAAAACATGTAATATTTAGCTAAAACTAAATAAATTGACAGCTGATCAACTGATCAGCAGCTTGTGACGAAACAAAACAATGTATACACACTTGGATGTGTATACACTTAAAAACAGCTATTTACACATGCATACATATATGTAAACATAGAAAAATTGCTTGCCACGCAACGTGGCAAATGGGAAAAGCAGTTTCTAGTGCTTAAATGCACAATTCATATGCGTATATCTTATCAATTGGCAATGGCAACACGCATTTTATAATAAATGTATTAACATAAAATACACAAATATAAACAAGTAAGAAAGCTGTAGTCGAGACTGATCGACTCCGTAACCCCCTGAGCCCTTCTTCGAACGAATAATATTTCAAGAATTATTCGATTCGTTTCTGCACGCATGCAAAACCACGCGCACACATAGACACTGATCTACGCTTGTATGCATGTATGTGTGTATGCATGTATGTAAGCATTGCAAGCGTCTTCCTGTCTCGCTGCTTTGTTGCTGCGCCGCATGGATTTTGATGAGAAAACTTTGATGATTAATAATTCTCTTTCTAGATGGACAATCGTATTGGTATCTTCAGATTATGATTATGATATTCATATCTATATGCTAAACCAAACAGCATGTCTCTAGTATTTGAAATGCATTTTTTTACGTTTGGGGGTGGTGGGGCGAAATGAGTACCGGAATCCAAAATCTGACAAAAACTGAAATTGTATTAAATTAGTTTCTATATATGTATATATGCAGAAGACTTGGAGACTCTAACGCTAAAGATGAATTAGCTAGAGTTTTATAACTGGTTCCCGATAAATTCGTTTATACGTATTTAAAATATAGGATTACAATTATGAATATGATTATGATTATTATAATAATTATGTATGTAAAGATATTATTTTGAGATAAACTTTTTAAAATGTCATTGTGCTTGATAGGTTTTACTTTAATAATTTCTATTGAGGAATACAACGGTGTAAGGTCAACTTCTGGTTGAAAATAGTTGTCGCTTATAATTATCTCATTTATTTGTTGTTTACATTGATTGATACTTCTTCTTTACGCACGTATAGGCGCGCGCTCTGCTAACCACGCAGTTCCTGCCGTGGCTTGGGGGTGGGTTGGGCTATACTTTGAACGCTTATAACTCCATTTCTAGATGCATGAACTTCATGAAATTTTTAGAGTAGATTAAGAATAATTATATGTATCTATGTGCCATTTCAAGTCTCTAGTATTTGAAATGCATTTTTTGAAAATTGGGGGCGAAGGGGGCGTGGCATCCAAAATCTGAAACTACATAATCTGCGTATTCATAATATTTATCGATTTTTATTATCGATTTTTATCGATAATTTGGAAATGGGATGAGTTATCGAAAAAACAAAATAAAATCGTACTGCGTAGCTAACATACGAGTGTTCATGTGAAATTTCAGCTCTCTAGCTTTTGTAGTTTCGGAAATCTCGACGTTCATACGGACGGACGGACGGACGGATGTCTCCTTCTGCCTGTTACATACATTTTCACAAAACCATTATACCCTGAATTCCCATTTTCAATGGGTTCACGGTATAATAAGTTGATTGAGCCCTGTCCGTCTGTCCATCCGTTAGCATCCGTTCCTAGTTGGAGACTCCTTGCGGACATTACCTGAACACAACATATAATTAGTTTTTGTACAAATGAATTCATAAACTTTCGTTTCATCCCATCCAGAGCACCACACTTTGGCGGCCTCTGGGAGGCGGCAGTAAAAAACTCCAAGGGCTTCATGACGCGCAGCCTAATGAACTCTCTCTGCACATTTGAGGAATTGGCCACAATCACAGCGGAGGTAGAAGCCATTCTCAACTCGCGCTCGTTCACCCCACTGTCGTCAGATCCAAGTGACTTGGGTGCTCTGACACCTGGTCACTTCCTAGTTGGGGACTCCTTGCGGACATTACCTGAACACAACATATAAGACGAAAGTCTGACATCTTTAACCCGCTGGCGTTTGATAACTGGTATCAAACAATATTTTTGGCGATGCTGGTCGGCAGACTACTTCAACGAGCTGAACGTGCGCTCCAAGTGGACCAAACCAGGGCCCAGTATCTCTATCGGTGACATGGTTCTCATGTTCATTGTTCACATGCAATTTTATACCTATGTATTCTCTTATATTTGGGACCAGCCTAACTAATTGTCTCTCTTTACATTCTTAAACTCTTCTCACTTACACTCATTCGCCTAACTTTAAGCAAGCTGCGCTTGCAGATACGTTTCTGTAATTTAGTCTATAACAAGAACTCATAAATAAACGTTGCACCTACGATGCGCTGAATTTAATATACGGCTGAATAGTTTAGTAGAATAGCACCCCCATACTTTAAAACTCATGCTGGACTGGAAAACGCTCCTGATCCTACAAATAGCTTAGTAGTAATTGCTAAGATGGCAGAAAGCATTTTAACATAAATATAAAAATAGTAATGAATTTAAAAAATTCAATTTATAAGTTTTCGATTAATAAACAAAAAGTTTCCAGCGGGATTCGAACCCAGGTCATTTTAAAAAAACATGTAATATTTAGCTAAAACTAAATAAATTGACAGCTGATCAACTGATCAGCAGCTTGTGACGAAACAAAACAATGTATACACACTTGGATGTGTATACACTTAAAAACAGCTATTTACACATGCATACATATATGTAAACATAGAAAAATTGCTTGACACGCAACGTGGCAAATGGGAAAAGCAGTTTCTAGTGCTTAAATGCACAATTCATATGCGTATGTTAATAAATATCTTATCAATTGGCGATGGCAACACGCATTTTATAATAAATGTATTAACATAAAATACACAAATATAAACAAGTAAGAAAGCTGTAGTCGAGACTGATCGACTCCGTAACCCCCTGAGCCCTTCTTCGAACGAATAATATTTCAAGAATTATTCGATTCGTTTCTGCACGCATGCAAAACCACGCGCACACATAGACACTGATCTACGCTTGTATGCATGTATGTGTGTATGCATGTATGTAAGCATTGCAAGCGTCTTCCTGTCTCGCTGCTTTGTTGCTGCGCCGCATGGATTTTGATGAGAAAACTTTGATGATTAATAATTCTCTTTCTAGATGGACAATCGTATTGGTATCTTCAGATTTTGATTATGATATTCATATCTATATGCTAAACCAAACAGCATGTCTCTAGTATTTGAAATGCATTTTTTTACGTTTGGGGGTGGTGGGGCGAAATGAGTACCGGAATCCAAAACCTGACAAAAACTGAAATTGTATTAAATTAGTTTCTATATATGTATATATGCAGAAGACTTGGAGACTCTAACGCTAAAGATGAATTAGCTAGAGTTTTATAACTGGTTCCCGATAAATTCGTTTATACGTATTTAAAATATAGGATTACAATTATGAATATGATTATGATTATTATAATAATTATGTATGTAAAGATATTATTTTGAGATAAACTTTTTAAAATGTCATTGTGCTTGATAGGTTTTACTTTAATAATTTCTATTGAGGAATACAACGGTGTAAGGTCAACTTCTGGTTGAAAATAGTTGTCGCTTATAATTATCTCATTTATTTGTTGTTTACATTGATTGATACTTCTTCTTTACGCACGTATAGGCGCGCGCTCTGCTAACCACGCAGTTCCTGCCGTGGCTTGGGGGTGGGTTGGGCTATACTTTGAACGCTTATAACTCCATTTCTAGATGCATGAACTTCATGAAATTTTTAGAGTAGATTAAGAATAATTATATGTATCTATGTGCCATTTCAAGTCTCTAGTATTTGAAATGCATTTTTTGAAAATTGGGGGCGAAGGGGGCGTGGCATCCAAAATCTGAAACTACATAATCTGCGTATTCATAATATTTATCTAAATGTACAAATTCGAAGTCTTTAGCTAAAACGTTGTAGAAGTTATGGTCAAAAAACGTAAAAAATTGAAACGAATTTTCGATTTTTTATCGATAATTTGGAAATGGGATGAGTTATCGAAAAAACAAAATAAAATCGTACTGCGTAGCTAACATACGAGTGTTCATGTGAAATTTCAGCTCTCTAGCTTTTGTAGTTTCGGAAATCTCGACGTTCATACGGACGGACGGACGGACGGATGTCTCCTTCTGCCTGTTACATACATTTTTATACCCCTGAATTCCCATTTTCAATGGGTTCACGGTATAATAAGTTGATTGAGCCCTGTCCGTCTGTCCATCCGTCCGTCCGTATGAACGTCGAGATTTCGGAAACTACAAAAGCTAGAGGGCTGAAATTTCACATGAACACTCGTATGTTAGCTACGCAGTACGAGTTTATTTTGTTTTTTCGATAACTCATCCCATTTCCAAAATTTCGAAAATTCGTTTGTTGCGAATAACTTCTACACCGTTTTAGCTATAAACTTCAAATTTGTATATTTAGATAGATATTATGAATACGCAGATTATGTAATTTTCAGATTTTGGATGTCACGCCCCTTCCCCCCAAAATTGAAAAAACGCATTTCAAATACTAGAGGCTTGAAACATGGCACATAGATACATGTAGATATTCCTAAGCTACTCTGAAAATTTCATGAAGATAGAAATGGAGTTATAAGCGACAAAGTTCAACCCAACCCACCCCCAAGCCACGGCAGCAACTGCGCGGTTAGCAGAGCGTGCGCTCATATGTACGTAAAGAAGAAGACTATTAGTTTCTTTTTTGCTGGGTTCAGGGTATCGCGTAGTCGAGGCGTCTCGACTAGAGCCTTCTTACTTGTTTTATCTTTTTTTAATAATTTGACCGATTGGGCAACACCGTTTTGGCAAATTCCCCATCTGTTATATTCCGTTATTTTAAATTAAGCACATTTGCATTAAAAGCATTACATTTTGTGAGAATTGAGCTTATTTTTTTTTATTTTCTAAATAATGGCACCTAATCAAAAAGCACCATCGATAGCTCAGTGGAAAATTATCCTGCATTTACACGATCAAGGTAAATCTTATGCAGAAATAGGAGAACTAATGGATAGAAGACGATTTACAATTCAAAGCATCGTGCAGCGCTTCAAGGGAGCCTGTAACCTGCAAAGTTCAAAAAACACTGGCCGCCCAAAATTGCTGAACAGCCGTGAATGCAGGGAAATCCTTCGAAAGGTGAAAAAGAATCCGAAAATATCATCAACACAGATCAGTGCTGAAGTAAAACATGAAATGGGAATGGAGGTTAACCCGATTACGGTACGTAGAGTACTGCACAAGGCGAATTACAAAGCGCGTATACGAAAACCGTATATCACAACCGGCAATAAAAATAAGCGTTTCGACTATGCTAAGAACTTTATTAGTTAGCCATCCGATTACTGGAGTCAAGTTTGTTCTCAGATGAGAGCAAATTCAACATATTCCGATCGGTCGGGCGCCAAACTGTGTGGAGAAAGCCGAATACTGCATCCGACAAACTCAATATTACGCCAACAGTTAAACATGGTGGTGGTGGGGTGACGGGCTGGGGTTGCATGTCTGCTGCAGGTGTGGGCGAGTTGGTATTTATAGACGGTATAATGGACAGTTAAAAAAAGGGATGAAAAGCTTAAAGCTCAAAGCTCGTTCACATTTAAATATGACAACGACACCAAGCATTCTACCCATATTGTCAAAATGTGGCTTGCGTACAACACCGCCCATGTGCTACTGCACCCACCACAATCTCCAGACCTAAATCCAATTGAACAATTAGTTAATTCGGTGCCAAACCGCTTACAAGCCACTATAAAAGCAAAAGGCTTAAATACAAAATATGAATTATAAATTTTTTTTTTTAATGTGGCAATAATTTTGTTCAATGAAATCGAAATGTTTTTATACTTTGTTCCCAAAGGGAAAAAAGTATATTGGGTTTGTGCAATGTCCGTCTTGCTGTCTTGCTAGAGACTTGAAATTTGGAACATATACTCATATATGCTCCGAATTATAAAGTGTAAAAATTTTCCCGATTCGCCCACTAGGGGCGTGGCAAATCGGAAAACTCTTCCGCCCATAGGCAAGTTATCATACTAGATGATGAGCTAGAGAGTTGCAATTTGGAATGTATACTCGGGGTGATAACCCAAGTTCAAAAAGCTATGGCGGATATATCTACGCCTATTGGGGGCACGGCAAATCGGGAAAAACGTATCTTCTACACCGTTAAAGCTAGAAAGCTGAAATGTTATCATTCTAAGAAGATCGATCAAAAAGTTGTATGTCTACGCCCATTGGGGGCGTGGCAAATCGGACCTGAATATATAGTGATTTTTCAAATTGTGCTATATTTTGAACACTATTAACAATAGACTTGACTAGAATCTTGAAAATTGGATGGTTGAGTTATTAATGTCCTCCTTTATCGATGACACAAAAATAATTTTTCAGTCTCTTTGGAGGCGTGGCATATCGAAAAATACCCTGTAATTAGGCATAGAGAGAGTGAGTGAGAGAGTGAGTAAAGAAAGAATAGCACACAGCGGTGCTTCATATGAGAATAGAATCATTTCGTTCGAGCGCTGGCAGCGAACTGAATATCAACTGCTATATTTTCGCTGCCCGAACAGTAAATTAAAGAGCCGAGCAAATACGAAGATGACTAGGACGGGAAATCATAATCTGCTTCGTGAAAAAAGTTTGTTCTAGTTGTCCAGTCTATGTGTTGTATGGTTAGTGTTTTAACCGATTATCGCAATCGTTTAAGTGCAGAGTCGCTGGAAAATATATTGCTTGTGAAGCTCAATCCTAGCTTCCTGGAAACAGCAATTGACAACCTGCCGCTCTTCCAAGATGACGAATAAAAAAATTAGTAATCGCCATTATAAATAAATAATTAAAATGTTAATTTTCATTCATTTCGTTTATGACGCACAAAGCAAAGCAAACACTGTGGAAGCTGTCTGCTGTGCTGTGCTGTGCTGTTCGGCAGTCGACAGTTTTTGCTCTAGCTGCGACTGTCGAAAATGGTCGCAGCAACAGTTCTAGCATTCTCAAAACTGCCGAAGCTGTTGATTCCCGAAGCGCTGCGCTGCTGATCAAGAAATGTTTTTGCTTTTGCTGCGACTGCGACTGTCGAAAATGCTCGCAGCAACAGTTCTAGCAATAACAGAACTGCGAAAACTGTTGGCTGCAAAAGCACAGCACAGACAAAATTTTACGACTATTGCTGCTGTGACTGTCAGCTTTTCAAACACTGGTATATACACTTGAATTTGTATACACTTACAAACAGCTGTTTACACATGCATACATACATATATGCATGCATAGAAAAACTGCTAGCCACGCAGCGTGGCAAATCGGAAAAGTTGTTTTAGTTTTTGCTTAAATGCACAATTCATGCGTATGTTTATAAATTATTATCAATTGGCAGCATGCATTTATAATAAATATACAAATATAAAACAAGTCAGAAGGCTCTAGTCGAGACGGCTCGCCTACGAGATACCCTGAACCCAGCAAAAAAGAAACTAATACTCTTCTTCTTTACGAGCGCGCTCTCTGCTAACCGCGCAGTTGCTAACGTGGCTTGGTGGTGGGTTGGCCTATACTTTGAACGCTTATAAATCCTTTTCTAGATGGACGATCTTAATGAAATTTTCAGGGTAGATTAAGAATATCTAGCTGTTGTAGTTTCCGAAATCTCGACGTTCATACGGACGGACGGACAGGGCTCAATCAACTTATTTTTTTATGCTGATCAAGAATATATATACTTTATGGGGTCTGCGACGTCTCCTTCTGCCTGTTACATACATTTTCACAAAACCATTATACCCTGACAAGCCACTATAAAAGCAAAAGGCTTAAATACAAAATATGAATTATAAATTTTTTTTTTTTAATGTGGCAATAATTTTGTTCAATGAAATCGAAATGTTTTTATACTTTGTTCCCAAAGGGAAAAAAGTATATTGGGTTTGTGCAATGTCCGTCTTGCTGTCTTGCTAGAGACTTGAAATTTGGAACATATACTCATATATGCTCCGAATTATAAAGTGTAAAAATTTTCCCGATTCGCCCACTAGGGGCGTGGCAAATCGGAAAACTCTTCCGCCCATAGGCAAGTTATCATACTAGATGATGAGCTAGAGAGTTGCAATTTGGAATGTATACTCGGGGTGATAACCCAAGTTCAAAAAGCTATGGCGGATATATCTACGCCTATTGGGGGCACGGCAAATCGGGAAAAACGTATCTTCTACACCGTTAAAGCTAGAAAGCTGAAATGTTATCATTCTAAGAAGATCGATCAAAAAGTTGTATGTCTACGCCCATTGGGGGCGTGGCAAATCGGACCTGAATATATAGTGATTTTTCAAATTGTGCTATATTTTGAACACTATTAACAATAGACTTGACTAGAATCTTGAAAATTGGATGGTTGAGTTATTAATGTCCTCCTTTATCGATGACACAAAAATAATTTTTCAGTCTCTTTGGGGGCGTGGCATATCGAAAAATACCCTGTAATTAGGCATAGAGAGAGTGAGTGAGAGAGTGAGTAAAGAAAGAATAGCACACAGCGGTGCTTCATATGAGAATAGAATCATTTCGTTCGAGCGCTGGCAGCGAACTGAATATCAACTGCTATATTTTCGCTGCCCGAACAGTAAATTAAAGAGCCGAGCAAATACGAAGATGACTAGGACGGGAAATCATAATCTGCTTCGTGAAAAAAGTTTGTTCTAGTTGTCCAGTCTATGTGTTGTATGGTTAGTGTTTTAACCGATTATCGCAATCGTTTAAGTGCAGAGTCGCTGGAAAATATATTGCTTGTGAAGCTCAATCCTAGCTTCCTGGAAACAGCAATTGACAACCTGCCGCTCTTCCAAGATGACGAATAAAAAAATTAGTAATCGCCATTATAAATAAATAATTAAAATGTTAATTTTCATTCATTTCGTTTATGACGCACAAAGCAAAGCAAACACTGTGGAAGCTGTCTGCTGTGCTGTGCTGTGCTGTTCGGCAGTCGACAGTTTTTGCTCTAGCTGCGACTGTCGAAAATGGTCGCAGCAACAGTTCTAGCATTCTCAAAACTGCCGAAGCTGTTGATTCCCGAAGCGCTGCGCTGCTGATCAAGAAATGTTTTTGCTTTTGCTGCGACTGCGACTGTCGAAAATGCTCGCAGCAACAGTTCTAGCAATAACAGAACTGCGAAAACTGTTGGCTGCAAAAGCACAGCACAGACAAAATTTTACGACTATTGCTGCTGTGACTGTCAGCTTTTCAAACACTGGTATATACACTTGAATTTGTATACACTTACAAACAGCTGTTTACACATGCATACATACATATATGCATGCATAGAAAAACTGCTAGCCACGCAGCGTGGCAAATCGGAAAAGTTGTTTTAGTTTTTGCTTAAATGCACAATTCATGCGTATGTTTATAAATTATTATCAATTGGCAGCATGCATTTATAATAAATATACAAATATAAAACAAGTCAGAAGGCTCTAGTCGAGACGGCTCGCCTACGAGATACCCTGAACCCAGCAAAAAAGAAACTAATACTCTTCTTCTTTACGAGCGCGCTCTCTGCTAACCGCGCAGTTGCTAACGTGGCTTGGTGGTGGGTTGGCCTATACTTTGAACGCTTATAAATCCTTTTCTAGATGGACGATCTTAATGAAATTTTCAGGGTAGATTAAGAATATCTAGCTGTTGTAGTTTCCGAAATCTCGACGTTCATACGGACGGACGGACAGGGCTCAATCAACTTATTTTTTTATGCTGATCAAGAATATATATACTTTATGGGGTCTGCGACGTCTCCTTCTGCCTGTTACATACATTTTCACAAAACCATTATACCCTGAATTCCCAAACACTGTGGAAGCTGTCTGCTGTGCTGTGCTGTGCTGTTCGGCAGTCGACAGTTTTTGCTCTAGCTGCGACTGTCGAAAATGGTCGCAGCAACAGTTCTAGCATTCTCAAAACTGCCGAAGCTGTTGATTCCCGAAGCGCTGCGCTGCTGATCAAGAAATGTTTTTGCTTTTGCTGCGACTGCGACTGTCGAAAATGCTCGCAGCAACAGTTCTAGCAATAACAGAACTGCGAAAACTGTTGGCTGCAGAAGCACAGCACAGACAAAATTTTACGACTATTGCTGCTGTGACAGTCAGCTTTTCAAACACTGGTATATACACTTGAATTTGTATACACTTACAAACAGCTGTTTACACATGCATACATACATATATGCATGCATAGAAAAACTGCTAGCCACGCAGCGTGGCAAATCGGAAAAGTTGTTTTAGTTTTTGCTTAAATGCACAATTCATGCGTATGTTTATAAATTATTATCAATTGGCAGCATGCATTTATAATAAATATACAAATATGAAACAAGTCAGAAGGCTCTAGTCGAGACGGCTCGCCTACGAGATACCCTGAACCCAGCAAAAAAGAAACTAATACTCTTCTTCTTTACGAGCGCGCTCTCTGCTAACCGCGCAGTTGCTACCGTGGCTTGGTGGTGGGTTGGCCTATACTTTGAACGCTTATAAATCCATTTCTAGATGGACGATCTTAATGAAATTTTCAGAGTAGATTAAGAATATCTAGCTGTTGTAGTTTCCGAAATCTCGACGTTCATACGGACGGACGGACAGGGCTCAATCAACTTATTTTTTTATGCTGATCAAGAATATATATACTTTATGGGGTCTGCGACGTCTCCTTCTGCCTGTTACATACATTTTCACAAAACCATTATACCCTGAATTCCCATTTTCAATAGTGTCGCACACAGTCACATAAATGCTCATACATGTAGCAAGACATTGTAAATGTGTTTGTGCATGCTCACCGCGAAAAAGTGATGCTTATGTACATCACGCTTTCATACCCTTCAAAAAAATAATCACGAAAAGACTAAAATTTTGCATGAGCATGGCAAACCTTTTTAAGAGTTCGGCATACTCTTATTCAGAAGCGAAGATGGGATCGTCTAGAATCGCGACTCGCGGACAAATTTCAATTTTTGTGAGCTGCTGGCTTGTGCCTGCGTACACACACACACGTACATACATATATGTATATATGAGAGGCATAGAGAGATAGTGAGTAAAGAAAGAATAGCACACAGCGGTGCTTCATATGAGAATAGAATCATTTCTTTCGAGCGCTGGCAGCGAACTGAATATCAACTGCTATATTTTCGCTGCCCGAACAGTAAATTAATGAGCCGAGCAAATACGAAGATGACTAGGACGGGAAATCAAAATCTGCTTCGTGAAAAAAGTTTGTTCTAGTTGTCCACTCTATGTGTTGTATGGTTAGTGTTGGTACGAAACAAAACAATGTATAGACACTTGGATGTGTATACACTTACAAACAGCTGTTTACACATGCATAGATACATATATGCATACATAGAAAAACTGCTTGCCACGCAGTGTGGCAAATTGGAAAAGTTGTTTTAGTTTTTGCTTAAATGCATAATTCATATGCGTATGTTTATAAATTTTTATCAATTGGCAGCATGCATTTTATAATAAATATACAAATATAAAAAAAAATTAAAAAAAAAAAAAATTTTGAAAAAAAAATTTCCGCGGGATTCGAACCCACACACCTAAGTATAGCTTGCATAGCGCTTACCACCAGCGCCACTGCCCTGATGTTAAATAAAACCAAATAAGGCATTGCTAGAGCCCATTTTGACAAAACTAAAGTAACGATCGAAAAATTCACAATTCTTAGAATATTCTAGCATGCAAACTTTTGTATGCATTCATAGAAAATTGTGTGTATACTCGTATAGTGTGTACATTTGTAAATCTGTATGTATGTATAGGAAAAACGTTTGTTGCTTGTCATGTACGTTTTCTAATTGCCGAAATATTTCGTTAATTAAATGTTTATTAAATAAATAAGATGGGAACAAAATATTTCGCAGTTAGTTGCGCCTAACTGCAACGTTCTTACTTGTCTTTTTAACTAGCATCATGGGACTAGCGAAAGGTGAACCGCTGGGGCGAATAATTTTAGGTTTTAGTATTTCGTCAACTTTATCCCGCACTTTGTTTTTCTCTTCTTCACTAAGCCTATTGGGCCGACGTTGTACGGTTTTTGACTTATCTATTAACCTGATTTCTAATTGCTGGGCTCATAATGTGACATATGTACATACATGTACAGTGGTCAAAATTCGATTATATTGCGACATACATATACATATGTACATATGTATATGCATAGGGCATATACATACAAAATGCAGACGCGGCATATTTCACGCTGCCGGTCAGTCTACACATACATACATATGTACGTATGGATAAGTAGCTGATCGTATTTAAATTATTGTGCTCGGTATGTATGTTTATACATAGCGACAAAGTGTCACTATGCCCGCATGTAGTATACACTATCATGCGTAGAGCATATGACGCATTAATATGCAGAATACTCTACATTGCGTTGGGTATTATTGTTATTGTATTAAACTTGGCATATACTATGGATACGCAGATTTTGTAATTTCAATTGTAATTTTTAGATTTTGGATGCTACGCCCCCCACGCCACCAATATGCAAAAACGCATTTTAAATACTAGACTAGAAATTTTGCAAATACACACATTTGGATGATCTTAATATATTCTGAAAGTTTCATAAAGATCATTCATCTAGGAATGGAGTTATAAGCGTCTAAAGTATAGCCCAACTGCGCTGGTAGCATAGCCTGCTTACACGTGCGTAAAGAAGAGCCGTCGAGCCGTATCGACTAGAACCTTCTTACTTGTCTTATTTAGTTTCGTTAAGAATACATAAAAGAAGGACCCTGCAAAAAAAAATTATGAAAAAAAGTGCCTTTTCTAATAAAATGTTATGTCAAAGTTGCATTTGTATGACTATTATTTTAATTTTAATTTTACAAACAATTAATGGACATACTGTATATTCGCCAACTAAGTTTCCATAACGTTGCTCAAATTGCAGTTCGAGCGTGACAGCAAGGCATTCAAATGCTTACATGCGTATGTTAGTATGTGTGTGAACGTGTATATGCATGTATTGTTTGTATGCATACTGAATCGAAGCGTTGAATTCATGGAATATTAGTTCCTCTAGAGGTTCAAGGGATCCCGTAGTAAAGCAGTCTCCACTAAAGCTATCTTATATCCTGAACACATTGAAAATGGGAATTCAGGGTATAACGGTCCAGTGAAAATGTATGTAACAGGCAGAAAGAGACGTCGCAGTATATGTGTTCTTGATCAGCACAAAAAAATAAGTTGATATAGCCTTGTCTATCTGTCTGTCCGTATAAACGCAGAAAATTCGTAAACTAAAAAATGCTACAGAGCTGAAATTTCAAACACATTTCTAAATTATCAAAGAAATCGAAAATTCCTTTACTTTGACACGACCTTAACAATTTAAAAGACGGTATATTTTATCATATTATACATACATATAGCCACTAACCACACAACACATAGACTGAACAACTAGAACAAAGTTTTTTCACGAAGTAGATTATGATTTCCCGTCCTAGCCATCTTCGTATTTACTCGGCTCTGTAATTTACTGCTCGGGAGAGCATAGAGAGAGTGAGTAAAGAAAGAATAGCACACAGTGAAGCTTCATGTGAGAATAGAATCATTTCGTTCGAGCGCTGGCAGCGATCTGAATAGCAACTACTATATATTTGCTGCCCGAGCAGTAAATTAAAGAGCCGAGCAAATACGAAGATGGCTGGGACGGGAAATCATAATCTGCTTCGTGAAAAAAGTTTGTTCTAGTTGTCCAGTCTGTGTTGTATGGTTAGTGATATAACATAGTATTTCCCCAATTGACATGACCGTAACAAGGCGGAAGATATAATCATGCCTATATCAATAAATAAAAAAAATTTTAATAAATGTTATTTTATTATGAGATTAATTTTGTCATGTACATGCTGTTATATATATGTATACATATATTGCTAGTTTGTAAGTACTTTAATAATAAGGGAAATACTTTTTGTTCTATTATTATTAATAGCATATTGTAAAAATGTGTTAAGTTCATTTTATTAATAACGTAGTGCCATAGTAGGATCAATATCATAAATTTATAATTTTGCTTTCTGCGTAGTGTAAAAAACTTTATAATGGTGATGATACGTTATCCCTTAAAGCAGAAAAATGGATACATCCAGGTTAATTTTATTCTTTAACATTAAATATGTGTAAGCCTTATCTAATCAGTACTATTTGCGTTAAGAATTTACATTACGTGTGATTTATACCCTATATGTATGATATTATACATAAATAATTATGCAGTAATCATATATTGGTATCAACCAAATCGATATATATATATATATACATATATATATATATATATATATATATATATATATATATATATATATATATATATATATATATATATATATATATATATATATATATTTACACTACATGTTTAGCTAGAGCACCTCTGTACGCATGGAAGCCAGTCTTGAACACTTCCGATTGAGAATAGATATATAGTAATATAATTCTACAATTGAAATTTACATTGACCGACAGTTCAATATTTTCTTAAATGTGTTGTGTCTTCTAAAAGTTCTTTAAAAAATTGGAGAAATTAGTATGCCAAACAACGTCAGACTGCAACATTCTCATTTGTTTTCAATTTATATTTCAAAAATAGATGTGACCAATTATGGACATATGTTAAATCCTTATTTGCATTTATTACGTACTTTTAAAAATACTAACTATATCAGTTAATAAAAGATGAATAATAGATTCTTATGAGTGCTGACATATTTAATAATACATTGTCCCTACGACTAATTATTTCTCATCTGCCACAAAATGATTACCGCTGCATTTTTAAGCATGTAAAGAGCGGTATTTTATTCATATTATATGTGTATATCTGCTTTTCTTAAATGCTGAACAACATACATATATTACAATATATACACAAAAAAAGAATAATATATAATAATGACTCCTAATTGTATTCGAGCTCTGCTTAATTTGCTTAATTTGTATGAATATGAATACAGTCATAAAAGTAATATTTTTTAAGATTATTGAATTGTAGTATAGGGTATATAATTTGTGTTTGTATGTATAAGCATGAATGTATATATATATTTGTTGTGTAATTTAATTTATGTTGAGCCATATATTTATGTTACGTAATATATGTATTAATATGTATATCACAAATTTGAAGAGAGTAGAAAGTGATGAATTAGCTACAAGTGGTAGAAGTGGAGACGACGGCGGCAGCGGCAACTACAGCGATCGATTATCGATTAGAGTATAAATATAATATTTGAAGTGCAATTGTTTAGCAGTTGATACCGTTAACATTACTGCAAATCAAAGACACGCAGCGACTTGCGTGATTAACATCATTTGTTAGTTTACCATGACCGACCTCCACTTGTTTTTCATTCGCGCCCCGAAAGCGCAGGAAACCCTGATCAGCAACAATCATGCTGTCTGAGGAGCATGATGGTGATTCAGCATCTTCTGATGCAGCTAAAACATTTGCCTTTAGATCGATTTTGCATGGTTCACTATGCTCCTGCATACTGTCATGTTGAAGATGATGATGAATGGACGATGTGTTTGTATTATTTTGTACATGAAGGTTTTGAATTTTGTTTGTTGTTATGCTGTTATCGCTTGATATACAATAGCCATGCTCATTATTACTTATTAAATTAGTGCATTCGACATTGCGGCCGGACATAATATCATCTTCTTCATCTTCCTCCTCAGAATTAAGATGGTAATGTTGCTGTGGATGGTGGTGTGGTTGCTGCTCTTGGTTCATTTTATTTTGTTTTAGCGCCAATTCAGTGCTAACGTTTGGTGCTAATTCAAATTCCTTCAGTGGTAATGTTCTATTGATAGTGTTCATATTGCGGCCATTTCTGTGAAGATAATGTGGACGCTCGGTGTGTGTTAAAGTGTGGGCACCATTCACTCGTTTAATACCTGGCATAATAGCAGTTGCACGACCAACACCAGAGCCAGGACCAGGACCACTTGTTACACTAATAGCCCTACTTTGACCAGCTACCGTTGTTGAACCGGTAACAATGTTGTTCAATGTACCGCTCTTTCGCACACCATTGTAATGACTACCACTCTCATATGAATTATAACGAATTCCATTTGATGAGGAACATGAATTTGATGAATTGGAGCTACGTCTTTCTAGATTTTCAGTTGTCGCATCGATCTGACTATTATTATTATGTTTCCTATCCCGACTCTTTGCGGACTTACGGACCTCTTTCTCTATCTCTGGAGAGCATTCATCGGTTTGATGTGAACTACTACCAATGGATTTCCCTTTGAAAACGGGTCGCTCAAAATTACTAAACTCATAGCTGGAGTTTTCTTGTAATGGCTCGGAATAGCAACTATCACTCTGCAATAGCATCATATGCTGTTGCGATGTACCGGATGAACCGGATCCAGAACCCGACCCAGATGCTGATGCACAGCTAACAGTATTTTTGGCCAGTTTTTGCATGGCTCCTACTCCCACCACACCGACAGCACCCGTTGAACTATTACGTAAATCAAAATTTGGATTCTCGTAATGATCAGTTGTGGCATCGGTCATATAATCCGCACTCATATATGACGTCGGATTAAGACTATGATTATGCTGAATATGATGGTACCTTGATGTTTGTGGACCATGATTGATGGCACTCCTTATTGAGCCAGTATCGTAAGGTCTCTGATACATAGGTTCTTGCAGCTGATACTCGGTGCCGCCACCATTTGGAGACGCTGTCGATGGACCAGCCAACGAATTTAACGCATAGCTATCATCATAAATTAGCTTACCAGTACGCATTGTGTACGTGTGTAAATTAGTATTTGCATTACAAATAGCTGGATAATCGGTTTCAAATTGTTCCTGGCTGGAACTCGACGTGCAAGGCAAGAAGAAATTTGCCACATTTGAATGCTGGGCTGTAGCACCAGCTGCATGTTTTTCTCTGAGTATGCTGCCATTGGCATTGGCACCAAAGCCACTAGCAGGTTGCCCGGCCATACGAACATCGTTATTGATAGATATGGCGACGTTGGCATTGTTACCAACGCTGGTCTTAAGGCCAGTCACCCAGGATATTAGTGTTATGATAGCAATTTCGATCAGACGCAATGAAAACTGATAACCCCACTGCATCCAATCAATTTCAACAATATTAGCTTGGCTTATCAGAGGACGCGCCACTGAGATACAAACAGCTCCAAAGATTTGTAGAGCAGCTAATAAAACAAAAAGCAAGGCCGTCGCGATTGTGATATGAATCGCATAGGACAAATTCTGATAGCCATGTATATAATTTTGTGATTTGCTTCTTAAGATTCGCTTTAGAATGCGATATAAATATAGATATAGTAAGCCTAAACTGAAGCAAATAAAAATATATATTATTTGACATATCAGTGAAAGAACACGAGGAGGAGGTGGATTGGCCAAACTACTCGATGGGGTAACTGAAAACGTTGATTGTGACAGTTGAAGCAATTGTTGGTTTTGATGCTGTTGTTGGCGACGCAAATATTGTTGCTGCTGTTGTTGTTGATAGTACATATGATGGTTTTGAAGTGTATACGATTCAACATAATGCAGAGTAATGCATAGTCCAACATGAACCCCACAGCCGACAACGACAGTTAGAGGCCGGACTAGCGCTGAATATCGATTATTTTTGTGATTGAGCGATTTGAGAAATAAAAATAATATAAGCACTGCAAATGCAACGGTCAAGAATGTTGATGGCAAATTCAACAGAAGTTCTGCCGCAAATATTGGAAACGTTCCATGAATATTATATGCATCAACGCACAAGTAAATTATGCGCATTATGCAAATTGCAATTAGTATAAGTTGTATGTAAACAAAATATGACTGAGCGAATAGATGTGTCAATTTGTTATAGGTGACAAGCTTGTAAAGAGAATAGACTGCTAATATGGTGAATAGTACGACTGACAGATATATATGTATGTTCCATGCCCACATCCATGTGGTATGTGAAGATGCCGCTGCAGCAGCCGCAGCGCCTACAGCTTCTCCTTCACCACTGTCGACTCCTCCTGTGCCTGTGTTTTTATCAGATTTCCCTACTGCTGAATTGCTTTTAAATGTTGGCCTTGCGTTTGTTGTTGCTGATGCCGAAGTAAACGAAGTGGCAGTTTCCTCTCCAATAGCAGCTGCAGCGGATGGTGTGGTAACTGCTGTCTGATTGACATTACTTCCAAAGGAATCTCTTGCAGCCGCTACGTTGTTGAAATCTAATTGTCCAGGCTGCTTACTCTTATTTATATTTGGACTGGCAGCGGAAGATGTGCCCTTGTCATCATACATACTACTGCCGCTACCTTTTTCTTTTGTAGTTTCAACGTTATCAACGGAAACAATTGGCGCCGCTGGCGCCTGATGATAGGTAACTACAGGGCGCTGAGTCACTTGGCGCAAAAACACTGATGGAATGTCACCATTCTTACCATTGAGTATACGCCTAATATTCGGCAATACTTCCTGCCTTTTATTTGAATTTTCCTTGCCATTAGCCGTGGTCACGTCTTGTGATTTACGATTTTTATTGTGATCAGATGCTTCAACTGCACCTGCATCATTTCCATTACGAGACGGTGTGTTGAGTGCTTTTTTACGATCGCCAGCAACATCGAATGCACCCTGCATACTGGTTGCGACAAGTGGCTTTTTGAGCTCCACAGAACTGGTAAAGTTACTGTTGTTTAAATTATGTTTTGAATTACCATCTCCATTACCAATCGAAGCGGCCAGATCGGGCGGACGAAATGGTATCCTTTCATGACCAGGCATCAAGCTGGGTGGAGGTATTGGACGCCTGTTATTAAACGGTGCTGCATTCGATATAAGGCCTTCGTTATTGGTGCCTCGTAATGTGGGTTTATCAGCAAATGGATTTTGATATTCCGGTGGTAATGGCGGTGTAAAGAATGATCTTGATGGTGGTGAATATGACGGAATATCTCCAGGGTACATTGGTATGGTTGGCAGACCGCTGGATTTCTTTGGTAAGTTCGGAACTATTAAAAAAAAAAAAAAAAAGAAAAAGAAAGCAATAGCCCGATAACACGTTAATTCACATTTGAATTCATTACAAAATTAATCTAATTACTTGATGGTATGGGTGTTGAATTGTATTGCATTGTATGCCGAAGACGATCTCTATCATGACTACTGCTGCTGTGATGGCGATTTGGATTCGGATAGGTTGGGTTATTATTACTTTTTAATATATCAGCATTTGGAGCTGAAGTTGGCAGTGCATGATCTCGTTCCAAGTCTAATTCATAGTTCCTATGGCGGCCTCCGTTATTCTGACCTTGATTAGCTGGTTGGTATCTATAAATAAAATAAAAATAAATAATTAATAATCACATTGTAAAACAAGAAGGCTCTAGTCGAGACTAATCAAATACAAGATCCATTGAAATCTTTCGAGTCTCGATAATTCGTACCTCGCTTAATCGAAAAGCTCAATATTTCGTTAGAAACCAGGGGTTCATGGTTAATGGTTAAAAAAAAAAAAAATTAGGCACAAAAAAAATTACCAAGAAGAGTGAGATGAAAAGACAGGTAATGGATGATGGAGGTATTAATGCGTAGATCATATATATATATATATACAGCTGCGAAAAAAAAAATAGCACCACTTTGCATTTCAAAGTTTAAGAAGTTCTCCTGGCTACATTTATCAATGGATTGGTCTGCAGATTACTTTTATTAAAGCAGAAAACTATTAGTTATTGCTACAAAAAAGAATTTTCATAAAAATACTCAACGTTTTTATGTAATTCAAAAAATGCTGAAAAAAGTCGAAAAATCGGCGAAAGAAATAATAGCACCACTTTGTCATTTTGCGCTAAAAATTATTAAAAAAATAAAAATAAGTTAGCAACTTTATTTTATAGTTAATAATAAGTGAAAATAATAATATTCCTTAAGTTTAGTATTTAGTTGTGCTGCCCTAATTGGATTTTATGGCTGCACAACGCCTAGCTATGGAATCAACCATGTCCTGGCATCGTTTAAGGAGAATTTGAGCCCAGGACTCAAGAACGACTACCCAAATCATTTTTATATTACTTGACTTAGATTCAGAAACTATTTTCTTGTTATCCGCCCACAAGTTTCCGATTGGATTTAGGTCCAGCGACTGTGCAGGCCACTCCATAACGTTGATTGAATTCTCCTGGAACCATTCCTTCGCTTTCTTACTGCTGGATTTGGGATCATAATCTTGCTGGATGACCCATTTTAGTAGCATATTGTATTCTACGTAGGGCAGCATCAATTTTTTCCAATATATCAACATAAACATGTCGGTCCATTATGGGTTTGGTACAGTGAATTGAGCCGACACCATAGTAAGAAAAGTGACCCTATGCCATTGCACTTGATCCTCCATGTTAAATGGATTTATTGTATGTCTAGGGTTGAATTTTGACTTCTGTGGACGTCTCATGTAGGACCTCGATCATTTTCCACCAAACATGACCACCTTGCATTCATTAGTCCTAAGTATGCTTCTCCATTCCTGTTTAGACCAATTTTTGTTTTCCTTTGCGAACGTCACCCGTTTGGCTATGTGTTTTATATTCAAATATGGTACTTTTCTGGGACGGCGGACATTTAAATAGTGATGTTTTAAATATGTCCGTACTGTTTGGTCCATTGCTGATAAGTTTAGGTCCTTTTTCAGTTGAGTAGCCGACTTTAAAGGATCCTTTTTACTCTCGCGAATGTGTCGAATGACATGATGTTGGATCAGGGCTCGACGTCCGATCGGAAACTTGTGGGCGGATAACAAGAAAATAGTTTCTGAATCTAAGTCAAGTAATATAAAAATGATTTGGGTAGTCGTTCTTGAGTCCTGGGCTCAAATTCTCCTTAAACGATGCCAGGACATGGTTGATTCCATAGCTAGGCGTTGTGCAGCCATAAAATCCAATTAGGGCAGCACAACTAAATACTAAACTTAAGGAATATTATTATTTTCACTTATTATTAACTATAAAATAAAGTTGCTAACTTATTTTTATTTTTTTAATAATTTTTAGCGCAAAATGACAAAGTGGTGCTATTATTTCTTTCGCCGATTTTTCGACTTTTTTCAGCATTTTTTGAATTACATAAAAACGTTGAGTATTTTTATGAAAATTCTTTTTTGTAGCAATAACTAATAGTTTTCTGCTTTAATAAAAGTAATCTGCAGACCAATCCATTGATAAATGTAGCCAGGAGAACTTCTTAAACTTTGAAATGCAAAGTGGTGCTATTTTTTTTTTCGCAGCTGTATATATATATATATATATATATACATATATATGTATATAAAACAAGTAAGAAGGCTCTAGTCGAGACGGCTCGACTACGAGATACCCTGAACCCTGCAAAAAAGTGATAATCTTCTTCTTTACGCGCATGCGCTGTGCTAACCGCGCAGTTGCTGTCGTGGCTTGGGGGTGGGTTGGGCTATACTTTGAACGCATATAACTCCGTTTCTAGATGGATGATCTTCATGAAATTTTCAGAGTAGATTAAGATTATCTTATTGTATCTATGTATTTGAAATGCGTTTTTTGCAAGTTGTGGGCGAAGGGGGCGTGGCATTCAAAATCTCACAAAAACAAAAATTGTATTAAATTAGTATCTATATATATGCAAAAGACTTGGAGACTCTAACTCTAAAGATGAACGAGATTTAATTTTGACTGATTCTAGATAAAGAGTTTTATCGATAACTTTAGAAACATAAAAGTTATCGAATTTCTGAAACAAACTCGTACTGCGCGTGCAAATATACGGACCTAACACAAAAAGAATGAACTCTCTAGCTCTTGTATCTTGGAAAATCAAATACAAAAGAATAAATAATTATAATAAAAAAGAAAGAAATAATAAAAAAAAAAAAAAATAAATAAATAAAAATAATAAATTATGAAGGGCTTAGGCGAGGCTAGAACCTTCGACACCCCAACATTCGTTGCATCTGTCAAACCATCTACACCACGGCTCACTTAAACGGCAGAGTAGCAAAAACGAATGAAATTCGCCATATACGAAAGAAACACTAAAGCAGTGGCTGAAAATACAAATACAATTCAAAGACAATTCTAACGCTATTCAAAAACAATTGTGATTCTTAGAATATACACGCATAGCATCATAGAAAACGGCCCAATGCAACGAATGTTAGGGTGTCGGAGGTTCTAGCCTCGCCTAAGCCCTTCATAATTTATTATTTTTATTTTTATTTTGTTTATTATTTCTTTCTTTTTTATTATTATTTATTCTTTTCTATTTGATTTTCGAAGATACAAGAGCAACTGCGCGGTTAGCAGAGCGCGTGCTTATACGTGCGTAAAGAAGAAGAGTATCACTTTTTTGCAGGGTTCAGGGTATCTCGTAGTCGAGCCGTCTCGACTAGAGCTTTCTTACTTGTTATACCCTGAACCCATTGAAAATGGGAATTCAGGGTATAATGGTTTTGTGAAAATGTATGTAACAGGCAGAAGGAGACGTCGCAGACCCCATAAAGTATATATATTCTTGATCAGCAGAAAAAAATAAGTTGATTGAGCCCTGTCCGTCTGTCTGTCCGTCCGTCCGTCCGTATGAACGTCGAGATTTCGGAAACTACAAGAGCTAGAGAGCTGAAATTTTACATGAACACTCATATGTTAGCTACGCAGTACGAGTTTATTTTGTTTTTTCGATAACTCATCCCATTTCCAAATTATCGATAAAAAATCGAAAATTCGTTTCAATTTTTTACGTTTTTTGGGCATAACTCCTACACCGTTTTAGCGAAAGACTTCAAATTTGTATATTTAGATAGATATTATGAATACGCAGATTATGTAATTTGTAGATTTTGGATGCCACGCCCCCTTCGCCCCCAATTTGGAAAAAACGCATTTCAAATACTAGAGACTTGAAATTTGGCACATAGATACATTAAGATATTCTTAATCTACTCTGAAAATTTCATGAAGATCATCCATCTAGAAATGGAGTTATAAGCGCTCAAAGTTCAGCCCAACCCACCCCCAAGCCACAGCAGCAACTGCGCGGTTAGCAGAGCGCGCGCTCATGCGATCGTAAAGAAGAAGAGTATCACATTTTTGCAGGGTTCAGGGGATCTCGTAGTCGAGCCGTCTCGACTAGAGCCTTCTTACTTGTTTTTTTTTAATATTAATGAAAAATACAATTTGTATGCTTATATTTACTAAGTAATAGCAGAAATAACAAGTAAGAAGGCTCTAGTCGAGACGGCTCGACTACGAGATCCCCTGAACCCTGCAAAAAAGTGATACTCTTCTTCTTTACGATCGCATATCGATAATTTGGAAATGGGATGAGTTATCGAAAAAACAAAATAAACTCGTACTGCGTAGCTAACATATGAGTGTTCATGTGAAATTTCAGCTCTCTAGCTTTTGTAGTTTCCGAAATCTCGACGTTCATACGGACGGACGGACGGACGGACAGGGCTCAATCAACTTATTTTTTTATGCTGATCAAGAATATATATACTTTATGGGGTCTGCGACGTCTCCTTCTGCCTGTTGCATACATTTAACAAAACCATTATACCCTGATTTCCCATTTTCAATGGGTTCAGGGTATAAAAACGAATATTAATGTTACACACTGTATATACGTATGTGTCTGTACGCAGGCACAAGCCAGCAGCTCACAAAAATTAAAATTTGTCCGCGAGTCGCGATTCGCAACGATCCCATCTTCTCTTCTGAGTAAGAGCATGCAGAACTCTTACTTGTTATTCATATTCTTATAGGGAGACACTATGCAATTAAATTAAATTTTTAAAATATTTGTTTATGTTTAAAGAGTAAAAGAACAAGTAAGAAAGCTGTAGTCGAGACTGCTCGACTACGAAATCCCCTGAGCCCTTCTTCGAACGAATAATATTCCAAGAATTATTCGATTCGTTTCTGCATGCATGCAAAACCACGCACACATAGGCGCTGATCTACGCTTGTATGCATGTATGCATGTGTGTAAGCATTGCAAGCGGCTTGCTGTCTCGTTGCTTTGTTGCTGCGCCGCATGGATTTTGATGAGAAAACTTTGATGATTAATAATTCTGTTTTTAGATGGACAATCGTATTGATATTTTCAGATTATGAATTTGATATTCATATCTATATGCTAAACTAAACTGCATGTCTCTAGTATTTGAAATGCATTTTTTTTTCATATTTGGGGGTGGTGGGGCGAAGTGGGGACCGGAATCCAAAATCTGACAAAAACCGAAATTGTATTAAATTAGTATCTATATATATGCAGAAGGGTCTAACTCTAAAGATGAATTAGCTAGAATTTTATAACTGGTTCCCGATAAATTCGTTTATCGATAACTTTGAAAATATACAAGTTATCGAATTTCTGAAACAAACTCGTACTGCGCGTGCAATATACGGACCTAACACAAAAAGAATGAACTCTCTAGCTCTTGTATCTTCGGAAGTCGACGCGTTCATACATACGGACGGACGGACGGACGGACGGACAGACGGACATGGCTATATCAACTTTTCTCGTCACCCTGATCAAGAATATATATACTTTATGGGGTCTGCCACGCCTCCTTCTGCCTGTTACATACATTTAACAAAACCATTATACCCTGATTTCCCATTTTCAATGGGTTATAAAAACTGAGAGTCAATCAGAACTTAACACTCAAACCAACCAGATGTTCTTTCCTTTATTTTGGGGCATATTTACATACATACATTGAATATTAATATATGTAACAAGAAAGACATACTGGTAATTCACGCAATGCGTATACTCGCATAGTGTGTATAGGAAAAACGTTTTTTTGTTTTTATTTTAAAAGTCAGGAAGAAAATCCTAATTTTGCAAACGAAACAAACAACTCAGTCAGATCGTGGGTTTGCATTCGTGATTAGAAACAAGTAATGATTCTAGATAAATTATAAAGTCGATAGCTCTGAAACGAAAATAGTTATCGATTTTCTGAAACAAAATCGTACACAGCGTGCAATACACGTTCCTAATAGCTACGGACAGGCGGACATGGCTATATAAACTTTTCTCGTCACCCCGATCAAGAATATATATACTTTATGTGGTCTGCCACTCGTCCTTCTGCCTGTTACATACTTTTAACAAAACCCTTATACCCTGAATGAGTATGATGTTCCGTTTATAAAATTTCAACTAAATGGAAAAACATTCATATCAAGAAAATCAACAAGTAAGAACGTTGCAGTTAGGTACAATCAAATGCGTGATACTTATTTAATTTAACGAAATATTTGGGCAATTAGCAAAAGTACATGGCAAGCAATAAACGTTTTTCCTATACATACATACAAATTTGCATATGTACACACCATACGAGTATACAAACTGTAGTGCTTGCTATAATATATTTTATGAATTGCGATTGAATTGTGAATTCTTCGATCGTTATTTTCCGTTTGTCAGAAGGCGCTCTGGCAGAGCCTTATTTGGTTTTAGATAACGAAACTCACTCCACTCTCATTCACCCACTCACTTAAATGCATAAGTTCGATTCCCGCACAAAGATTTTTTTTTGTTCATAGGAAACTTATAACTTTTTAATTTTATTTATATTTGGATATTTTTTATTTTTTATAAAGTGCTTGCTGCCAGCTTACCAATTGATCATACGCTATTTATAAACGTGCACATACATATGAATTGTGCATTTAAGCACTAGAAACTGCGTTTTGTCGCGCTTGCTGCGGCAAGCAGTTTTCTATATACAGTCTGTCAAGAAACTCTTTACACAGTGGAAAAAATCTCAATTTTTTGACTTTATGTACAAAAATAAAGAGTTTTTGTTTAATTTAACTAATTTTTTTTAATGGTTAACTGTTTAATAGGTATTTTTAAATCAAATTATAAAAAACAGAAACAAAAACAATAAGGGTTAAACTTAAAAAACAACAAAAACTTAGAATACTCATATTTGACACTGTCAAGAAACTCTTTACACACTTCTTATATATTGTTCTAAATTTAAAATGTAAAACTAATTATAGCTAATTTTGAAAAACTTAATATTTAGTATGGCCCCCCTTAGCATTCTGTACATATTGGAGTCTTCTTTTCATGGATTTGACCAAGTTTTGAATATACTCTAGGGGTATCTTCTGCCACTCTTCCAGTACGAAAGCTTTAAGCTGTCCACGGTTGGTTGGATTCCTTTTTCCAACCTTTTTTTTAAATAAGACCACGCATTTGGGGTGGTGTATCCAAGACCTTTCCGCAGTTGTAAAGCAGCCAATTGCGTACATTATACTCCTTATGTTTTGGATCGTTGTCTTGGTAAAATTTAAAAGTTGGCCGATTTTCACTAATAAAACCAAATTTGGTTGCACTTCGGTGTAAATTTGTCTTCAAAATTTGAAGATATTGCTCGGCATTCATGGTGTTTTCAATGAATACCAATTCACCGACTCCTTGGCTGGATATGCAGGCCCAAACCATAACCGACAGCTTTCCAAATTTTACTGTTGGAATAATATTCGCTTTATCGTAAGCTGTAGAGACCTTTCGCCATACTTTGGGCGGACCTTCGTTGTAATATAACATTATTTTGGTCTCGTCGCAAAATATAACGTCCTTCCAATACTCCTCTGGGTGCCTAAGCATAGTAAGAGCAAAAGAGAAGCGCTTTTCCACATTTGTCGACGACAGCAAGGGTTTCTTACGTGCCACTTTCGAAGAATACCCATGCCGTAGAATGGCCTGACGGATCGTTTCGTGGGACACATCCACGCCACACTCTTCTTTGAGCTCCTTGGCAAGAGTTCTGGTCGAAATTTGGGGATTTGCTTTGATCTTTCGCATCATAAGGCGGCTTGCCCGATCAGATATCTTTTGTTTCCGGCCACCCACACCCTTTGCCTCAAGTCTTCCCTCGTTTTCCGCGCGACTGAGAACGTTGTATATTGTTTTTCTCGACACGGAAAACATTTCCACTAATTCTGGAACTGATTTGCCCAACTGCCGATTGTAGAAGATCAATTGGACAACATCGAAGCTTAATCTCTTTCCGGGCATTATTAATCAAAATATGTATTGCTTTTTTCATGTGTACTCAGCCAAATTTCGCACAAAGTGAAAAATAAACACAAAAATAGAGATGCATATTCTATTCTAAAGCATAGTTAACGGTAAAGCCCCGTTATTTCTTCGAATGCGAGCAAAACAGATGAAGAGAACAAAATGTGTAAAGAGTTTCTTGACAGTGTCAAATATGAGTATTCTAGTTTTTGTTGTTTTTTAAGTTTAACCCTTATTGTTTTTGTTTCTGTTTTTTATAATTTGATTTAAAAATACCTATTAAACAGTTAACCATTAAAAAAAATTAGTTAAATTAAACAAAAACTCTTTATTTTTGTACATAAAGTCGAAAAATTGAGATTTTTTCCACTGTGTAAAGAGTTTCTTGACAGACTGTATAAATACAAATGAGTGTATGTCTATATACATCCAAGTGTGTACACATATTCAAAGAATTGCGATTGAATTGAGTTTTCTCAGAAGCCACTATAGCAGTGAACTTATTTGGGTGTAGATATGATCCAGACAGCTCAAACCAGTGAAGATACAGTTTTACACGAATTAAATATTTCTACATATCTACATACCTCAATGTAGTTAAAAGTGGCGTTGCGACAGTGGTGAGGCCCAAAATATAGCTATTTTCGGGTATACTTCGTTTTGTCGTTGATGTTGTTCCATACGCCACTTTAATTAACACAGCTGCAACACTTCGCTCTAAATTGTCCAACTTATCGAGATAACCGTTTACGGCAACTGAAGATCTACCAGCCGTACTATTGGTGGAGATTGATTTTCCACTTGTAAGGTAGTTCGTGTTATTCGATATTACAGACAAACGGTCTCCATTCGCAGTGCCGACTATATCTTGTTCATCAACTAATATTGATTGCGATGAACATATCACGGAAAACGTTACCAATAACATAATAATCATTTTAAAATTTTTCCAAAGTATTAGACGTCGGTTGCATATAAATGGTGTCTGCGTCAAATAAGTAATAATATTAATATTTGGGTGCGTACTGATTTCAGAGTTTTTTAACAAACTATTTTCCGTAAGCGTATGCTCAATATCACGATCAGGATTATTGGCAAATTTAACAGGCTGCTGCTGGATACATCTTAATTTAAACTTCTTTGATTTTGTTAATTTGTCATTTAATACTGCTTGGTTAAGCTTACTCCCTCCCATTGAAAGAGGAGCTACATCCAGAAAGTTGAAGTCTGATAAAGCTCTCCATCACATTTTAAAGAAATGCCTGTAAAAACAATAAATACAATTTACTAATTACTACCATGTATCACATATACATATTTCTCAACTTAAAAATTAATTATTTAACAAATTTAAACTAAAATTGATTTATCGAGATTTTGAAACAAACTCCATCTGCACGTGCTATTCACGGACGCATACAGCTCTTGTATATCGGTAATAAGAACAAGTAAGAACGTTGCAGTTAGGCGCAATCAAATGGGTGCCACTCTCTTCTAGTAAGTGCATTTTACTTATTTAATAAACGAAATATTTGACCATGCAAAAAACGTTTTTCCTATACACAAATACACATTAACATAAGTATACAATATCAGAGAATACACACTCATGATTTTTTCTGCAGGCATGTAAAGTTTTTTTATATCGAAAATATTTAACTGTTTAATTTAATTTATATTTGAATATTTATTTTAAAATGATTGCTGTCAGCTTACCAATTGATCATACACTATTTATAAACATACGCATATGAACTGTGCATTTAAGTACTAGAAGCTGAGAAGCTGCGTTTCCAATTTCTCACGATGCACAGTGGGGCCTTTGCTTATTTTGCGTTCCATAAATCATAACTTTTTAACCAAGTAAGATATTTTAGAAATTTAAAAAGCTTTCGACAGAGAAATCTTCAAGCTTTAACATGACAAATACATACAGGGTGATGCGACAACAGGGTGCTTCCACAGTTATAGGTCAATCTTGAGAAAATTTCGTCAAAAATGACTGGTTTTTCAATGAAACAAAAAAATTGGTTTGTGTTTCAAAAAATTATTTGTATTACTCTTAGAGTATGTTTAAATAAATAAATACAAATGAGTTAATTTATTTTATTTTTTTATTTAGTTTTCCTTAAAGTTGACATCCGTAGAAGGCGAGACAATATCTAATAAGCTTAAAGTTTCTGCACAATATTTATTAATTAAATGGTATATGTTTTCTTCCATTCAACAAAATATTTGCTTACAAAATGCAGCATTAGGTAGACAAATCAAAAATAAAAGATGCAAATTACAACGACCAATTTACAACAAACCCAAACCCATCCCAAAGCGTTTTGCCGTCGGCATTCCAACGTACTGCATGCACCGACACGCTACAGCGACCTTTTTTGCGCATTTCGTGCGTTTTGTTGCCTGTTTTTTTTTTTTATACCCTGAGCCCATTGAAAATTGGAAATCAGGGTATAATGGTTTTGTTAAAAGTATGTAACAGGCAGAAGGAGGCGTGGCAGACCCCATAAAGTATATATATTCTTGATCAGGGTGACGAGAAAAGTTGATATAGCCATGTCCGTCTGTCCGTCCGTCCGTCTGTCCATATGTTTGAACGCGTCGATTTCCGAAGATACAAAGTTATCGATAAACGAATTTATCGGGAACCAGTTATAAAATTTTAGTAATCCATCTTTAGAGTTAGAGTCTCCAAGTCTTCTGCATATATATAGATACTAATTTAATACAATTTCGGTTTTTGTCAGATTTTTGATTCAGTCAGATTCCGGTCCCCACTTCGCCCCACCACCCCCAAATATGAAAAAAAAAATGCATTTCAAATACTAGAGACATGCAGTTTGGTTTAGCATATTGATATGAATATCATAATCATAATCTGAAGATATCAATACGATTGTCCATCTAGAAACAGAATTATTCATCATAAAATTTTTCTCATAAAATCCATGCGGCGCGGCAACAAAGCAGCGAAACAGCAAGATGCTGGCAATGCTTACCTACATGCATACACACATGCATGCATACAAGCGTAGATCAGTGTCTATGTGTGCGCGTGGTTTTTCATGCGTGCAGAAACGAATCGAATAATTCTTGGAATATTATTCGTTCGAAGAAGGGCTCAGGGGATTTCGTAGTCGAGCAATCTCGACTACAGCTTTCTTACTTGTTTTTTTTTATACCTTGAACCCATTGAAAATGGGAATTCAGAGTATAATGGTTTTGTGAAAATGTATGTAACAGGCAGGAGACGTCGCAAACCCCATAAAGTATATATATTCTTGATCAGCATAAAAAAATAAATTGATTGAGCCCTGTCCGTCTGTCCGTCCGTCCGTCCGCATGAACGTCGAGATTTCGGAAACTACAAAAGCTACAATTTTTTACGTTTTTTGGGCATAACTTCTACACCGTTTTAGCGAAAGACTTCAAATTTGTATATTTAGATAGATATTATGAATACGCAGACTACGTAATTTTCAGATTTTGGATGCCACGATATTATATTAATCTACTCTGAAAATTTCATTAAGATCATCCATCTAGAAATGGAGTTATAGGCGTTCAAAGTATAGCCCAACCCACCCCCAAGCCACGGCAGCAACTGCGCGGTTAGCAGAGCTCGGGCTCATGCGATCGTAAAGAAGAAGAGTATCACTTTTTTTGCAGGGTTCAGGGGATCTCGTAGTCGAGCCGTCTCGACTAGAGCCTTCTTACTTGTTCTTTTGCACCTTAGAAATAAAAGGCCAAGGAGCACGACCTTGATACCCGTAATTATACAGAGTATATCGAATTATACAGAGTATTTAAATATACAAATTTGAAGTCTTTCGCTAAAACGGTGTAGAAGTTATGCCCAAAAAACGTAAAAAATTGAAACGAATTTTCTAATTTTTATCGATAATTTGGAAATGGGATGAGTTATCGAAAAAAAATAAAATAATAAAATAAAAATAAACTCGTACTGCGTAGCTAACATACGAGTGTTCATGTGAAATTTCAGCTCTCTAGCTCTTGTAGTTTCCGAAATCTCGACGTTCATACGGACGGACGGACGGACAGACGGACAGGGCTCAATCAACTTATTTTTTTATGCTGATCAAGAATATATATACTTTATGGGGTCTGCGACGTCTCCTTCTGCCTGTTACATACATTTTCACAAAACTGTTATACCCTGAATTCCCATTTTCAATGGGTTCAGCTAAAGAGTTAATTCTTTTTGTGTTAGGTCCGTATATTGCACGCGCAGTACGAGTTTGTTTCAGAAATTCGATAACTTGTATATTTGCAAAGTTATCGATAAACGAATTTATCGGGAACCAGTTATAAAATTCTAGCTAATTCATCTTTAGAGTTAGAGTCTCCAAGTCTTCTGTATATACTAATTATACTAATTTAATACAATTTCGGTTTTTGCCAGATTTTGGATCCGATTCCCACTTCGCCCCACCACCCCCAAATATGAAAAAAAAAGTATTTCAAATACTAGAGATATGCAGTTTGGTTTAGCATATAGATATGAATATCATAATCATAATCTGAAGATATCAATACGATTGTCCATCTAGAAACAGAATTATTAATCATCAAAGTTTTCTCATCAAAACCCATGCGGCTCAGCAGCAAAGCAGCGAGACAGCAAGACGCTTGCAATGCTTACACACATGCATACATGCATACAAGCGTAGATCAGTGTATATGTGTGCGCGTGGTTTGGCATGAGTGCAGAAACGAATCGAATAATTCTTGGCATATTATTCGTTCGAAGAAGGGCTCAGGGGATTTCGTAGTCGAGCAGTCTCGACTACAGCTTTCTTACTTGTTTTTTTTTTTTTTTTAATTTACCACGCCCCCAATGGGGGTAGATATATCCGCCAATGCTTTTTGAACTTTGAACTATCCAAATTCGAGTTTTACTTAAAAAAAAGGTCCTTTAAAATTTGTTCAGATATTGTTAATAATATTTTTTTGTGTCCGTGGTCTCTTTAGGACAGATATTGTTGATATCGGTGTTCTATGAGTTTGGCAGTACAACTATGGGATTGAGATGTGTGGATTGAACTAATGTTTCCAAGAGTTTTAGGCAATTGCAAAGCAACATGACTTACAGGCTTCATAGTTAGGATCATTGTCCTGGTACAGCCTTAATGTGTATAAAATACCCATTTTTTCAGTCAACTGCTGAAAGTTTCTTTCAAAACGTTTTGAATAGTAATCTCGGGTCGTCATGCCATCTATAAAACCCAAATTTCCTGCTTTCTTGGTGGAAATAAAGCCCCAAATCATGATGGCACTTTTGCCGTGCTGTTTTCCATAAATAATTTAAATTTAGCTATTGTACCCATGTGTTATTTCTGGTACACCAAATTTATCAAGCTGAATCGACTTTTCTATAATCAGCTTTAAATGGAGCACTTTGTCAAGGAAGTCTCTTACTTTCCTTACAATCTCGGTATATCCTCGGAGCGCTAGTTTTTTGGGTTGTGTAGTTTGCTTAATTGAGGCGATCCTTAATTCATTTCTGAAACTTCGAATATGCTAAATGCTAAAAAAAACATAATATTCTTAGGTTCTGCAACTTTGAAACCACTTCTTTCGTTGTTTCCGCTACTCAAACGCTCACATAACGGGTTTTTCGTATTCCATTCCAAAAAAAAAAAAAAAAAAAAACTGTAAAGTGCCAAATATAGAGGCATTTGAACTGAAGCTTATCAGTTTGCAAAAGTATTTACACACATTTTGAATGCGTCAAAAGTATTTACACATAACTTAATTATAATATTTTCTTTGGATTTTGTGGGAAATTAAAAATTTTGTTTTTAATTTCTCATATTAATAACTAATATTCCGTGATTCCACTTTGGCATCAACAACTGCCTGTAATATGTCTGGAATCGATTCTACTAAGCGGCACACATAGCCAATATCTATTTTCTCCAAATTTCTTTGACTTCCTTGATCGTATCATCGCGTTTCCAGGTTCTATCGATTGTTCTCTGACCCTTGATGAATGACCAAATATTTTCAGTAACATTTAGTTCAGGGCTCTGAGCAGGCCAGGGAACAACAACCATTTTTATATCCTTTAAGAACTTGGTTGCACTGATCCCCTGTGGCAAGGAGAATTGTCTTGTTGCAGAATCCAGTCGCTGATAGGAAATAGCCGATCTCCAGAAGCAAAAGCATGATTGGTGCTAGTTTGTGATGCTTTAATACGTCGGAGATTAAAGGATATCGACATTCGACCTGCGTAGTACGCAAAACTACATTTTCACATTTTCGAATCTAACAAAGCAAAACGTCTCTCACTTGCATTGGAATACATTCAAAAGCCTAAAGAGTGTTGGAACAATGTTTTATGTACAGATGAGGTTGCTTTTCAGTTCCAGGGATCATATTTTAACCAATTTATGCATTCAAGAAAAGAGCAAAAAAACAAGTAAGAACGTTGCAGTTAGGTTCAATTAACTGCGAGATACTCTGTTCCTGTAGGAACGTTCATTTATTTAATAAACATTTAACAAACGAAATACAGTGGCTCACAGCTTATTTTGTGCAACTGTATAGTAAAACTTTAAAGACGTATTCTAAAGACGTATTCCCGCTAAACGGAAGAAGCCGAGTTCATACAAAATACTAATTTAAGAATTTGTTGATAATTTGTAGTGTTAAGCCTGTTTTTTTCAGTTTTCTTTAATTTTAAATGTTATTTCTTAGAATAAAAAAAATTGAAGTGCTTTTATACATAATAGATAACTAATAAATAAGACTCCATTTAAATTTTTTGGATACGATTGTATTGTTGTATTGTATTGTGACGTCACAAGCTGCTGATCAGCTGTGAATTTATTTAGTTTTAGCTAACGATTACATGTTATTTTAAAATGACCTGGGTTCGAATCCCGCTGGAAACTTTTTGTTTATTATTCGAAAACTTATATTTATGTTAAAATGCTTTCTGCCATCTTAGCAATTACTACTGAACTATTATAAGCATATATTATGCAGTTGGCCACAACAAACTTCTTTGCCGATTTGCCACGCCCTCAGTGGGCGTGGACGCATAATTTATGGCCAGTTCCTAGAAAGAGCCGAGGCTAACATAACTGCAAAATTTGGTTGCTTACACTCCAAAAATACGAAAATTACAGGGTATTTTTCGATATGCCACGC
This sequence comes from Drosophila buzzatii, assembly GCA_035045845.1. Lineage (NCBI taxonomy): Eukaryota > Metazoa > Arthropoda > Insecta > Diptera > Drosophilidae > Drosophila > Drosophila buzzatii. Next base: position 65,409 of record JAWNOS010000409.1, on the reverse strand, counting down.
CCCCCAAAAAGGAGGAAAAATTATTTTTGGATCATCGATAGAGGAGGATATTAGTAACTAAACCATCCAATTTTCAAGCTTCTAGCTCTAAAACTGTAGGAGATATACCACAGCTTAATGGTCTTGAGTTGTCAACCCGAGTATACATGCCAAATTTCAAGTCTCTAGTGTTATAGTGTTCAAAATATAGCACAATTTGAAAAATCACTATATATTCAGGTCCGATTTATCACGCCCTCAATGAGCGTAGACATTAAACTTTTTGATCGATCTTCATAGAATCATAACATTAACTCACATGCCAAATTTTAGCTATCATTAATGGTGTAGAAGATACGTTTTTCCCGATTTGCCACGCCTCCAGTGGGCGTAGATATCCGCCATAGCTTTTTGAACTTGGGTTGTCACCGCGAATATACACTCCAAATTGCAACTCTCTAGCTTATCATCTAGTATGATTTCTGGCCTATGGGCGGAAGAGTTTTCCGATTTGCCACGCCCCTAGTGGTCGGATCGGGAAAATTCTTACACTTCATAATTCGGGAGCATATATGAGTATATGTTCCATATTTCAATTCTCTAGCTCTAATAGCGCCGAAAAATATTGCGTTCATACGGACAGACGGACGGACAGCAAGACGGCCATTTCACAAACCCAATAGACTATTTTCCCTTTTTGGGAACAGAGTCTAAAAAACAGTGCAACCGATTAATAGATTTGGTGGAGGCACAGTGATGTTCTGGGGATGTATGAGCTATTACGGATTTGGAGACTTCATTCCAATAGAAGGCACTCTCAATCAGTCCGGATATATTTTGATACTAAACAATCATCCTATTTCTTCTGGAAACCGGATATTTCCTATCAGCGACTGGATTCTGCAACAAGACAATTCTCCTTGCCACAGGGGATCAGTGCAACCAAGTTCTTAAAGGATATAAAAATGGTTGTTGTTCCCTGGCCTGCTCAGAGCCCTGAACTAAATGTTACTGAAAATATTTGGTCATTCATCAAGGGTCAGAGAACAATCGATAGAACCCGGAAACGCGATGATACGATCAAGGAAGTAAAAGAAATTTGGAGGAAATGGATATTAGCTATGCGCGCCGCTTAGTATAATCGATTCCAGTCACATTACAGGCAGTTATTGATGCCAAAGGTGGAATCACGGAATATTAGTTATTAATATTACAAATTACAACAAAAAATTTTTAATTTCCCAAAAAATCCAAAAATATTATAATTAAGTTATGTGTAAATACTTTAGACGCATTAAAACTGTGTGTGTAAATACTTATTTATTTTGATAAATAGTTAATTTGATAGTTATTGATTAGCACTAAAATTGGTGCATTTTCAAGATTACAAACAAGTAAGAAGGTTCTAGTCGAGACGGCTCGACTACGAGATATCCTGAACCCTGCAAAAAAAAAAAAACGCGCATTCTGCTAACCGCGCAGTTGGCTTGGCGGTGGGTTAGGCTGAATTTTGGATGCCTATAACTTCATTTCTAGATGCATGATCTTCATGAAACTTTCGGAATATATTAATAGCGTCCATATATATATTTAATTTCCAAATTACAAGTCTCTAGTATTTGCGTTTTTTTTTTATACCCTGAGCCCATTGAAAATGGGAAATCAGGATATAATGGTTTTGTTAAAAGTATGCAACAGGCAGACCCCATAAAGTATATATATTCTTGATCAGGGTGACGAGAAAAGTTGATATAGCCATGTCCGTCTGTCCGTATGTTTGAACGCGTCGATTTCCGAAGATACAAAAGCTAGAGTTCATTCTTTTTGTGTTAGGTCCGTATATTACGCGCACAGTACGAGTTTGTTTTAGAAATTCGATAACTTGTATATCTGCAAAGTTATCGATAAACGAATTTATCGGGTACCAGTTATAAAATTCTAGCTAATTCATCTTTAGAGTTAGACCCTTCTGCATATATATAGATACTAATTTAATACAATTTCGGTTTTTGTCAGATTTTGGATTCCGGTCCCCACTTCGCCCCACCACCCCCAAATATGAAAAAAAAATGCATTTCAAATACTAGAGACATTCAGTTTGGTTTAGCATATATATATGAATATCATAATCATAATCTGAAGACATCAATACGATTGTCCATCTAGAAACAGAATTATTAATCATCAACGTTTTCTCATCAAAACCCATGCGACACAGCAGCGAGACAGCAAGACGCTTGCAATGCTTACACACATGCATACACACATACATGCCTACAAGCGTAGATCAGCGTCTATGTGTCCGCGTGGTTTTGCATGTACAGTTTCTTATGCGTGAAGAAACGAATCGAATAATTCTTGGAATATTATTCGTTCGAAGAAGGGCTCAGGGGATTTCGTAGTCGAGCAGTCTCGACTACAGCTTTCTTACTTGTTTTTTTTTTTTATTAAATTGTGGGCGGAAGGGGTGTGGCATCCAAATTCCATAATCTGCGTATCCATCTATCTAAATATGGAATTTCGAACGATGTAAAAGTTATGCTCAAAAAAACCTAAGAAAAACGAATTTTCGATTTTTATCGATAATTTTGATATAGGATGAGTTATCGAAAAAACAAAACATATGAGTATTCATGTGAAATTCCAACTCCCTAGCTTACGTAGTTTCCAGTCATACGGACGAACAGGGCTCAATCAACTTATTTTTTTCTGCTGATCAAGAATATATATACTTTATGGGGTCTGCCACGCCTCTTTCTGCCTGTTACATACATTTAACAAAACTAGTATAGTCTGATTTCTTATTTTCAATGGGTTCAGGGTATAATTAATAAATTTGTTGTTTATTTAAGATTCAGCAAAAGTATGAATTTGGTTAAAGTATTTTTGTATTCAATTTCATATTTTGTAGGTATACATTAATTAATATGCAAGATTTATTTAAAATCAAAATTTCAACGGCCACAGTTTACGAATACAAATTATTGTTGCATTCATTAAATATATTACAAACACACATTCCTAATACCACCACTAAATTTATAATGATGCAACACACACACACACACACACACACATATATATATATATATATATATATATATATATATATATATATATATATATATATATATATATATATATATATATATATATATATGCAATATATATATATATATATATATAAATCTACGTCAAACAAGTTTCTTTGCACAAGTACACATATGCATGTATGTACATATACAGTCACACACATAATATTATATAGATTGCATGTACATGAGAATGCAATCATCTCTACGTATTTATGCTACGGTTTTCACAAACCGTCAATATATTACCATTGCACTGCACTTTGAAACTGAAATTTCCGTATAGTATATTTCTTTTTTATTATATTATATCATAAATTCAATAAAATCACTTTTTTTTTGTTATTCTCAACTTTTCTCTTTTGCACAAAATGGCGTAGCCACTAGAGATGTGAGAAAAACAGTGACCCAATCGTATCGATTTTAAGTTTTCTTACAGACTGTGCACGTTTAATACTTTTGAGTTTTAAAATATCGATACATTGAATGCGATATAATTATATTTTTTGCGATTTGTATATGAACTGCAATAAATAAACGAAAATGTCCCAATGCATATTATTATTACCTAGTAAGATGTAAAGTTACTTGAGAGAAAATCATTAAAATAATCTATTATTTATATATATTAAATATTCATCTTCATAATATTTAAAATTTAGTTTTATGCCTTAGACTGTATTAATCGGTTAACAAATATGAATTTATCTAATATATCGATACTCCATGTCAACATACGTAAGGAGGAGTAAAGAACACAAAAAATAACCAAAGTTGTGAGTGATTTTATATCTCTGTATATGTTTATATACAAGTTTATACACATATACATATATATTCATTTATATATGTATACTAAATTGGTAATAAATCGAATTTAAGTCGAATATAATTTTTTTCGATAAAACATGGATACATTTGATGTATCTGATAGGAGCAGGTAAGGATCCAAACAAATAGTTATAATAAAGATTATTCCGGTCCCTAGTTAAACCTTGTTGACCATTCATGCATTCATACATCATTCATGGTTTTAAAATTATATGCAATTATACTTATTATTATTTGCACTACATTCTAAAGTAAACTAACTAAACATTTCTATATATTCAATTATTATAGCTGGTACTTTGGCTCCATGTCTAGACAAGACGCAACCGAAGTATTAATGAATGAGAGGGAGCGAGGAGTTTTTTTAGTTCGCGATAGCAATTCAATTGAAGGCGATTACGTTCTCTGCGTGAGGTAAATAAACAACAATATACATATATATGTTGCAGATTATTCATAATGCTTATTTCACTCTATTTTCTTTTTGATTAAAGAGAAGACACTAAAGTTAGTAACTACATTATAAACAAGGTGCAGCAACAGGACCAAATAGTTTACCGAATTGGCGATCAGTCCTTTGAAAATCTTCCTAAGCTATTGACCTTCTATACACTGCATTATTTGGACACAACACCACTGAAGCGACCCGCACAGAAAAAACTGGAAAAAGTAATAGGCAAATTTGATTTTGTTGGAAGTGTATGTATTCTGAAAAATATCCAGATCATCTGAGCTATACTGATTCACATTTAGGATCAAGACGATTTACCATTTCAACGAGGTGAAGTTCTCACAATAATCCGAAAAGATGAAGACCAATGGTGGACAGCACGCAATTCTACTGGTCTAGTTGGGCAAATACCAGTTCCCTATGTTCAACGCGTAAGCATTTCATAGTTCTCTTTTAGACATTCGCGCAATGTTTGATGCGGCATCGTCGAAATATGTTCAAAGGATTTAAACTTAACAAGTAAAAAGACCTTAGTCGAGACGGCTCGATTACGAGATACACTGTACCCTCCAAAAAAGTTAATACTTTTCTTCTTTACGAAAGTATGAGCGCGCGCTCTGCTAACCGCGCAGTTATTGCCGTGGATTGGGCTGAACTTTGGACCCAGCATGCAACGTTCGTTAAAGGAGTCTTTTCTTGGATTAATGTGAATATTTCAAAAAGTTCTTAGACGCATAGTCTAAATCTTAAGATATATCTGAGTAATACTTAATTCTTGGACTTTCGGAATCAAAGTTTTAGATTATGATCATAAAAATTTATGTATATGCTGAGCTGCTCCATATATCCCTACTATTTGAAATATATTTTCACACTCAGTATCCAACAAATAACAAAAATCAACATTCGTATATACAAAAGCTCTAGAGATGATCCAAAACATATCTAATGGTGCTAATTTCTTAATTTTTGTACCCTTCTTATTTGTTTTTAAAATGTTTTGCATTTTGTTTTAGTACGATGACTCTATGGAGGAGGGTATGGACAATAATGTTATTTCAAGCACAACCGCTTGTATCGCACGTACCATCGGGTGCAATTCCGAGTCACCTTCCGTATCATCTAGCCAATTTAGTACATTAAAAAGGACAGACCTAAACGTGCGTAACTTAAGTATAAGTATTCGTATAAAATAATGATTTATTTATTTTATTAAAATCGTACGTATCTCTAGCGTAAATTGCCAGCTCGCGCTCGTGTTAAACAGTCGCGTGTGCCTAATGCATATGATAAAACGGCGCTAAAATTGGAAGTAGGGGATATCATTAAAGTCACGAAAACAAATATAAATGGACAATGGGAAGGAGAACTAAATGGACGTAAAGGTCATTTTCCCTTTACGCACGTTGAATTTGTCGATGATTGTGATTTAACCAATAACAGCGCGGATATTCGATTAAATAAAGACAGGGCGGATCAACAACAATAATTTTTTTTTTTAATTTATAGCATATGTTAGCTTAAGAAAATATATTAAAATTGTATTAAGTGATGTTTACCAATTGTTAATATATTATACATATTGATTAATCATAGGCCATCCAAAATAAAACGTAGCTGGAAAACTGAGTACAAAGTTTATTAATATTGACTCCTATTGAATAATTTAGAATGCAAGCAATAGGTGAATTCTATGTTTGCTAAAAAATGCAATATTTCTTTAACATAAAGTAAATTTTCATGTAGCCTCTGTCCAAGAAAGACTCATGTACTACGAATTTGAGATGCTATACTCATTCACGAATTTAAATGCGTATATTAGTTTTGTGCAATGTCCGTCTAACTTTCCGTCGACGCTATTAAAGCTCGACTTGAAATTTTGACGTATCTTTCCAAATTATTTTGGACATGATTTACACTAAAGACTTGAAACTTGATATATACACTTGACAACCAAAGATAACAAGTAAGAAGGCTCTAGTCGAAATGGCTCGACATTCTTTACGAATGTATGAGCTCGCGCTCTGCTAACCGCGTAGTTGCTATCGCGGATTGGGTTGAACTTTGGATGCATATGTATAGTTTGTTGCGCATGGAGAATCGAAACGAAGCATTTTTGGATTATTATTGGTTTGAAGAAGGGCTCAGGGGAATTCGTAGTCAGCAGTAATTCGTAGTCGTAGTAACTTTTATATTTCAAAAGTTATCGATAAAGCACATTATCGGGAATCAGTTATAATATTATATCTCGTTCATCTTTAGAGTTAGTGTCTCCAAGTCGTCTGCATATACTAAATACAATTTCGGGTTTTCTCGGATTTTGGATTCCGGTCCCCAATGTCTCCCACACCGCCAAATGTGAAACGCATTTCAAATACTAGAGACTGCAATTTGGCACATAGATACAATTAGACACTCTTAATCTACTCTGAAAATGTTTGATTTCCGAATATATAAGAGATAGAAAGTTCATCCTTTATACCCTGAACCCATTAAAAATGGGAATTCAAGGTATAATGGTTTTGTGATAATGTATGGAACAGGCAGAAGGAGAAGTCGCAGACCCCATAAAGTATATATATTATTGGTCAGCACAAAAAAATAAGTTTATTGAGACCTGTCCGTCTATCCGTCCGTCTGTCCCTCCGTATGAACGTTGAGTTTTCGGAAACTACAAAAGCTAGAGAGCTGAAATTTCACATGAATACTTGCATGTTAGCACTAACCATAGACTCTTGCTATCTGCTCGATCCAGTAGGTTTGTCTATTTTGTATGGCTGGAATTGTAGAGTGACTGTCAAATGAGCCTTTACGGCTTGCAGCAGTCATTTTGGCAATAATGAGTATATGGTGTATTCTGACATTTGTCAATACATATGAATTTCCAGATCCACTTAAATTGTTTTTAGCCCGTTCAAAAATATTTTGGTGGCTATGTTACTAAATTAATTATACCCATTTTTATTTATTAAACATTTATAAGAATAAATGCATATGTATGCATATAAGGGGGAAGTATATTTGACAGTCTACAAGGTCGAACAAATCTAAGACCGTTCTCACAATTCTAAGGCCGTGGTCCACAAGAAAAACAAACTGCAAATGTTGGGCCCTACAATTGCCACAGGCAGCAATAGTTTCGCACACAGTCACATAAATGCTCATACATGTAGCAAGACATTGTAAATGTGTGTGTGCATGCTCATCGCGAAAAACGAATGCTTATGTACATCACGCTTTCATACCCTTCAAAAAAATAATCACGAAAGCACTAAAATTTTGCATGAGCATGGCAAACCTTTTTAAGAGTTCGGCATACTCTTATTCAAAAGCGAAGATGGGATCGTCGCGAATCGCGACTCGCGGACAAATTTCAATTTTTGTGAGCTGCTGGCTTGTGCCTGCATACACACACATACGTACATACATATATGTATATATGAGAGGCATAGAGAGAGTGAGTGAGAGAGTGAGTAAAGAAAGAATAGCACACAGCGGTGCTTCATATGAGAATAGAATCATTTCGTTCGAGCGCTGGCAGCGAACTGAATATCAACTGCAATATTTTCGCTGCCCGAACAGTAAATTAAAGAGCCGAGCAAATACGAAGATGACTAGGCCGGGAAATCATAATCTGCTTCGTGAAAAAAGTTTGTTCTAGTTGTCTAGGGTATGTGTTGTATGGTTAGTGCTTAAAGTTAGGCGATTGAGTGTAAATGCAAAGAGTTGAACAATGTAAAGTGAGACAAGTAGTTAGGGTGGTCCCAAATATAAGAATATAGGTATAAAATTCCATGTAAATAAATATTTGTGATTTTGACCCAACATCCGGGGCCCATTGAATGAATTGTAGGTGTAATGCGACCCATTATCCACTTCCGAGAAGGCATGTTGTCCTCATGTATGAAGACCATGTCACCGATAGAGATACTAGGTGCTGGTTTGGTCCTCTTGGGCCGCCCAAGTCACTTGGAATGGCTTCTACCTCTGCTGTGATTGTGGCCAATTCCTCAAATGTGCAGTGGGAGTTCATTAGGCTGCGCGTCATGAGTCCCTTGGCGCCTTTTTTTGTGGTGCTCTGGGTGGTTTTTTAATAGTGTGCACCACTTGGGGGTTCGCTGTCGAGTGAGTAGTCTGTCGCTCGCCTTTCTTTATTTTCGTCATTACTATAGAGCAACATGTACAAAATTGGAGTGAAAACTTAAAAACTACGTAAGAAAATAAAATACTAACAGTGGCAAATGTGATGTGTGATCTTAGTTACATGATATGTTTAGTTATGTCACTAACCATACAACACATAGACTAGACAACTAGAACAAAATTTGAAAAAAACAGAGAGAGGGAGAGTAAAGAAAAATAGCACATAGGATGTGCTCATATGAAAATATGACCGTGCCGGTTGAGCGCTGGTAGCGCAATAAAATCGTCGTATCAAATTTTGACTGCCTGATCTCGAATTACCCAAACCGAACAAATAGGTAGTTGGGCGGCAATTCGCTCATATTTTGATGCGTGAAAAAATTTTGTTCTACTTGTCCAGTCTTTGTGTTGTATGGTTAGTGGTTATAGTGATACATAGTTGTGAATTGGTTAGCAAAATAAGGAGAAGTAAATTTCAGCTTTGTATGCTAGCATACAGAATTGCACTCTGTATTGTGTTCCTCAACCTTTACAGCTGTCTAGCAGCTTAAAGGAGAGGAAAACAATGGCCAAGGCGTCTTTATATTTTCTTTAATGTTATCATTTACATTTTTTGAAAATTTAATAGAACCTTAAAATTAATTTAAATATATATATAATTAAGTGTTTAACAACCGTCTTTATTAAAAAAATATAACTTTATTTAATTTTAACAGTTGGAGTTTTATCTTATAAAAAAACGTTACAGCAATGTTAGAGCCGCGTCTTAAAACTCGATTAGAACTAAAGATACAATTGTGTGTTGGCTTATTATATACGGAATTGGAAAGCTTTTCAGTGGTGAGCTTTTGATCGGACGATATGTTTGAATGAATCTGATTGGTTATTGATAATATGCTGAATAGGCGATCTCACGCTTTTTGGCTGCTAAGGATAAAATTGCTGATCAGGCGTTCTCACACTTTTGGCTGTTTAGGATAGAATTGCTGATCAGGCGTTCTCACGCTTGGGGCAGGTATCTGTCGGTTACACGTGGATGTTTATGTAAGTGTTATGCTATTGGCGGATATAGGGTGAATGAACCCGTTTATATGAAATATGAGTTTATGGGAAAAGGTGCAAGTGATTGTCGCTAAGTATGACGTTATGTGAGGAGGTCGATATATTACTCCCCCATCCTTAAGAAAATAGCCTGTCCTCAGGCGGATACTTTTGGGTATAGTGAAGGGCTTTGCTCGACCACTCGATTTGGGATTTCAATTTCTGGTTTTTTAGTGTTATTGACATTAATAATTAGTTTTTGTGGTACAATTTTAAGCTTATAAATTAAGTACAATATTATGCTTATTATAGTAATGGAAAAAGTAATTATAGTAATAGCTTGGAATACACTGTTGTATTTTGTATGTTGGTTAATAATTTCTTTAGTTTGTAAATAAGATATGGGTTCTAGTTTCGTAATATTGTTTGTTACATAGATGCTTTGTGAATAGTCAAAGTATGAATTCTTAATAGATATTTCATTTAACTGTAATGAACAATCGTAAATTTTAATTATATTATTTCCTTCTATTGTTAATTCGTTGTTTACGCAATCTTGATTTAATTTGGTCTTTGGTAAATTCCAAGTTACAATAATATTAGGTTCTATGTAGGTACTTTGATAATTTTTAAAGGTTTTTGTGTATTTACATGAGGTTGTTACTTGATTTAAAATGCCTATTATACATTCATTTGTTTCTAATTGTTTGGTGTTTTTATTGTATAAATTTTCGTTTTCAAAGTAGTATTTATTATGTGAGTTCTCGGTTAAGATGTTCTTTTCTGAGTCTGGGTACGGAAGTATCTCAAAGATTGGGGTTTTGATAATTTCTCTTGGGATATTGGATATTATTAAAATTTCATTTGTATCTGTTTTAAGCCAAGTAGAGGTTTTAGTGTTCAATAATTTTTCCGAATCTACATGTTCCAAGTAGTTGTGTTTGAGTAATTTTGGATTGAATATACCTAATCTGGTGAGTTGCATGCCCATTTCTATATCTTCTATATATTCTGTGAAATGTTCGAAATTAAAAATTAAGAGTTCTAGTTTGATAGATTTTTCTTTTTCAGAAGTGATTGAATTTACTGCTTCTAATCCTTTATTAATGGCGTCTATTACGTAATTAAGTTCGTTTGCTTGAATGCTGTGTTCTGCTAAGTTTTTTATTTTGTCTTGTAACTCTTCTTTGTCGTCGTTATCCAGTGTTCCGAAAAGGTATTTGCATTTATTAGGCCTCGTTTGCTACGTTTTACAATTTGAATTCCACTTATTTCTCTACTTAGTTTTTCTGCTAAATATTGGATATGAACGACATCATTAAATTCTTGAGCTTGTTTTAATAGATTATTATATGTTATGTCGATTTTTGTCAGATTTACTTTAAGATAATGGTACTCGAAGTTAGTGGGTAGATCCATTGTGCCTGTTTTGAATATTAGGTAGCCATTGGGTGCTTTTACTGGGTTTATCTCGATGCTTTGGCTGAATGTTGGGTTGATATTAAACGTTATAATAATGAACATGAGAGTCATCTTTATTAGTTGATCTGTAATTAGTTATCGTATTTACTTTTGTTAATTTTCTTTTTCTTTTTGAATTTGGATTTATAGTGAATGACTTTACGTCCTCTGTTTATTTCTTCATAGTGTTTATCATCAAGTTGATTTATTATACCTGTCTTTTTAAAGGGATTTGTTGTTTTTGTTTTAACTAACGGTGCTTGTCTATATTTAGTATTTACTTCGTACTCATGTCTGTTTTTATTAAGATCTGTTATCTGGCTGATTTTATTTAACTGGGTATTATATTCAGGTGTTCCTGCGTATATGAAAATATCTGCTGGTGTTCTATTAGTTGTTTTATGTTTAATTTTATGATTGTATGTGTAAAGTATTTTTTCGAATTTAGTTAATTTATCTTCAATGTCATTTTCGTTGTTAATGATTCTAAGTTTTTCATTTACTGTTCTATGGAATCTTTCTACGTCTGCAATTCCATTTTTACTCGTTGTTATATCAATTTTAACGTTTTCTTCTTTTAACCAGTTCTGTAATGCTGCACATATGAATGCCGAATCTTTATCTGCTTTGATTTCTATTGGTTTGCCTAACTCGTTAAATATTCTCATTATAGCTCTTTTTGCTTCTAACCAATCTCTAGATTTTACTTCGATTAATGTTGCAAATTTGGAATATAGGTCTATGCATGAAAGGAATTGTAGATTATCGATTATATAAAAGTCCATTATGTATTTCTCTCTAATATTATATACTTCTGGAGTGATTTCAAATGTTAATTTAGTATTTCTATTTTCCGTTTTAGCTAAGTTACAAATTAAACATTCATTTATTATATTCTGTATTAGTTTTTGATAGTCAGGAAAATAGAACTTTTCTTTGAACCAATTAATTGTTTTCTCTATTCCTGGGTGTAGAAGTTCTTTATGATTTTTTAAAATTATCTCTTTAAATTCTGCATACGTTAATAAATTTGACAATATAATATTGCTTTTCATAGTTTTGGTGATATTATTGGGATGTATTATTTCGATATATGCTTGTTGAAAAATAGGGAAATCCTGTTCGTTATGAAAGTAAATTACGTTATTTTTACTACAAAGGTATTGTTTTATTATTTCTTTGGCATATGCGTTCGACATTTCTTTATAAGTGATTTTTATATTTGTTTTGTGAAAATACTTTATTGTGTCTACTTTATTTTCTGTTCCTTTTATAAATTCTAATTGTCTATTATAATAGTTTAATGGCCTTTCCGTTATAGATATGTAATTCTCATTATCTTCATGTGCACTGTGTATTGTTGCTGCGGTATTGCTATTTGTTTCTCCTAAGAAGTTTTCGTTTAATTTTACTCTTGAAAGTGCATCTGCTATGTGATTTTCTTTACCAGGTAAATATTTTATTTTATAGTCAAATTCGTTGAGTTTTATTTTCCATCTTTGGAGTTTCATGTTAGGTTCTTTTATATTATTTAGCCATACTAAAGGTTTATGATCGCTTAAGATTTCAAATTTTCTACCGAAAAGGTATGACCGGAAATATTTAGTTGCCCAGACGATGGCTAGTAATTCTTTTTCAATCGTGGAGTAATTAATTTCGTGTTCATTAAGTGTTCTACTTGCGTAGCAAATTGGTTTATGTTCTTGTGATAGAACTGCTCCTATAGCTATGTTACTTGCGTCTGTTGTAAGGGAGAATTGTTTATTAAAGTTCGGGTAGATCAATATAGGATCTGATGTAATTAAGAGCTTAAGTTTTTCAAAAGCTGAAATGTAATTTTGATCGTTAATATTAATTGTTGCACCTTTCTTTAGGTTGAGTGTCATTGGTTTGACAATTTGGGCAAAGTTTGGTATGAACTTTCTGTAAAATCCACACAAACCTAAAAATGATTTTATTTCTTTCTGCGATTTTGGAATTGGAAATTGAATTATGGCTTTTACTTTATTCGGGTTAGGTTTAATACCTTCTGTTGTTATTATATGTCCGAGAAACTCTGTCTCTTTTTTCATGAACTCGCACTTGTCGAGTTGTAGTTTTAGATTAGCTTCTCTTAACTTAGTGAATACTTTTTTGAGTGATATCATATGTTCATCCAATGAAGTGGAATAAACTATAATGTCGTCAAGGTATACTAAGCAATCCTTGTATATCAAATCTTCTAGGAGATTATTCATACATCTTTGGAATGTTGCTGGTGCGTTTTTCAGACCGAATGGCATACGTGTATATTCGTAATGGCCATGTTTTGTTGAAAAGGCTGTTTTCTGTATTGATTCGGGATCCATCTGAATTTGATGGAATCCTTTCGCTAAATCAATTGTTGTGAAGTACTGACACTTTCCTAATTTGTCTAGTATTTCATCTATTAAAGGGATGGGAAATTTATCGTCGATGGTGATCTCATTTAGATCCCGGTAGTCAATAACTAAACGATATTTTTGTTTCTTGGAGGCGTCCGATTTTTTCGGTACGATCCAGATTGGAGAACAATAGGGCGATTTCGATTTTCGAATAATGCCTTGTTCAATCATTTCTTGGATTTGTTTGTTGACCTCTTGGTCAAAGGTTTGAGGGTATTTATAAGGTTTTTTATAAATAACGCCTTCGTGTTTTGTATGGATCGAGTGTTTTATCGTACTAGTAAAGGTCAAATTTTCACCTTCACGATACTGGATATCACTAAACTCATATAACACCTTTTTTAACTTTTCGGTTTCTTCGGGGTTTAAATGATCTAATCTATACTCATTTTTTTCGCTAATTTCATTATTGATTGCGAAATTAATATCTGGGTCGTTAGTTATTATTGGGTCAAACTGTCTTTGTTCAATTCCTCTTTCATTATCTGTTTCATCTCCGTATTTAAAATAAAAGGTGTAACTTCCTAAAGTTACGCAATCTTCGGTATAGCTAATCTGAGCGTTACAGGCTTGTAAATATTTTCTTCCAATTAGCATATCGTAATTGTTTGAAAAGTTGTGAATAAAAAATTTTTGATGTTTCGGACATATTTTGCTAGGTGCAAAGAAAACTGTTTCTTTCAATTCAATACTACCGTTGATAGTATGGACTTGTAAATTTTCTGAGTGAGTTTTGAAATTAAAGAAATTTTTTGATAAAATGTTTATTGATGATCCCGTATCAATAATACATTTCAGGGGTTTGTTATTAAAGATTACTCTAATGAATGGACTTCTATCTCCTCCTCTGACTCTTCCTGTTCCGAGGCTTCTTGATGAAAATTTTCGGATGTGTCCATCCTGCTTATTCCACTGTTACTTTCTCTTTGTCTTTTTGCTGGCTGATTAGGAGGTTTCTCCTGAGAATATTTATGGGCTTGGTAATTCAAGGAGTTCTGAACTCTTCCTTGATTTAATTTCTGTTGGAATTCTTTGAATGATGGTGGATTATTGTCTGGTTTTGACTGTTGACCAGTTTGATTAGTTTGGGATGTGTTTGGTGTTGAACCTATAAATTGGGGAAAATATTTTCCACTTTTTCCACTTTGTTGGCTTTGATTTGATTTCTTTACTTCTGTACTATTTTCGTATAAACCCTCTCTTTGAGCTACTTGTTTGAGGTTTGTGACAGTTGTTATGTCAAATCTAGCTAGTGTCATGAAAAGCCTATCGGGTAATTTTCTTGTTATTACTTCTTTGATTGTGTTTTTCATTGCGTTTGTGTATAATATTGTGTTGGCTGTGTTATTCTCTAAACTTAATTTATTTGTTATGGTGTATGACTTATTCTCTAATTCTTCGATGAACTTACGAAGATTTCCGTTGTAGCTGGTGTTGTATAGTCGTCTAAGCAACTCCTCACACGGTGTCTGCGTCTTCAGTTCGTCAATTAGAGCTGTCTTCAGTTCCGTCCAGTTGTTGGATTGGGAGAGCTGTGAGATTCTTTGCGCGTCTCCTGATAGTTGCATCTCGATGGCTCCGAAAAGGATGCTATGTTGTCGGGCATCTCTAGTTGGGTACAAGTTAAGGATGTAATCGACCCTCCTGATGAAGGAACTCAAATTTTCAGTTGCTCCATCGTAGGTTGGCAGCTGTCGTAGCGACGACAGTGCTTGTTTTAAATGGGTTTCTGACAACTCCAGTGTCATGTTTAGTTTGGCTGGGCTGATGATAGGTGCAATTTTGGCGGTTTAAAGTTGGTTATGAATGTTCTTTACACGCACTTTACACTGTTTGCAGTTTTCTCAATGCTTACGGCTTACAGGGATCAATTTAATGATGTGTAAGGCCCAGACGTAAGAATTGGTATGTAACGATTTGCGTTCGCTACCCAAGATTTCCAATAGTCCAAAGGATCTATGTATGTATCTATGTAACGGAATTCTTGTATGACCACGGTCACGTAGATGCTTTTTGGCGGATCAGAATTGAATTAAATGTTGAATTCACTTAGTTCTCTGTTCTTTCTGAACAAGGATAGAATTATAGTTCACTTTTTTCACTGATCCTACCGGCTGCGCCAATTAAGTGTTTAACAACCGTCTTTATTAAAAAAATATAACTTTATTTAATTTTAACAGTTGGAGTTTTATCTTATAAAAAAACGTTACAGCAATGTTAGAGCCGCGTCTTAAAACTCGATTAGAACTAAAGATACAATTGTGTGTTGGCTTATTATATACGGAATTGGAAAGCTTTTCAGTGGTGAGCTTTTGATCGGACGATATGTTTGAATGAATCTGATTGGTTATTGATAATATGCTGAATAGGCGATCTCACGCTTTTTGGCTGCTAAGGATAAAATTGCTGATCAGGCGTTCTCACACTTTTGGCTGTTTAGGATAGAATTGCTGATCAGGCGTTCTCACGCTTGGGGCAGGTATCTGTCGGTTACACGTGGATGTTTATGTAAGTGTTATGCTATTGGCGGATATAGGGTGAATGAACCCGTTTATATGAAATATGAGTTTATGGGAAAAGGTGCAAGTGATTGTCGCTAAGTATGACGTTATGTGAGGAGGTCGATATATTACTATATATATATTTTTTTTTAAACAATTGTCTCCCAGTATCACACTGGCAGTTAGTTTATTTGAATTTAACTCATAGCATTTCGCAACATTTTTAAATTTAAATCGCCGCAACATTGGCCTTAAGTATTTGGCGCCATCAACAATCTGGCAACTCTGTTATTTTGAAATGGCAGCCAGTATCGATAAGTGTTCATGCGATATGTGTATCGATACTTGGTTCGTGACATTGCATGTTCACTAGTCGAACACTGGCCATCCTAAGTTTAAATAAGAATGAAAATAAAAAGTAAAAATAAAGCAACAAACAAGTACATAATAAATGAATTGCAACTTAGTTGCTAGCCTTATTATAATATTATCTGCTTCTTTTTTTTTTTTCAATTTCAGTCACTGGACACAGGATGGGGCATCATCCGAGATGGCTGGTACACATGTAAGATTGTGTGCCAGCACTTGAGTAGACTTTGCATCATGTTGCCTATTTCCTTTCCTGATTTCCTCTTATTCTGTTTCAGCATCTTTGGCGAGCCGCGCTCCATGCCGCAGCTTTTTTGCGCGTCCTTTGCGCTGCGATCACAGAAGACATAGAGCCACGGATGCACACTGGAAGCCGTAGTCCGGCCTGCTCTGCTAATGTGGATCCAAGATTGTGACTCCAGTTATGGACCAGCGCGCACGCGTGAGGCCGCAGGAAGGCCATGCATGCGCGCTAGTGTATGTTCGCGTACCTCTGAGTGTTGACAATGCTGCCGTCGTCGTCATCTCTTCGGGTGGTTGTGGGCAGTGGTGGCCCCAGAGGCCCGTAGGGCGCACGCTCCGTGGCCAGGGAGTGCGCCTTGAGACGAAGCGTGCCGGTCGAACTCGGCGCGCCATTGGGTGGCAGTGCTCACATGGCGTAGTGATAAGCGGCACTGGCGCGCTCGCCAGGCCTGCTATCAGCGTCCAGAGCACAGCCAGCGCAGCTGGTGATGTGTCTTCGCGTTGGTATCGCCTTCGCCGGCTGGGCGCATCAGCAAGCAGGTACGTAGGAGTAGATAGTTGCAGCACAGCACTATCATCCATTGCTCTTTCAAGGCTAATTCTTATGTTTTGCAGCCCTTCGACGAGAATGGCCTCCTCGATGGTGTCGGCATCTGTCTGAGCTGCTGGCGTCTGCATCATCTGTGTAGGCAATGTGGCCGTAGTAGCTGCCGCTGCTGATGTGGACGCAGCAGCGGAGCTGGCGCCACTGGAGCTGAAGCGGTTGTTTTAAGCGCAAGCGGGTGGTCGTCGTGCACTTCATCATAATCAGATACGATTATTTGTTTTATTGTGAGTGGCTGTCGTTGTACTAGTGACACAGCCCTTGCCCTTGTGATGATTCCGTCTCTGTATTCTTTCCTATATATGTTTATAAGGGTTTCATAGAGACGGCTAGGTGGTGGGCCCGTCAGCCTCTCGTGCTCACGCCGCCTGTCCGCCTCAGCTCGCAGCCTCCTGTCTCTCCATATCTTCAGCCTCTATCCGCAGCAGAGTAGATAGAGTGTCTTGGCCGTTGGTCCGTCTGCTATTGTTATGCGTAGTCAGCACGCCTGCCGCCTGCAGTGGCCTCATATGTTGCTGCAGCTGCATCGTGTATCTGGGCCTGGATAGTCGAGTTGGCATGTAAGGATTTTCAATAAGCTTGCGCGCTTCGATGTTGCCATGGTTGGCCAGAGAATTGACGAAGCGGCAACTGGCTTGATCGAACACTTCTTCGACTGTTTTTATGTTATATTTAGTCCTTATCGTGGTGTTCGGTGTAAGCCAGGATGTTGTCAGCGCCTCTCTACTAATCTTATTTTGCAGCCTTTGAATGCGCTTGACCTGCGAGTCAGTTGTTAGTGACCCCCATATAGGAAGCGCATATTGCCAGATGGGCATAATTAGCTGCTTGATTAGTAGAGCCTTGCAGCTTCTTGCAAGTCGGCTATTGGGTCCTAGTAGCCACTCAAGCTTTGCAGCTCTCGCTAGAAGTTTTCGCCTAAATAGGCCAACGTGCTGGTTCATGTTGAGCTTACGATCCAGTACTACGCCCAGGTATGGATGTGATGTTTTATTGGCGATCATCTGGCCAAATACTTTTGGTGCCCAGCGCGCATCATTGGGGTTGACATTTCTCAGCGTCAATAGGACATGTCCTGTCTTGTTCGCGTTATATATATTTATGGCCCATTTGTTTGCCCATTCCTCTAGTTGTTGTAGCTAGTAGGTGTTGGCGTTTACTGCAGCCGCAGGCAGTTCAGCTGAACACATTATTACTGTGTCGTCGGCAAATGTGGATAGTAACATTTTATTCTGTGTTCGCGGGAGGCTGTACTGAGGGCGGTGGTGCGGTAGGGGCATATCTGAGGTGAAGATGGTGTACAGTATAGGTCCCAGTACGCTACCTTGAGGTACGCCAGCAGATACTTTGCCTTTTCTGGACATGGTGCCATTGCAGTTTACAGAGAAAGATCTTCCATCCATATAGTTCTCCAGAATGTTGTAGAGGGGCAGTGGCAGTAGTTTGCTCAGTTTAAAAAGTAAGCCTTCGTGCCACACTCTGTCGAACGCCTCAGAGATGTCGATGAAGACGCCAGAGCAGTATTGCTTGCTCTCGTAGGCTCGCAGAATGAACTGAGTCACTCTCGCTAGTTGTTGCTCAGTACCGTGTTCGCGCCTAAAGCCGAACTGATGAGATGGCACAGCTTTGGCAAAGTCCTCAACAGCAAAGAGTCTGACCAGCAACAATTTCTCAAACATTTTTGCTAGTCCAGAGATTAAGCTGATGGGGCGGTATGATTTGAGTTCAGCGTAGTTTTTGCCGGTTTTTTGTATCATAACGATTACTGCATGTTTCCATTGACTTGGGAAGTGGCCAAGCCGAAGCATTGAGTTGTAAATTAGTACTAGATACAGTAGGGCTTTTTGAGGTAGATTTTTTTTAGTATATTGTCAATTCCATTTTCACCAGGCGCCTTGGATGATTCTAGAGATGCAATAAGTATTTTAAGTTCGCCGATTGAGTTGTAAATTAGTACTAGATACAGTAGGGCTTTTTGAGGTAGATTTTTTTTAGTATATTGTCAATTCCATCTTCACCAGGCGCCTTGGATGATTCTAGAGATGCAATAAGTATTTTAAGTTCGCCGATTGAGTTGTAAATTAGTACTAGATACAGTAGGGCTTTTTGAGGTAGATTTTTTTTAGTATATTGTCAATTCCATCTTCACCAGGCGCCTTGGATGATTCTAGAGATGCAATAAGTATTTTAAGTTCGCCGATTGTAACTGGCCGTATGTGGTGCAGCTGTTGTGGTTGAAACTGTTGCTGTTGATGTTGTTGTTGTTGTTTATGACGCCTCCACTCGTCCATTACTGCTGTGCGTTTTTAGTATATTGTCAATTCCATCTTCACCAGGCGCCTTGGATGATTCTAGAGATGCAATAAGTATTTTAAGTTCGCCGATTATAACTGGCCGTATGAAACTGTTGCTGTTGTTGTTGTTGTTTATGACGCCTCCACTCGCCCATTACTGCTGTGCGTTGCTCAGGTGCGTTCGAGAAGAGTGGCGAGAATCTGTCTTCGAGGTGGGTGGCAAACGCCTCAGCCTTCTCGCCTATTGTTTTTGTCCATCTTTTTAGTCCAGTGATATTGTTTGTTGTCTTCACCGGTAAGTTTGGCTGTGGTTGTCTCTTTATTTGATTTGTAGCTTTCCATAGTTTCTTCATGCTGTATTGGTCTGTTGGGTCGATGTCTTCTAACAGCTTGTTTATGTTTTAATTTTTCAGAGCTTGCAGGGCCTTCTTCAGTCTGTTTTGTGCTACCTTGTACTGCTTTCTGGCTTCCGGAGTGCGTGTGACTATGAGTATCCTTTTGCACTGTTTCTTTTGCTCAAGCAGTGCCCTAGTCTGCTCATCCAGTGTCTGGTAAGTGCGGCTATGCCTCCATTGACTGCGTGGTCCATTATTATTGTTTCTGTTTCTGTTGCTGTTGCCAAAGCTAATCTTTGCTGCTTCTTGCAGGTTACGGAGAAAAATCACAATGGCGTCGTCTATGTCATCACTTGAAGAGATCTCTGTGTTCAGATGGATCAGCCGAACGAGCGCCTCCCGAAAGCGTCGAATGTTTGCTCTTGGTGGCAACAGGCTGTGAGTGCTGGCAGATGGATTTGCAAATCGGCGACCTCTTCCAGGAAACAGGTCCACTCTCATTGGCAGATGACCGGAGTCAAGGTCCGTTGTAGAGTGTATGGATAGCCGGCTGTCATGCATTCTGCCATAGACTGCAAAATCTATGGCAGAAGGTTGTCGTCTTTGGCCATAGGGGAAGTGCGTGGGCAAGATGTCGTAGCGCCTGTGGGAGTGGACTGCTTTGAGGAGTGCTTTGCCCCGTTTGCATGCACGCGGGTTGCCCCACCAGGAGTGTTTGGGATTCCAGTCGCCGCAAAGGATATAGCTGGCTGGTGTGGCAGAGACTGAAAGGTTGTCAAAATGTTTGAGAAGCTGCATAAAATGAAGGTGGGTCCAATTGTAGAGTGGAGGACAGTATATTGGCGCAATAATAATAGTATCGTCTGTCATTTCGTTTTCAGGTAGAAGTGCTATGGGGATGCTCTGCAAGAACTCTTCATTTATTGGCTGGAGAGCAGTATGCTTGATGTTGTTTTTTATGTGTTCTGGGATTCGTGGCCATGTACGTGAGGTATCCAGGGACATTTAAGATGCTAGTGTTTGGTGATATTCGTGTTTCGATTAGCATCATAATCTGGATGTTCTCATTCCTCATGTAGAGCTCAATCTCATTCATCTTATCGGTCACGCCACAGGCATTTCAGAATGCAATTTTAAATGGGTTGCCATTCTGGATGCCGTTGTGGATGTGGGCGTTGATTCTGTGGCGATTGTCAATGTGCGACGAATTGGCTTGTGAGTGCATTTGTGTTTGTGGCTGTCTATTCATTATCCATATTTTCATTGGCTGTATTTAATTCCAGGTCGATGTGTTGCTGTTGCTGCTGGCGTTGCTGCTGCTGGTGTTGGTTGGCGCTGCTTGGGATTAGCTGCAAGATGATATTTAGCATGCTGTCAACTTTCGCCTCCATACGTCTGTACATAGTCACGTTAGTTTCTAGTGCCTGTATTAAAGCGTTCAGTGTGGCAGTTGCTGGCTGTGTTATTACTTGTTGGGAATCACGTTGGGATTCAGAGGGACTGTTTTTACGTAAGTTCTGTTGGAACCTCGCTAGATATCTCTCTGCAGGATTTGGCGTACCACATTGCTTGGAGTTGTTGTCTATCGTGGATGTTGCTGGCATAGGTATTGGTGAAGTGGATTTAGTTGCAGATGCTGCAACTGTTGTCTTCGGCCTCTTCAGCGTCTTCCTGCGTGATTTTGTTTTTACTCTTATTAATGCTTGTGTTGTCTTCTGCCTCTTTAGCGTCGTATAGTGTGCCTGGGCAAGTTTCTGCGGTTTTGGTAGCGCTTGTTTGGGCATATCAGCTATAGTTTCTGTTGTGTTTAGTGGCTGCTGTTGCTGGTGTTATATGTCGTTGCTGGTGCGGGCAATGGTTTCAGGGCCGCGAACCACGTTGCTATATGTTAGTTTTCTGTTAGCTGCCGTGGCTGGCGTCGTCTCTGTTTTGGCCTGTTTCGTTTGATGTTGTTTAACTTATTGAGGCTGTTGTTGTTGCCGGATTTGCCGCTGCTGATGATGCTGTCGTTGTTGTTGATGGTGTTGCTGGTGTTGTTGCTGTTGCTGGTGCTGTTGGTGTTGCTGTTGCTGTCTTCGCAGTTCGGGGATGGCTTTCGTTGACGTCAGCTTACTTCTAGCTGCTTTGTATGCTGGGCATCCCTTATAGCAGCTCACGTTAGCACATCCACAGTTTATGCACTTTGCAAGTGCAGCTCTTGTTTTGGTGAACTCAGTGGATGCATGTTCGCCTGCACATTTCTCGCATCTGAAGGGGCGCCGGCAGTAATTTTTCGTATGCCCGAACGCCTGGCACCTGTGACATTGCGCTGGGTCGATTGCCGCTCGACATGAACTGCTTGATGATCCACTTCTTTTAGATTTAAGATGTTTTTATGGCTGACGTCGTCCATGGGCTGCAGTTCCAATTCGAAACGGTTGAGTGGCCGTTCAGTGAAGCGATGTTTTACACAGCATATATGTCGTACTATGTATCCCATTTCGCTTAGCTTACTTTTAATCCACTCATAAGGAGTGGTGTGATGAATGTTAATGATGATCACTCGGAATCCCTTTTGGCTACTCAGTTGATGGATAATGGACGGACAACACTAACAAACACTGCCCATCCATGACACGCCCACGGGCGGCCGCGTGGATCCCGCTCTGGCACATAATGCTCGGAGCGCGATCACTGGCGGCCACGCGGTCCAGCTCTAGCGCATAACGCTCGGAGCCGGGTCGCGTGGTGCCCGCGGTATGTCACGGCGAGGCCACAGACACGCACAAACACTTAAACAACGCCGGCAAGCGGTGGCACGCCCACTCGCGGCCACATGGATCCAGCTCTAGCGCATAACGCTCGGAGCCGGGTCGCGTGGTGCCCGCGGTATGTCACGGCGAGGCCACCAACACACACAAACACTTAGACAACGCCGGCGAGCGGTGGCGCGCCCACTCGCGGCCACGTGGATCCAGCTCTAGCGCATAACGCTCAGAGCAGGGCCATGTGGCGTCCGCTATGCGCCACCTCGATGCCTCCAATACACACACGAACACTTCGCCTGCAACATAGTCCCGATGGGCACCACTTTAATCCGGCTCTGATGCATAACACCAGGCCTGATCTCGTGGCGCCCGCTATGTGCTGCGACACCACCCGACGAGAACACCTTTTTTCCACTTTAATCACTTTATTCCTTCATTTCGTTGCCCTACTTAATTATTAGGTCACCCATTACGTCTCCCGAACAGAAGCGTGGATACCAAAAACTACATCTGTACACTCGAGGCGCGACAACTTACCGGCGGTCTGTAGGCGGCGGCGGCATCGTTCTCCGTAGTTGCGTGGGTTATGTCCTCCGTTAAATGTGTCAGTCTACTTTGGCGGTCAGCGGAAGATTAAAACAGCGCCCACGCGCCCTTTGTTTCAGAGCGGTTGCTGCGCTTGCCCGTTCTGCCCGCTGCGCAGCCGCTACATGTATTTTTGCATGTAATCGGCTGCGCATGAGCTTTTTCCTCTGCTCGGCGCGTGCCTACGCATAGCGTGGGAATTTTTGATCAGCACGTGTTATTCTCCCTCTGTCTTGCAGCTTAGCGCTCTCTTAGTGACGCATCGCCGACTTGCATTCAGTGCTGCTCTGTTCTCTTAATGTTGCGCTCTCCTGATATCGTGGCCGCCGCTTAGCTTTGAGCGCTGCTATGCTCTCTTAATGTTGCGCCCCCTTGATATCGTGGCCGCCGCTTAGCTTTGAGCGCTGCCGCGCTCTCTTTTAAGCGTTGCGCCGCCCGCTTGCCGTTTCGTCTCTGCGTTGCTGTCTGTTGTCTTTTCCTTACCGTCGTTCGCTGTTGCTAAGCGCAATTTCGGCGAATAGTGCAGCCTGTACTGGGATCGCCGTTAGAATTCCACGTCTTGCCGTTTGTCCCGTTCGTTTGGTCGTTGCATTTGTCTGTTTGTCTGTCCGTTCTATGTCATTGTCTGCCGCCGCTTCGCCGATCTCTCGCTACCCTGTATTCCCCTTACAAGTGAAACGTTTACTTTATTATTTATTCTTATTTATTCTTATTGTACCGGCCGGCGGAATGTGATTCCTCACACCCCCCCCCCCCCCCCTTTGTTACCGCCACGGCGCTTCCCGGGTTGGCCGACGTAGTCTCTCCTCCCATCCGCTGTATTATCGGTGGTTCCGTGCGATTCTGACGGACACGGTTGCGATACCCTCCGAAGTCGCGCACGTAGTGGACACGCCTCCGGCCCTGAGTCTCCATCTCGCGTGTCACATGCGCCACCAGGTCGTGGGGTAGCCTCGTCTCCTGGGTGTGCCACCCTTCCGGTACCGTGACCCACTCCTCGGATGCTAGTTGGGTTCTTCCGGGGGGTCTGGGGGGTTGCGTCTCCGGCTCCTCCACCGGTGGTTCGGGACTTCCCCTGAGCTCTGCTCGGGCCGACCGGTGCATACGGCGGCTGCACCCTTCACCCCACCGACTACTGGCATCCGGTAGTATAGTCTGGGGTAAGAGGGGCGGCAATGGCCCATCAGCTTCGCTCTCCTCAACTGGGCTTGCCAGACCGCTTGTCCCTTCGTCGCCGTCCGAGCCACTGTCGTCGCTGATGGTCCACTCTGGCGTGACTCCATGGAAAGGGGGTGGGGTACTCGAACTGGAGGTATTTGCCTCCGGGCATTCGGTGACTCCCGCTGTCTGGGTGCCCTCTGCGAATCCGAGGGGTTCCGTAGTTGGGACTGCTGGGGTCTCTAGCTGAGGCCCACCGACGTCCTCCGCCTCCGTCACCCTGAACACCCTGACGCGAGGGAGTCCGGGATCTTCTCCGGTTCTGGGTTCGCTGCCAGCGTTCTGGGCCCCGGCCGCGGGAGCGTTCCGCCGTCTCCTCTCTGCTGTCACCGCCTCGTAGATCTCCTCCAGCAGACCTACGTCGGAGGGCCGCCTGAACCCCGGCAGGTGATCTACTCTCTCCTCTCCCGCCAACCGGATGCCCGTTCCAGGGGCGAACATGGCAGCCCGGGCCCTCTGCGCCTCGAGGCGAGCTCATTGCCTCTCCGCCGACACGGTCGGGTAGTGGTGGTTGTGGAACTCCACCCATTGGCGCGTTATGTATGCAGCCAAGCGCTGTCGCCGCCTATCCGCCCTCCGGGCTTCCTCCAGCTGTCGTACCTCCGCGGCTGCGATCTCCTCCGCCCAACGATTGCCGTCCTCACGGCGAGTCCGTCGGGACGGTGGTGCTCCGGTGGGGGGTTCTCTTCCCTGGGGCCGCGTTGTGCTAAGGGAATAGAGTTGTAGTAATGTTATGTGACCCCTGGACGATGACCCCCCCTTTATCCCTACCTAACGAGTGTGACCTTAACTTAACAACTTGTGCCTAC
Organism: Drosophila buzzatii; assembly: GCA_035045845.1. Classification (NCBI taxonomy): domain Eukaryota; kingdom Metazoa; phylum Arthropoda; class Insecta; order Diptera; family Drosophilidae; genus Drosophila; species Drosophila buzzatii. Next base: position 40,283 of record JAWNOS010000409.1, on the reverse strand, counting down.
CTAGTACGGGTGACCCTTCGCTTAATCAATCGAGCTTAAACTAATACAATGTTCTTAAAACTACTCCCGTTCCTCGTCCCTCTTCTCCTCGTCTGCGGATGGCTCGTGGTATTCCTTCAGATCGGCCACATTGGCCGTGCGTCGCTGTCGTGTTCCTGGCCGCTGCAGACGTACGATGTTCGCTGACAGGAACCTAACCACTTTAAAGGGCCCATCGTAGCGGGGGCCCAGCTTTGCGGCGAATCCTTCCGCGGCTTTGCTGAGGAAGTGGGTGCGTACCAGCACCAAGGAACCCAAGGTGGGGCGCCAGTCTCTCCTTCGCAAGTTATAGTACCGACTCTGTTCCCCTGCTGCGTTTCTGGCGTTGGCCTGGGCAATTTTAAAAATCTCCTGGAGCTGCTTTGCCCTTTCCTCGGCGGTTGGTGTCGATTTGCCTGTTCCTGGTGTCACTTCTTCGAACAGTCCCCCTGGCAACCTTGGCTCACGTCCCTGTACCAGGAAAGCGGGACTGTACCCCGTCGTGTCCGAGACGCTGGTGTTGATCGCCAGCCCGAATTCCGGCAATAGCGTGTCCCAAGCGTCTTGTTGTGTGCTATAGGGTGCGGTGTGCTGTAGCTGTATGCCGGCCCGTTGGGTGAAATCCCTGAATGCCCGGCTGGTAAATTGGGTTCCGTTGTCACAGACCATTACTCTGGGAGTCCCAAAACGACCGATAATCCTCTCACGCAGAGCTTGCTCCAGGGTAGCAGACGTCGCCCTGCGCAACGGAACGAGTTCGACCCACTTACTAAAATGATCGAATAGCACCAGGAGCATTGTATGGCCCGCCTTGGAGCGCGGTAGGGGTCCCACAAAATCAGCGCCTACCGTGTGGCGAGTCAGCATCTTGCCTGCCGCTTGCCGCTGGCTGACCTTATAGGTCTGGCACGTCGGGCACTGGCGTACGTGTCTGACCACATCGCGAAAGTACCCCGGCCAATAGTAGCGCTGTGCTACCCTGGTAGCAGTCTTCCTCACTCCAAGGTGGCCCGCCGTAGGTTGGTCGTGGCACTCTTGGAGCACTCTGCTCCGCGAACTCCGTGGAACGCAGAGTTTCCATGGGTTATGTTCCTCTTCTGGAGGTCGTCCTCCGGACAGGCGGTACAGCTGGTCATTGGCGACCAGGTACTCTGAGTACTGTTCCGGGTTGCTCCTGACTTGCTCCATCGTCCGCGTCCACCATGGGCAACCGGAGACTATCTCCTGGGCGGAGCTGAGCACTTCATCGGGTTGCCGGGATAGAGCGTCCGCCACGACGTTTTGTTTCCCCCGTCGGTATTTCACGTCGAATCGGTACTGCTGGAGTTCCAGAGCCCACCTAGCTATTCTACCTGACGGGTTCTCGATTGAGTTCAGCCACCTGAGTGCCAGGTGGTCCGTCACCACGGTGAACTCATATCCTTCGAGATAACACCGCAGCTTACGCACGGCCCACACGATCGCCAGGCACTCCTTTTCGGTCGTCGTGTAGTTGACCTCTGCCTTGTTAAGTCGTCGACTGGCATACGCCACCACCCGCTCTTTCCCATCCTCCTCCTGGGTGAGTAATCACTAATCATGTGCCCTAAATACGTTATCTTCCTTTGGAAGAACGAGCACTTATCCGGATTCAGCCTGAGATTGGCCTTTCGTAAGCGTCGAAACACCTCTTGCAAGACTCGCATGTGTTCTTCGTGGGTCTCGGCTATCACCACGATGTCATCCAGATAAGCGAACGCATGGGGCTCCATTTCCGGGCCGATGATGCTATCCAGCGCACGCTGGAACGTGGCCGGAGCGGAGTGTAGGCCGAATGGCATCACCTTCCATTGGAAAAGGCCCCGCCCGGGTACCGTGAACGCCGTACACCCTCGGCTCTCCTTGGCCATTTGGATCTGCCAGTAACCGTTCTTCAGATCCAAGGTCGAGATGTACTTCGCCTGTCGCAGTCTTTCTAGAATGTGCGTCATTCTTGGGAGCGGGTATGCATCCGGGACGGAACGCTCGTTCAGCTGGCGATAATCCACGCACATTCGCCACTGATTATTCTTCTTCCGCACCAGCACTATTGGTGCACTGTGTGGACTTCTAGAGGGCTCGATGCAGCCTTGCATTAGAAGTTCGTCCACCTGATCGTTAATAATCTGCTGCATGGCTGGGTTCTTCGGGTAGTACCTCTGCTTTATGGGTCTGTCGTCCTTCATTGTGATCTTGTGCTCGGTGATCGTTGTCGTCCCCTTGAGACTATAGAACTTGCAGAGTTCTTCCGTAAGGAACTCCACGACCCTTGGGTTGACCGTGGCTGGATCCACCTCTCCTGAGCCCGTATCACGGTTGCTCTCCTCGCTGGTATTTAGTGCCACTGATCGGGGTTGATCACGTCCTAGCTTCTTCGTCTTCGCTGTCTTCGTCGCTCGGTTGTCATCCGCGAACGTAACGGTTCGTCTCTTCCGAGAGGTTATTGGCTCGGAGCGTGCCGCTGTGGGTCCTGGAATCTCCTTCTGACTCGGCGCCGTCGGTGCTAACTCAACCACAGTTTTTCCTTCTGCCGCGTTAGGGGCGAGTATGACCCCTTGGTGGATTGATGGTGTCGTTGCCTGCGCCTCCGTCCTTATGTCCACCCAATAGTCTCCGCAGTGGACGGTGGTCTGAATCGCTCCTAAATAATCCATTCCCAGGATCAATTCGTCCACCATCGTGGGTACGACCAGCAGAGGAATCGTGACTGCCCGCGCTCCCATCCCGATCTCGACCGCGATGGTCCGGTCAACCTCCCGCGACGTCCCATCGGCCAATGCGACTCGCGTCCGGGTGTTACCCAAGGTATCCGTCAACTCCAGCTTCTCGACCGTGGCTCGTCCGATGAAGCTCCTTGTTGCGCCGGTATCGATGGTGCCGGCTAGTGGCCGCCCGGCGACTGTCACTGACGCAACAACCCGTCCTGCCTGTACCGACATCAGACCTGTCGCTTTGGGGATGTTGTTCGGCTCGCCTCTGCCGTATCCCTGGATGGGCGGAGGCGGGGGTCGTTTCCCGACTGTGAGTACCGACAACAATCCCGCGTCCTAATCCCTCTTCGGCCACAGTCCCAGCAAAAGAGTATTTGGTCCCGGTGACAGTCCCGCTGGAAATGTCCTACTTCCCCGCATCGTCGGCATGCTCTTCGCGCATCCACCAGCGCCTCGTTCCCGTCGGTTACCGAGCGATTGACTGCCTGGCCCCCACCCAGCGGTTGGGTGGAGCTTGGGGTGCTCCTGAAGGGGTTTACGTGTCCCCCGGCGTGTTAGCCCCTTGAGACAGTCTCTTGGGCTGCTCTCGGTGGTCCTCCCGACCCCGTAGCTCTTCGTACGTGACTGCTAACCGGGTCAATTCCGAGATGGTCCGACACTCCTCCCGCTTCATGTAGAGTTGGTATGCGGGCAACATGTTGTCGTACGCTCTGTCCAACTGTTCTACCTCCGGCAGCCCCGCCCTCTGCATCATTACCCTTAGCGCGATGAGATAGTCCTGGAATGGCTCGCCGACGTGCTGCATCCGTGCGCGGATCTCGTCTCCCAGGCGTTTAAAATACCGAGGTGGAAGGAAGAATTGCAAGAAGTCGGTTTTGAAGGCTTCCCACGTCGCACCTTGGAGTCCACTTCCCCGGAACCAGTCCTCGGCCCTCTCTGTCAATAATTCGGGCATTGCCCGCGGCAAGTGACGAGCGTCCACCTGATATGCCACGGCTCGTTCTTCCAACTGCTCGATGAACCTTAATGGGTCGGTTTTACCATTGAAAAACACGCCCCATTTCCTGAGCTGAACTGCCTGCTGCATTAGTGGTCCCTCTGCCCGGCTTGATCCCACAAAGCCTTCCGTCGGCGTCGTTATGGTGGGCCCCATTGGTCTCGATCGTGTGTTCTCCAGCGGCGGGATCAGCAAATGAGTGGATCCACTCGGTCGTGCCGATTCTGTCTCTCCAAGTTTCTCGTCCTTGGCCGGGCTGGGGCTGGGTGGTCGTGAATCCGGGGATGGTCGATTACCATACGCTTCGGCCCACTGGTCCAGGCGCCGTTGCACTTCCTCGCTGAGATCATCCATATTGATGTATGCCGTTAGGCGGCGCCGCAGTTCGTCCACCACGCCGTGTGGTTCCAAGCCCAGTTCGCTGAGAATCGCCTCTAATTCCGCCTTCCGACGGTAACTGACCCAAGTCGTATTCCCCGTCATTATAATCTGATATGGTGACTTGCCGATGCGTTGATGTGCTTGAACGCAGTAATATTCCCTGCTGTGGTGTTAAAGCGTCCCACGACGTTACGCTACGATATCCTCCGTTGCTACCTTGAAATGTCCCACGACGCTGTGACTATTCGTTAAATTATCCTTCGTTGCTATCTGAAATCCTACGACGATATGCTAAAGCGTTGTAATGCCCCACGCTGATAAGAAAACGTAATGTCCCACGCCGCTATGAAAAAAAATGATTAAATTCAACGCCGATATGTACACGATGAAACGATCCCACGATGCAATGATTCCCCGCCGATATGTAAGACGATGTAATATCCCAAGCCGTGTGTAAACAGAATGATACAATGTTCAACGCCGATATATAAAACGATGCAATGATCCCACGCCGATATGTAAGACGATGTAATATGAAAGTCAACGCCGATATGTACACGACGAAATGATCCCACGCCGATATATAAAACGATGCAATGATCCCACGCCGATATGTAAGACGATGTAATATCCCAAGCCGTGTGTACAAAGAATGATACAATGTTCAACGCCGGTATAAAACGATGAAAGTCAACGCCGATAGGTACACGATGAAATGATCCCACGCCGATATGTAAGACGATGTAATATGAAAGTCAACGCTGATATGTACACGATGAAAGTCAACGCCGATAGGTACACGATGAAATGATCCCACACCGATATGTAAGACGATGTAATATGAAAGTCAACGCCGATATGTACACGACGAAACTCAACGCCGATATGTACACGATGAAACGATCCCACGCTGATATATAAACCGATGCAATGTCCCACGCCGAGGTGTCAAAACGATGAATTGTCCTATGCCGGTATACTAAAACGATGAAATATCCCACGCCGATATGTAAAAACGTTGTAATGTCCCACGCTGGTATACACGTTCAAATATCCCACGACGCTATGTAAAAACGTCGTAATGTCCCACGCTGGTATACAAAACGATGATATTCCCCACGTCGATAAGTTAAATCGATGAAATTGGTGTACCCGTCAGGAATTGTTGTTGCTTCGATGTGTACTCGTTGAAGAATAGTCTACGAAACCCGATGTGCACGCTTCGAGAGCTCGTTTATCAATGTCCAGCTGCTAATACGCGTTGGCCGTGATGTACATCGAGAGCCGATAGTTCGGTGCCGAGGTATCAATGTCAGTCATCAGCAATGGTCACGCTTTGAGAGCCGGTATGTAACGCCGATGTGCACGCCTCGAGAGCCGGTGTACGAAAGTCGCTGTACCCTGATCGCGTTCGCCTTATATTTTTTATTTATTTTTTTTTTTTTTTTCCCCCAGCCTAAAAGGCTGCAATATATTTATTTTGAGTTCAACCTATTACTATTTTACAGCAACTTTTTTTAACTTGGATGGCAGCAACATGTTGCTATGGGAAGTTTACAGCCGTTACATCCCATCGATATATATCTTGTTGGTGCGATACATTTTGTTACCTTATATGTTAATCTAAGTTTATAAATACAAATATAAATATAAATATAAATATTGTGAAGAATCACATTCCGCCGGCCGGTACTATAATAAACATTAAATAATAAACAGTAAATAAGAAGAAATAATAAAGTAAACGTTGTCATTTGTAAGGGGAGTACAGGGTAGCGAGAGATCGGCGAAGCGGCGGCAGACAATGACATAGAACAGACAGACAAACAGACAAATGCAACGACCAAACGAACGGGACAAACGGCAAGACGTGGAATTCTAACGGCGATCCCAGTACAGACTGCACTATTCGCCGAAATTGCGCTTAGCGACAGCGAACGACAGTAAGGAAGACAACAGACAGCAACGCATAGACGAAACGGCAAGCGGGCGGCGCAGCGCTAAGAGAGCGCAGCCGCGCTCAAAGCAAACAGGCGACGCAGCGCTTAAAAGAGAGAGAGCGCCGTACAGTGTCCAAAGAAAACCGACCGCGCGGCATTAAGAGAGCGCAGCAGCGCCCAGATCGAACGAATGGCGCAGCACTAAGAGAACAGAGCAGCACTGAATGCAAGCCGGCGACGCATCGCTAAGAGAGCGCTAAGCTGCAAGAGGAGAGGGAGAATAACACGTGTTGATAAAAATTCCCACGCTATGCGTCGGCACGCGCTAACGCCTGGCCGAGCAGAGGAAAAAGCTCATGCGCAGCCGATTACAGGCAAATGCAGGTAGCGGCTGCGCAGCGAGCAGAACAGGCAAGCGCAGCAGCCGCTCTGAAACAAAGGGCGCGTGGGCGCTGATTTTAATCTTCCGCTGACCGCCAAAGGAGACTGACACATTTAACGGAGGACATAACCCACGCAACTACGGAGAACGATGCCGCCGCCGCCTGCAGACCGCCGGTAAGTTGTCGCGCCTCGAGTGTAGAGAGGTAGTTTTTGGTATCCACGCTTCTGTTCGCGAGACGTAATGGGTGACCTAATAGTTAAGTAGGGCAATGGAATGAAGGAATAAAGTGATGAAAGTGAAAAAAGGTGTTCTCGTCGGGTGGTGTCGCAGCTCATAGCGGGCGCCACGAGATCAGGCCTGGTGTTATGCATCAGAGCCGGATTAAAGTGGTGCCCATCGGGACTATGTGGCAGGCGAAGTGTTCGTGTGTGTATTGGAGGCATCGAGGTGGCGCATAGCGGACGCCACATGGCCCTGCTCTGAGCGTTATGCGCCAGAGCTGGATCCACGTGGCCGCGAGTGGGCGCGCCACCGCTCGCCGGCGTTGTCTAAGTGTTTGTGTGTGTTGGTGGCCTCGTCGTGACATACCGCGGGCACCACGCGACCCGGCTCCGAGCGTTATGCGCTAGAGCTGGACCGCGTGACCGCCAGTGATCGCGCTCCGAGCATTATGTGCCAGAGCGGGATCCACGCGGCCGCCCGTGGGCGTGTCATGGCTGGGCAGTGTTTGTTAGTGTTGCCCGTGTTCCTTGGCAACGAGGTGGCGCCCCGCGGACGCCACTCGACCCTGCTCTGAGCGTTATGCGCCAGAGCTGGATCCATGTGGCCGCGAGTGGGCGTGCCACCGCTTGCCGGCGTTGTTTAAGTGTTTGTGCGTGTCTGTGGCCTCGCCGTGACATACCGCGGGCACAACGCGACCCGGCTCCGAGCGTTATGCGCTAGAGCTGGACCGCGTGACCGCCAGTGATCGCGCTCCGAGCATTATGTGCCAGAGCGGGATCCACGCGGCCGCCCGTGGGCGTGTCATGGCTGGGCAGCGTTTGTTAGTGTTGTCCGTGTTTCTCGGCATCGAGGTGGCGCCCCGCGGACGCCACTCGACCCTGCTCTGAGCGTTATGCGCCAGGGCTGGATCCATGTGGCCACGAGTGGGCGTGCCACCGCTTGCCGGCGTTGTCTAGGTGTTTGTGGGTGTTCGTGGCCTCGTAATGGTGTCTCGGGGCTTCGTAATGGCGTCCGCGGATGCTACGTGATCCCGCTCCGAGCGTTATGCGCCAGAGCCGGACCCACGTGGCCGGTAGTGGGCGTGACACTAATTGCCTGTGCAGTGTTTCGGGCATGGCATGTCTTCGTTACAAGGCTCTCACTCCGCGCGTCATACGCCGGAGTGAGTCGTCACCGCCGACCCATTTCTGACCTATAATTGCCCTAGCTTGCCATCCCTCTCATCCCGCGGTTCCGGCAATTTATAAATTTCTTGTAAATGACCCTGGGGAGACTGAGAGTTGTACCCCAGCGAAAGTAACTTCTTTACAAGTGGCGCCCGAGCAGGGACCCGGGATCGATGAGAGTGGTTTCTTTCCGGATTAAAACCCGCTATGGAAAGAACCACGTAGGCATTAGCATATAGGTTAGGAAAACAAAATGGTGGCAGACAAGACGAAACCACGTGGACAGAAGTCTCGCGAATCAGCAAAGCTAGGCAGGAGGCAGAGAGCGTGAGAGAGAGGGATAGCATGAGAGAGGGAGAGCGAGAGAGAGTGAGAGTGAGATCAGACGAAGTAGCCTTGGCCGAGCTCGGGTGGTGTCGGCAGCATACGAACCAACGAGGCGAGGCATATAAGGCGAACGCGATCAGGGTACAGGGACTTTCGTACACCGGCTCTCGAGGCGTGCACATCGGCGTTACATACCGGCTCTCAAAGCGTGACCATTGGTGATCACGATCACTGGCATTGATACCTCGGCACCGAACTATCGGCTCTCGACGTACATCACGGCCAACGCGTATTAGCAGCTGGACAGTGAGAAACGAGCTCTCGAAACGTGCACATCGGGTTTCACAGACCAGTCTTCAACGAGTACACACCGAAGCAACAACAATTCTTGACGGGCACTCAAATTTCATCGTTTTATACCGGCGTTGAACGTGGTATCATTTCTTCACACGCGACGAGGCATATTACATCGTCTTACATATCGGCGTGGGATCATTGCATCGATTTATATATCAGCGTGGGATCGTTTCATCGTGTACATATCGGCGTTAACTTTCATATTACATCGTCTTACATATCGGCGTGGGATCATCGCATCAATTTATATATCAGCGTGGGATCGTTTCATCGTGTACATATCGGCGTTGAGTTTCATCGTGTACATATCGGCGTTGAGTTTCATCGTGCACATAACTGCGTTGACTTTCATATTACATCGTCTTACATATCGGCGTGGGATCATTGCATCGATTTATATATCAGCGTGGGATCGTTTCATCGTGTACATATCGGCGTTGAGTTTCATCGTGTACATATCGGCGTTGACTTTCATATTACATCGTCTTACATATCGGCGTGGGATCATTGCATCGGTTTATATACCAGCGTGGGATCGTTTCATCGGGGATATATCGGCGTTGAGTTTCATCTTTTTATACCGGCGTTGAACGTTGTATCATTTTTTACACACGGCTTGGGATATTACATCGTCTTATCGGTGTGGGATCATTGCATCGTTTGATATATCGGCGTGGGATCATTTCATCGTGTACATATCAGCGTTGAATTTAATCGTTTTACATATCGGCGTGGGACATTACGTTTCTTCTTATCAGCGTGGGGTATTACAACGTTCTAGGATATCGTCGTAGGATTTCAGGTAGCTACGAGGGATAACTTAACAAATAGTCACAGCGTCGTGGGACATTTTAAGGTGGCAACGGAGGACATTTTAACGTAACGTCGTGGGACGCTTTAACACCACAGCGGGGAATAGTACTGCGTTCAAGCACATCATCGGGGTAGACTTCAACGCATCGGCAGGTCACCAAATCAGAGTATAATGACGGGGAATACGACTTGGGTCAGTTACCGTCGGAAGGCGGAATTAGAGGCGATTCTCAGCGAACTGGGCTTGGAACCACACGGCGTGGTGGACGAACTGCGGCGCCGCCTAACGGCCTACATCAATAGGGATGATCTCAGCGAGGAAGTACAACGGCGCCTGGACCAGTGGGCCGACGTGTATGGTAATCGACCATCCCCGGATTCACGACCACCCAGCCCCAGCCCGGCCAAGGACGAGAAACTTGGAGAGACAGAATCGACACGACCGAGTGGATCAACACATTTGCTGATCCCGCCGCTGGAGAACACACGATCAAGACCCATGGGGCCCACCATAACGGCGCCGACGGAAGGCTTTGCGGGATCAAGCCGGGCAGAGGGACCACTAATGCAACAGGCAGTTCAGCTCAGGAAATGGGGCGTGTTCTTCAATGGTAAAACCGACCCATTAAGGTTCATCGAGCAGTTGGAGGAACGAGCCGTGGCATATCAGGTGGATGTCCGTCACTTGCCGCGGGCAATGCCCGAATTATTGACAGAGAGGGCCGAGGACTGGTTCCGGGGAAGTGGACTCCAAGGTGCGACGTGGGAAGCCTTCAAAAACGACTTCTTGCAATTCTTCCTCCCACCTCGGTATTTTAAACGCCTGGGAGACGAGATCCGCGCACGGATGCAGCACGCCGGCAAGCCATTCCAGGATTATCTCATCGCGTTAAGGGTAATGATGCAGAGGGCGGGGCTGCCGGAGGGAGAACAGTTGGACCGAGCGTACGACAATATGTTGCCCGCATACCAGCTCTACATGAAGCGGGAGGAGTGTCGGACCATCTCGGAATTGACCCGGTTAGCAGTCACGTACGAAGAGCTACGGGGTCGGGAGGACCACCGAGAGCAGCCCAGGAGACTGTCTCAAGTGGCTAACACGCCGGGGGGACACGTAAACCCCTTCAGGAGCACCCCAAGCTCCACCCAATCGCTAGTTGGGGGTCAGGCAGTCAATCGCTCGGTAACCGACGGGAACGAGACACTGGTGGATGCGCGAAGAGCATGCCGACGATGCGGGGAGGTAGGACATTTCCAGCGGGACTGTCATCAGGCGCAAATACTCTTCTGCTGGGACTGTGGCCGAAGAGGGATTAGGACGCGAGACTGTTGTCGGTACTCACAGTCGGGAAACGACCCACGCCACCGCCCATCCAGGGATACGGCAGAGGCGGGCCGAACAACATCCCCAAAGCGATAGGTCTGATGTCGGTACAGGCAGGACGGGTTGTTGCGTCAGTGACAGTCGCCGGGCGGCCACTAGCCGGCACCATCGATACCGGCGCAACAAGGAGCTTCATCGGACGAGCCACGGTCGAGAAGCTGGAGTTGACGGATACCTTGGGTAACACCCGGACGCGAGTCGCATTGGCCGATGGGACGTCACGGGAGGTTGACCGGACCATCGCGGTCGAGATCGGGATAGGAGCGCGGGCAGTCACGATTCCTCTGCTGGTCCTACCCACGATGGTGGACGAGTTGATCCTGGGAATGGACTATTTAGGAGCCATTCAGACCACCGTCCACTGCGGAGACTATTGGGTGGACATAGGGACGGAGGCGCAGGCAACGACACCATCAATCCACCAAGGGGTCATACTCGCTCCTAACGCAGCAGAAGAAAGACCTGTGGTTGAATTAGCACCGACGGCGCCGAGTCAAACGGGGATTCCAGGACCCACAGCTGCACGCTCCGAGCCAATAACCTCTCGGAAGAGACGAACAGTTACGTTCGCGGATGACGACCGAGCGACGAAGGCAGCGAGGACGAAGGAGCTAGGACGTGATCAGCACCGATCAGTGGCGCTAAATACCAGCGAAGAGAGCAACCGTGATACGGGCCCAGGGGAGGTGGATCCAGCTATGGTCAACCCAGAGGTCGTGGAGTTCCTTACGGAAGAACTCTGCAAGTTCTATGATCTCAAAGGGACGACAACGATCACCGAGCACAAGATCACAATGAAGGACGACAGACCCATAAAGCAGAGGTACTACCCAAAGAACCCGGCCATGCAGCAGATCATTAACGATCAGGTGGACGAACTTCTGGCGCAAGGCTGCATCGAGCCCTCTAGAAGCCCACACAGTGCACCAATAGTGCTGGTGCGGAAGAAGAATAATCAGTGGCGAATGTGCGTGGATTGTCGCCAGCTGAACGAGCGGTCCGTTCCGGATGCATACCCGCTCCCAAGAATGACGCACATTCTGGAAAGATTGCGACGGGCGAAGTACATCTCGACTTTGGATCTGAAGAACGGTTACTGGCAGATCCCAATGGCCAAGGAGAGCCGAGAGTGTACGGCGTTCACGGTACCCGGGCGGGGCCTTTTCCAGTGGAAGGTGATGCCATTCGGCCTACACTCCGCTCCAGCCACGTTCCAGCGTGCGCTGGATAGCATCATCGGCCCAGAGATGGAACCCCATGCGTTCGCTTATCTGGATGACATCGTGGTGATAGCCGAGACACTCGAAGAACACATGCGGGTATTGCAGGAGGTGTTTCGACGCCTACGAAAGGCCAACCTCAGGTTGAATCCGGATAAGTGCTCGTTCTTCCAAAGGAAGATAACGTATTTAGGGCACATGATTAGTGAGCGGGGAATCCACACAGACCCGGACAAGATAATCGCAGTACAGGGCTTGAAGCCGCCTACCACCGTGAAGGAGCTACGCCAGTGCATCGGGCTAGCATCATGGTACAGGCGGTTCGTCCCGAAGTTCGCCGATATCGTACAACCGATGACCGCGCTGCTGAAGAAGGGCCAGAAGTGGGAGTGGACGGCATCGCAACAACAGGCGTTCGAGGAACTAAAGCGCAGACTAACGGAAGCCCCGGTATTGGCGTGTCCGGACTTCACGAAGCGATTCACACTGCAGACAGATGCTAGCGACCACGGCCTCGGGGCGGTACTCACCCAGGAGGAGGATGGGAAAGAGCGGGTGGTGGCGTATGCCAGTCGACGACTTAACAAGGCAGAGGTCAACTACACGACGACCGAAAAGGAGTGCCTGGCGATCGTGTGGGCCGTGCGTGGTGACGGACCACCTGGCACTCAGGTGGCTGAACTCAATCGAGAACCCGTCAGGTAGAATAGCTAGGTGGGCTCTGGAACTCCAGCAGTACCGATTCGACGTGAAATACCGACGGGGGAAACAAAACGTCGTGGCGGACGCTTTATCCCGGCAACCCGATGAAGTGCTCAGCTCCGCCCAGGAGATAGTCTCCGGTTGCCCATGGTGGACGCGGACGATGGAGCAAGTCAGGAGCAACCCGGAGCAGTACCCAGAGTACCTGGTCGCCAATGACCAGCTGTACCGCCAGTCCGGAGGACGACCTCCAGAAGAGGAACATAACCCATGGAAACTCTGCGTCCCACGGAGTTCACGAAGCAGAGTGCTCCGAGAATGCCACGACCAACCAACGGTGGGCCACCTTGGAGTGAGGAAGACTGCTATCAGGGTAGCACAGCGCTACTATTGGCCGGGGTACTTTCGCGATGTGGTCAGACACGTACGCCAGTGCCCAACGTGCCAGACCTATAAGGTCAGCCAGCGGCAAGCGGCAGGCAAGATGCTGACTCGCCAAGTCATGGAGCCGTTTCACACGGTAGGCGCTGATTTTGTGGGACCCCTACCGCGCTCCAAGGCGGGCCATACAATGCTCCTGGTGCTATTCGACCATTTTAGTAAGTGGGTCGAACTCGTTCCGTTGCGCAGGGCGACGTCTGCTACCCTGGAGCAAGCTCTGCGTGAGAGGATTATCGGTCGTTTTGGGACTCCCAGAGTAGTGGTCTGTGACAACGGAACCCAATTTACCAGCCGGGCATTCAGGGATCTCACCCAACGGGCCGGCATACAGCTACAGCACACCGCACCCTATAGCCCAAACCAGAACCCAACGGAGCGCGCGAATCGAACCGTGAAAACGATGATCGCCCAATATCTAGGCACACAACAAGACGCTTGGGACACGCTATTGCCGGAATTCGGGCTGGCGATCAACACCAACTTCTCGGACACGACGGGATACAGTCCCGCTTTCCTGGTACAGGGACGGGAGCCAAGGTTGCCAGGGGGACTGTTCGAAGAAGTGACACCAGGAACAGGCAAATCGACACCAACCGCCGAGGAAAGGGCAAAGCAGCTCCAGGAGATTTTTAAAATTGCCCAGGCCAACGCCAGAAACGCAGCAGGGGAACAGAGTCGGTACTATAACTTGCGAAGGAGAGACTGGCGCCCCACCTTGGGTTCCATGGTGCTGGTACGCACCCACTTCCTCAGTAAAGCCGCAGAAGGATTCGCCGCAAAGCTGGGCCCCCGCTACGATGGGCCCTTTAAAGTAATTAGGTTCCTGTCAGCGAACATCGTACGTCTGCAGCGGCCAGGAACGCGACAGCGACGCACGGCCAATGTAACCGATCTGAAGGAATACAACGAGCCATCCGCAGACCAGGAAAAGAGGGACGAGGAACGGGAGTAGTCTTAAGAACATTGTAATAGTTTAAGTTCAGTTGGTTAAGAGAGAGGTCACCCGCACTAGGTAGGCACAAACTGTTAATCTAAGTCCAAATCACACTCGTTAGGTAGGGATAAAGGGGTCATCGTCCAGGGGTCACATAGCATTACTAAAACTCTACTCCCTTAGCACGACGCGGCCATGGAGAAGAGAGCCCCCCACCGGAGCACCACCGTCCCGACGGACCCGCCGTGAGGGCGGCAATCGTTGGGCGGAACACCAGGAGCAGGAGGAGGAAGCCCGGAGGGCGGATTGGCGACGACAGCGCTTGGCTGCCCACATAACGCGCCAATGGGTGGAATTCCACAACTACCCGACCGTGTCGGCGGAGAGGCAGCGAGCTCGTCTGGAGGCGCAGAGGGCCCGGGCTGCCATGTTCGCCCCTGGAACGGGCATCCGGTTGGCGGGAGAAGAGCGGGTAGATCACCTGCCGGGGTACAGGCGGCCCTCCGACGTAGGTCTGCTGGAGGAGATCTACGAGGCGGTGACAGCAGAAAGGAGACGGGAAAGCGCTCCCGCGGCCGGTGCCCAGAACGCAGACGGCGAACCCAGGACCGGAGAAGACCCCGGACCTTCTCGCGTCAGGGTGTTCAGGGTGACGGAGGCGGAGGACGGCGACAGGCCTCAGCCAGAGACCCCAGCAGCCACGACTGCGGAACCCTCCGGATTCGCAGAGGGCACCCAGACAGAGGAAGTCACCGAATGCCCGGAGACAAATACCTCCAGTTCGGATACCCCACCCCCTTTCCATGGAGTCACCCCAGAGTGGACCATCAGCGACGACAGCGGCTTGGACGGCGACAAAGGAACAAGCGGTCTGGCAAGCCCAATTGAGGAAAGCGAAGCTGATGAGACACCACTGTCGCTCTTACCACAAACTATACTACCGGATGCCAGTAGTCGGTGGGGTGAAGGGTACAGCCGCCGTATGCACCGGCCGGCCCGGGCAGAGCTAAGGGGAAGTCCCGAACCACCGGTGGAGGAGCCGGAGACGCAACAACCCGGACCCTCCGGAGGTACCCAACTAGTACCCGAGGAGTGGGCCACGGTGCCTGAAGGGTGGCACACCCAGGAGACGATGCTACCTCACGACCTGGTGGCGCATGTGACATAAGAGATGGAGACTCGGGGCCAGAGGCGTGTCCACTACGTGCGCGACTTCGGAGGGTATCGCTACCGTGCCCGTCAAAATCGCGCGGGACCTCCGATCATACAGCGGATGGGAGGAGAGGCTACGACGACCAACCCGTGAAGCGCCGTGGCGGTAACAAAGGGGGGGGGGGCGGTGTGAAGAATCACATTCCGCCGGCCGGTACTATAATAAACATTAAATAATAAACAGTAAATAAGAAGAAATAATAAAGTAAACGTTGTCATTTGTAAGGGGAGTACAGGGTAGCGAGAGATCGGCGAAGCGGCGGCAGACAATGACATAGAACAGACAGACAAACAGACAAATGCAACGACCAAACGAACGGGACAAACGGCAAGACGTGGAATTCTAACGGCGATCCCAGTACAGACTGCACTATTCGCCGAAATTGCGCTTAGCAACAGCGAACGACAGTAAGGAAGACAACAGACAGCAACGCATAGACGAAACGGCAAGCGGGCGGCGCAGCGCTAAGAGAGCGCAGCCGCGCTCAAAGCAAACAGGCGACGCAGCGCTTAAAAGAGAGAGAGCGCGACAGTGTCCAAAGAAAACCGACCGCGCGGCATTAAGAGAGCGCAGCAGCGCCCAGAGCGAACGAATGGCTCAGCACTAAGAGAACAGAGCAGCACTGAATGCAAGCCGGCGACGCATCGCTAAGAGAGCGCTAAGCTGCAAGAGAAGAGGGAGAATAACACGTGTTGATAAAAATTCCCACGCTATGCGTCGGCACGCGCTAACGCCTGGCCGAGCAGAGGAAAAAGCTCATGCGCAGCCGATTACAGGCAAATGCAGGTAGCGGCTGCGCAGCGGACAGAACAGGCAAGCGCAGCAGCCGCTCTGAAACAAAGGGCGCGTGGGCGCTGATTTTAATCTTCCGCTGACCGCCAAAGGAGACTGACACATTTAACGGAGGACATAACCCACGCAACTACGGAGAACGATGCCGCCGCCGCCTGCAGACCGCCGGTAAGTTGTCGCGCCTCGAGTGTAGAGAGGTAGTTTTTGGTATCCACGCTTCTGTTCGCGAGACGTAATGGGTGACCTAATAGTTAAGTAGGGCAATGGAATGAAGGAATAAGGTGATGAAAGTGAAAAAAGGTGTTCTCGTCGGGTGGTGTCGCAGCTCATAGCGGGCGCCACGAGATCAGGCCTGGTGTTATGCATCAGAGCCGGATTAAAGTGGTGCCCATCGGGACTATGTGGCAGGCGAAGTGTTCGTGTGTGTATTGGAGGCATCGAGGTGGCGCATAGCGGACGCCACATGGCCCTGCTCTGAGCGTTATGCGCCAGAGCTGGATCCACGTGGCCGCGAGTGGGCGCGCCACCGCTCGCCGGCGTTGTCTAAGTGTTTATGTGTGTTGGTGGCCTCGCCGTGACATACCGCGGGCACCTCGCGACCCGGCTCCGAGCGTTATGCGCTAGAGCTGGACCGCGTGACCGCCAGTGATCGCGCTCCGAGCATTATGTGCCAGAGCGGGATCCACGCGGCCGCCCGTGGGCGTGTCATGGCTGGGCAGTGTTTGTTAATGTTGTCCATGTTCCTTGGCAACGAGGTGGCGCCCCGCGGACGCCACTCGACCCTGCTCTGAGCGTTATGCGCCAGAGCTGGATCCATGTGGCCGCGAGTGGGCGTGCCACCGCTTGCCGGCGTTGTTTAAGTGTTTGTGCGTGTCTGTGGCCACGGTGCCTGAAGGGTGGCACACCCAGGAGACGATGCTACCTCACGACTTGGTGGCGCATGTGACATAAGAGATGGAGACTCGGGGCCAGAGGCGTGTCCACTACGTGCGCGACTTCGGAGGGTATCGCTACCGTGCCCGTCAAAATCGCGCGGGACCTCCGATCATACAGCGGATGGGAGGAGAGGCTACGACGACCAACCCGTGAAGCGCCGTGGCGGTAACAAAGGGGGGGGGGGGGGGCGGTGTGAAGAATCACATTCCGCCGGCCGGTACTATAATAAACATTAAATAATAAACAGTAAATAAGAAGAAATAATAAAGTAAACGTTGTCATTTGTAAGGGGAGTACAGGGTAGCGAGAGATCGGCGAAGCGGCGGCAGACAATGACATAGAACAGACAGACAAACAGACAAATGCAACGACCAAACGAACGGGACAAACGGCAAGACGTGGAATTCTAACGGCGATCCCAGTACAGGCTGCACTATTCGCCGAAATTGCGCTTAGCAACAGCGAACGACAGTAAGGAAGACAACAGACAGCAACGCATAGACGAAACGGCAAGCGGGCGGCGCAGCGCTAAGAGAGCGCAGCCGCGCTCAAAGCAAACAGGCGACGCAGCGCTTAAAAGAGAGAGAGCGCGACAGTGTCCAAAGAAAACCGACCGCGCGGCATTAAGAGAGCGCAGCAGCGCCCAGAGCGAACGAATGGCTCAGCACTAAGAGAACAGAGCAGCACTGAATGCAAGCCGGCGACGCATCGCTAAGAGAGCGCTAAGCTGCAAGAGAAGAGGGAGAATAACACGTGTTGATAAAAATTCCCACGCTATGCGTCGGCACGCGCTAACGCCTGGCCGAGCAGAGGAAAAAGCTCATGCGCAGCCGATTACAGGCAAATGCAGGTAGCGGCTGCGCAGCGGACAGAACAGGCAAGCGCAGCAGCCGCTCTGAAACAAAGGGCGCGTGGGCGCTGATTTTAATCTTCCGCTGACCGCCAAAGGAGAC
The DNA here is from genome assembly GCA_035045845.1 of Drosophila buzzatii. Classification (NCBI taxonomy): domain Eukaryota; kingdom Metazoa; phylum Arthropoda; class Insecta; order Diptera; family Drosophilidae; genus Drosophila; species Drosophila buzzatii. Next base: position 22,373 of record JAWNOS010000409.1, on the reverse strand, counting down.
TGACACATTTAACGGAGGACATAACCCACGCAACTACGGAGAACGATGCCGCCGCCGCCTGCAGACCGCCGGTAAGTTGTCGCGCCTCGAGTGTAGAGAGGTAGTTTTTGGTATCCACGCTTCTGTTCGCGAGACGTAATGGGTGACCTAATAGTTAAGTAGGGCAATGGAATGAAGGAATAAGGTGATGAAAGTGAAAAAAGGTGTTCTCGTCGGGTGGTGTCGCAGCTCATAGCGGGCGCCACGAGATCAGGCCTGGTGTTATGCATCAGAGCCGGATTAAAGTGGTGCCCATCGGGACTATGTGGCAGGCGAAGTGTTCGTGTGTGTATTGGAGGCATCGAGGTGGCGCATAGCGGACGCCACATGGCCCTGCTCTGAGCGTTATGCGCCAGAGCTGGATCCACGTGGCCGCGAGTGGGCGCGCCACCGCTCGCCGGCGTTGTCTAAGTGTTTATGTGTGTTGGTGGCCTCGCCGTGACATACCGCGGGCACCTCGCGACCCGGCTCCGAGCGTTATGCGCTAGAGCTGGACCGCGTGACCGCCAGTGATCGCGCTCCGAGCATTATGTGCCAGAGCGGGATCCACGCGGCCGCCCGTGGGCGTGTCATGGCTGGGCAGTGTTTGTTAATGTTGTCCATGTTCCTTGGCAACGAGGTGGCGCCCCGCGGACGCCACTCGACCCTGCTCTGAGCGTTATGCGCCAGAGCTGGATCCATGTGGCCGCGAGTGGGCGTGCCACCGCTTGCCGGCGTTGTTTAAGTGTTTGTGCGTGTCTGTGGCCTCGCCGTGACATACCGCGGGCACCACGCGACGCAGCGCTTAAAAGAGAGAGAGCGCGACAGTGTCCAAAGAAAACCGACCGCGCGGCATTAAGAGAGCGCAGCAGCGCCCAGAGCGAACGAATGGCTCAGCACTAAGAGAACAGAGCAGCACTGAATGCAAGCCGGCGACGCATCGCTAAGAGAGCGCTAAGCTGCAAGAGAAGAGGGAGAATAACACGTGTTGATAAAAATTCCCACGCTATGCGTCGGCACGCGCTAACGCCTGGCCGAGCAGAGGAAAAAGCTCATGCGCAGCCGATTACAGGCAAATGCAGGTAGCGGCTGCGCAGCGGACAGAACAGGCAAGCGCAGCAGCCGCTCTGAAACAAAGGGCGCGTGGGCGCTGATTTTAATCTTCCGCTGACCGCCAAAGGAGACTGACACATTTAACGGAGGACATAACCCACGCAACTACGGAGAACGATGCCGCCGCCGCCTGCAGACCGCCGGTAAGTTGTCGCGCCTCGAGTGTAGAGAGGTAGTTTTTGGTATCCACGCTTCTGTTCGCGAGACGTAATGGGTGACCTAATAGTTAAGTAGGGCAATGGAATGAATGAATAAAGTGATGAAAGTGAAAAAAGGTGTTCTCGTCGGGTGGTGTCGCAGCTCATAGCGGGCGCCACGAGATCAGGCCTGGTGTTATGCATCAGAGCCGGATTAAAGTGGTGCCCATCGGGACTATGTGGCAGGCGAAGTGTTCGTGTGTGTATTGTAGGCATCGATGTGGCGCATAGCGGACGCCACATGGCCCTGCTCTGATCGTTATGCGCCAGAGCTGGATCCACGTGGCCGCGAGTGGGCGCGCCACCGCTCGCCGGCGTTGTCTAAGTGTTTATGTGTGTTGGTGGCCTCGCCGTGACATACCGCGGGCACCACGCGACCCGGCTCCGAGCGTTATGCGCTAGAGCTGGACCGCGTGACCGCCAGTGATCGCGCTCTGAGCATTATGTGCCAGAGCGGGATCCACGCGGCCGCCCGTGGGCGTGTCATGGCTGGGCAGTGTTTGTTAGTGTTGTCCATGTTCCTTGGCAACGAGGTGGCGCCCCGCGGACGCCACTCGACCCTGCTCTGAGCGTTATGCGCCAGAGCTGGATCCATGTGGCCGCGAGTGGGCGTGCCACCGCTTGCCGGCGTTGTTTAAGTGTTTGTGCGTGTCTGTGGCCTCGCCGTGACATACCGCGGGCACCACGCGACCCGGCTCCGAGCGTTATGCGCTAGAGCTGGACCGCGTGACCGCCAGTGATCGCGCTCCGAGCAATATGTGCCAGAGCGGGATCCACGCGGCCGCCCGTGGGCGTGTCATGGCTGGGCAGCGTTTGTTAGTGTTGTCCGTGTTTCTCGGCATCGAGGTGGCGCCCCGCGGACGCCACTCGACCCTGCTCTGAGCGTTATGCGCCAGGGCTGGATCCATGTGGCCACGAGTGGGCGTGCCACCGCTTGCCGGCGTTGTCTAGGTGTTTGTGGGTGTTCGTGGCCTCGTAATGGTGTCTCGGGGCTTCGTAATGGCGTCCGCGGATGCTACGTGATCCCGCTCCGAGCGTTATGCGCCAGAGCCGGACCCACGTGGCCGGTAGTGGGCGTGACACTAATTGCCTGTGCAGTGTTTCGGGCATGGCGATGGTCTTCGTTACAAGGCTCTCACTCCGCGCGTCATACGCCGGAGTGAGTCGTCACCGCCGACCCATTTCTGACCTATAATTGCCCTAGCTTGCCATCCCTCTCATCCCGCGGTTCCGGCAATTGTAAAGTAACGAATTTCGCCGAGGTGCAGGCTCAGTCTGCCCAGGGGTCGTTTTACAAAATATTTTATATTAGTTGGGGACATAGGTTAAGAGGAAGGGGAGAGTTACGAATAACGCACGCTACGAGAGCAGAGGCGCCGGCCGAGGAACAGCTAGGCGTTGCCGCCGGCGTTCACTCGAGGCACTGCGCCTTTTACGGCCAGGGATTTGTCCGCCTGGCGGGCGGGCAATGGCCACGCTCTAGAACTGCTCGGACACTGGTTAGTGGGACACTACTGAGGCAGAGGCGCCGGCCGAGGAACAACCATGCGTTACCGCCGGTGTTCTCTCTAGGCACAGCGCCTTTTACAGCCAGGGATTTGTCCGCCTGGCGAACGGGCGATGGCCGCGTTCCGAACTGCCGGGTTAGTTGTGAGTTCTACGGTAAAAGGGGGTCGTACTATACTGGGGTTGTGAGTTCCTATCATCTACCTTGCCCCGCCCAGGAGAGATAACTCACGTGTTTTCTTCGTTCGGTTCCTTTTTATTTCGCGCCTTCTCGGCGGCTTTTCTTTTCAATTTTTCGCTTATCGCTACTGATCTAACGTCTTTGCGGCCCGGCGCGCTTCCAGCAACTGCCTGGCTCTTTTCTTGAGCCAGGCCTTCGAGGTGTCGCTCTTCATTTTTATCGGCAATGCGACCCTGCCGCGGAGCTTTCCACCACGCCAGGGTTGCATTGCCGATCCTCGACACTGCGCGCGCTGATCCGGCGAATTAAAAAAAAAATGTCTTAATCTCTAACAATGATACTTAGCGACTAAAAACGAAATCTATTAAGTACAAAACTTATCTCCGACATTTCTAACTCTTACGTGCTAATAAATAATGTAAAGCGGTTCATCCGCTGAGTAAACTCTTACATACTACAAAAAATACTATATGACACTTACGTACTAAAAAAGCCCTTATCTACTAATTTCAACTGAGAAAACTCTTACATACTACAAAATATCCTACGACACTTACGCACTAAAAAAGCCCTTATCTACTAATTTCAACTGAGAAAACTCTTACATACTACAAAATATCCTACGACACTTACGCACTAAAAAAACCCTTATCTACTAATTTCAACTGAGAAAACTCTTACATACTATAAAATAATGTGAAGCGGTTCGTCCGCTGAGCAACCTCTTACATACTACAAAATAATGTGAAGCGGTTCGTCCGCTGAGCAACCTCTTACATACTACAAAATATCCTATGTGAGGCGACTCATCTGATGAGCCGCCTTACACCCCCCCCTTATTTACAAGAGAGATCACTACCCTCCCGTGGGCTGCCATAGTCACGTTCACTAATCCGTTCTCCGTCATGGTTCGGAAGCGGGTTCGGGTCGGGCGAGGCTTCCGTAACGCGATCTCTGCTTTAAGTTGGTGGATCGTGCTGGCGTTTAGGACCATAGTGGGTGGCAGAATCCGCCAATTAACGGGAAACAGGGGGAGCAAGTCTGTCGTCGACTCCCCGGAAAACGCCTCCGCGAGATCGGGCTCCCAGCCGTCCAGCACGTCGGCCAGGTCTGCTAGGAGTTTCCTCTCCTCGCTGTTTTGGCTCGTCGGTGACTCCTCCGTCCTCGGCCTAGCTTTTCCGTAGTCGTCTCGTCGATGGGTAGGCGTTGACTCCCTCCTTCTGCGTCTGTTATCCGGTCCGGCCGATGCGCTTTCCGGACTGGCGACCGGGCGGCCTCGACGCCTAGGGCGGCGTTGTCTGCGCCATGTCGAACTGCTCTGCCGGGGTGTGGGCTCGTCGGGGAGGTTCTGGCCTCCGGCGGGCCCCATTGATCGACCAGCGGGCGCCGTTTGTGACTCGGCGCTGCAGTCTTCGGTCGCAGGTGTCTGGAAGCGACGGCGGAACAGGGTGTTCGGCTGCTCATCCTCGCTACTTGATGCTGCCTCGAATCGGGCGATGCTGACCGCGTCCCGCTTGGCCCGCGGTGACCCGGAGAGTCCCCTCGCGCCCGTCATCTTGTTTTCGCCGTACTCCCGCGCCGCAGTCGTTGGGGTGGGGTTACTGACGGAGGGACAATACTCCCTGCCGTCGCCCCCCCCGCGTGGCGGGCACTGGCTACCTCGCTCCCGATTTCGCCTTTCGACTCCCTCGTCGGCTGCTTCCGCTCTTCGTCCCTCCCGTGCCTCGCCGCCGGATCTGGGGCTCGAGTCAGGGCGCTCGCATCCGGTGCCGCGGCCATGTTCCCTCGGTGTGGGTTGCTCCGTCGATTTGGCGGTCGGAGTCTCCTCCTCCTCACTTGCTGTCCATGGCGTCGGGGTTGACCACCCCCGCGACCTCTCGTCTTCGGGGCCGGCCGCTATATCCGACTCCGACGTGTCCGGTTGCCGTGGGGGGGAAGGCGGTTCCTCGACGTAAGGAGGTGAGCTGCGGCATCTCGGCATTGGGACGAACATGGTGGTGTAGTCCACTCGCATGATCATCCATGCGTCTTGCAGCCTCACCACTACGCCCACGGACGACTTATAAACCGTGTGCGGGCGGCGAGCGTCGGTCCTCTCTCCCCTCGGGCGATAATAGTCCCGGCCGTATCTTGGATCTCGTGGTCGTTCTCGCGCCTCTTCGTTGGGGAAGGGCTCAGTCTCGTCGCTGTCTACGTCCTCCACCCGGGCCGATCCTCGGGGTGACTCTTCGTCGCTGCTAATTATTATCGGCTCTTCTTCCATAACTCTCGTACCTGTGGATGAACGTAATCTTATTACTAATGTTCTACTCATTAAGGCTGGCCGACGGTGGCCGTCTAACTACTGGTTAGTGTTATTGTCAATGGGGGGTTCCACCGGGATGGGTTATTATTCGAGATGTGGTGTGGCTAGCGTCGTCGAACGCTCACCACCGGCCACTCCCCCACCCCCGTCCGCGGCTATTTTATCCTCTTCTCCCTCGCCTTGATAGAATGGCTTCAGTTGCGCGATGTTGGCCACCTTCCTCTTGCGCTCGCCTGCCTTAACTAACTGCACGACGTTTGGGGATATGAATTTGACGACCGTATATGGACCGTCGAACTTCGGCGCCAGCTTTGCCGCAAAGCCCTCCGCGGCATTTGACAACTGATAATGCCGCAGCAGCACCACTGATCCCAACTTCGGCCTCCAGTCGCGATGGCGCAAGTTATAATAGCGCCCCTGATCCTTTGAGGCACGCTGCAAGTTGCCGCGGACCACCTCGAACACCTCCTTCAGTCTGTCACCCTTGCTCTTCGGATCGGTTTCCATGGTTGCAGAGCCTGGTGTGACCTCGTCGTACAGCGCAGCTGGTAAGCGCGGCTCACGTCCCGTCATCAAGAACGAAGGTGTGAAGCCAGTGGAATCCGCCACACTGGAGTTGACTGCTAGCGTTATCTCGGGCAGTAGCTCGTCCCATGAGTTCTGGTGGCCCTCGATATATTGCGCTATCATGGTCTTCACGGTCCGGTTTGTCCTCTCCGTGGGGTTTTCTTGCGGCGAATACGGTGCGGTGAACTGAAGAACTATTCCTAGAGACTCTATGAACGAGCGGAAGCTCCTGCTAGTGAACTGTGATCCATTGTCACACACAAATGTCCTCGGCACCCCGAATCTGCCGAGTATGCGTTCCCTGAACGCTACTTGTAACAACGCAGCGGTAGCCCTCTTCATCGGTATCAGCTCCACCCACTTAGCGAAGGCGTCGTGGAACACCAGTAACATCGTGTTCCCGCGTTTCGAACGAGGCAGGGGTCCCACGAAGTCAGCGCACAGGACCGCCATGGGTTCCGCCACTTGCCTGGTCAGCATTCGCCCTGCCGGTTTCCGCTGGTCGCTCTTGAACTTCTGGCACAGTTCGCATCGCTTCACGTACCTGGCGGCGTCGCGGAACATTCCTGGCCAGTAGTATCTCTGTGCCAGTCTCGACGCCGTTTTCCTCACCCCTCGATGGCCTGCAGTGGGAGCGTCGTGGCACTCTTTCAGAACTCGATCTCGTTGACTTTCGGGGACGCACAGCTTCCAGGGGATATAGTCCTCCTCGTCTATCCGATACCCCAGGTTCCTATAAAGCCGCCCGTTCTGCTCGACATAGTCGCTGAATTTCTCTGGTTCCTTGTTGATTCTCTCGGTCATCTTTGCCACCCATCTACAAGGGGAATCGACCTCCACCGCTTGCTGACAGGTATCCATGGGCTGTCGGGAAAGGGCGTCCGCCACGACATTCAGATTTCCCCGGCGATAATGGACGTCGAACTGATATTGCTGCAACTCTAACGCCCACCTGGCGATCCTGCCAGTTGGGCTCTCTATAGAGTTGAGCCATTTTAGCGCCAGGTGGTCTGTGACCACGTCGAAGCGATAGCCTTCCAAATAGCAACGCATCTTCCGAATTGCCCAGATGATAGCGAGGCACTCCTTCTCCGTGGCCGAGTAATTCAGTTCTGCCCTCGACAATTTCCGACTCGCGTATGCGATCACCCGCTCTTGCCCCTCCACATTCTGTGTGAGAACCGCGCCTAGGCCGTAATCGCTGGCGTCGGTCTGTAAGACGAATTTTGTCGAAAAATCGGGGCACGCTAGTACCGGCGCCGTCGTCAGGCTCTCCTTGAGTTTACCCAGCGCCGCTTCTTGCTCTCCATTCCACGCCCACTTTTGCCCCTTCTTAAGTAGAGCAGTCATTGGCTGGACTAACGACGCGAAATTTGGCACGAACCTCCGGTACCACGACGCCATCCCTAGGCATTGTCGCAGCTCCTTCAAATTCGTCGGGGACGGGAGTTTCTGAATTGCCTCGACCTTCGCAGGGTCCGTGCATATCCCCTCGCCACTCACGACATGTCCCAGATATGTCAACTTTTCCCTGAAGAAACTGCACTTCTTTCGGTTGATCTTGAGATTTGCCGCCCGGAGCCGACGGAACACTTCCTTGAGGTTCAAGACATGCTGTTCCTTCGTAGCCCCGATCACCACAATATCGTCTAGGTAGGCGAATGCGTACGGCTCCATATCTGGTCCGATGACTCTGTCCAACGCTCTTTGGAACGTCGCGCCTGCCGAGTGCAATCCGAAGGGCATTACTTTCCATTGGAACAGACCCCTTCCTGGGACCGTGAAAGCGGTGCACTCCCGGCTATCCGCCGCCATCGGGATCTGCCAGTAACCGCTTTTGAGATCCAACGTGGAAATAAACTTGGCATGCCGCAACTTTTCGAGGATGCTGTTGATCCTCGGCACGGGGTACGCATCTGGGATAGAGTGCGCATTTAACTGTCGGTAGTCTACGCACATTCGCCATTCCCCGGTCTTCTTCTTTACCAGGACTATAGGCGCGCTATGCGGACTCCTCGAAGGTTCAATTGCCCCGACTCGAAGTAACTCATCCACCTGCTCATCAATGACTTTGCGCATAGCCGGATTCTTCGGATAATACCTCTGTTTGAGGGGTTTGTTATCCCGCATCCTGATACTGTGCTCCGCTATATGAGAGACTCCCTCGAGGCCCTCGAACAGGGCTAACTCCGTTTCCAAGAACTCTTTCAGCTCGAGCTCTAATTCGTCGGGCCATTCTCCGCCGTCGCTTGACGACTCCTCATCATCATCTCCCTCTGCCTTAGGGCTTTCGCTTCCCGCTGGGCCTCTTTTAGACTCGTTTGGTGCTTCTACCTCCAGCGTATTCAACTCTTGCGTGCCCCTCTCGGGTTCGCCCACGCTTTTATCCTCCCTCACTTCGCACTGGGGAGTCGCTGCTCCTTTCCCACGATCCGACCTATTATTCCCTTTCGTGGAAAGGCCTTCTCTGGGCCCCCCCTCCGATGTCTTCCCATCTTCTGCTTTATTACGCCCTTCCTTGTTCCCCGCTTTCCTCAGTCCGCCGTTTTTTTGCTTCTCGCGACCCCCCGGCGCGTTCTCGCCTCGTATGTTGGTCCGCGCAACCTCTCCTGCTCTTCTTGCTTGGGTCGCCTGTCGAGCGAGCAAACCCTGGCCGTTAGGCTGGCTGCCCTCTTTCGACGCAAACCGGTAATGGAACTTTACCTGATGGCGTCTCTTCCATCCGTATTTCCAGCGCCGCATTCCCGCATTGCATCGACGTGCCCATGGCACACAAGAAGTCCATCCCCAAGATGACGTGGTCCAGCATGGTCGGCATGATGAGCACCGTCATCGTCACCACCTTCCCCGCGAGACCCACGCCCACCCTCATCATTTTCTTCACCTTCAAGGATGAACCGTCGGCCAATCTTATGCGTGACTGTACATCTAGGAACTCTCCTCTTACTGCTAACTTCTTTACGCACTCCTCACTGAGGAAGCTGCGTGTGGCCCCGGTATCAATCGTAGCGGTCATCCACTGACCCCCGACCGACACCATCGCCACGATTTTCCCGTCCTCCACTATCAACGGGCGTGTGCCTTGGTATTCTGTGTCTAAACGGCGCCGCTCCACACCTGAGGAGGGCGCCCTTGGCCGTTTCCCGCACCGTGTTTCTCACAGCACTCCCGCGCGCTCCTTCCCTTTTGACCGCAGTGTCGGCAAAAAACTACTCGTTCGTTGGGGCAATTTCTCGCGAAGTGCCCGATATGCGCGCACCTAAAGCATACGCGACGTAAATCCGACCCGTTTCCGGTCTCCTGAGTTATCATTCGATGTGCCGTCTCAGAAAACCTCGTCGCCCCTGTCGCGTCGGTTCCTGCAGCCTGTCCGTCTCCTCTGGGTTCCGGCGCTTGCGCGCGGAACGGGTTAACAGGTCTACCCTCCGCCGGCTTCGTCCAGTTGGGTTTCGGTCGGCTCGCTGCGGCCCTGCTTTCCTGCTCTAACCTTTGCCCCCGCACATTCTCGTACTCCGCTGCCATGTGAGTTAGTTGAGTGAGTGACGAGAAGTCGTGGCGTCTCACATACATCCTATAGTCAGGTGCAGCGTTTTCGTATGCTCTGCCCAATTCCTGCGCTTCGGTGTACCTTGCCTGGCGCATCAGTAGTCTAAGTTCGATTAGATAGTCCTTGAAGCACTCCCCGTCTCGCTGACGGCGCGCGCGAATCTGGTCCTCCAGGCGCTCAAAATACTGGGGCGGCAAAAAAAAATCTAAAAACTCCCTCTTAAACTCTGACCATGGCATGTCTCGAAGCCCGCTGGTTAAGAACCATTTGGCCGCCCTGTCTGCTAGTACTTCGCTCAGCGCTCTAGGCATCCTGTCGAGTTCTATGCCATACGTTATGGCCCTTTCCTCCAAAATCTCTATAAAACCGAGAGGATCCGACAGCCCGTCGTACCTCATACCCCACTTCCTCACCTGTTCTGCCACGCCCCAGGGCGGGAAGGACTCGGGCGGTACTGAGGGCCTTTGAACTCGTTGGGTCGCTCGCGGTTCCTCCGGCGGCATTCTAATCACCTCCTCGATTCCCTTTTTGTTGTGCGTTCGAGTCGTGGGTTTTGCGTCTACGACCGGCACGTCTATTCTGAGCGACGGCATGGAAATGGCTTCTCTATCCTGTATCCTCCGCAAGTCGGGCTCCGACTTTTGGTATGCGCGGCTGCCCATACAAGGCATCGTACCCCCCAAGTTGGCTTCGGGTACCTTTGTGAACCGAGCCTCCAATTCCGCTAGACGCGTTTTAACCCCCGACGCGTGGCTGCTCTCTTGTATAAAGACGGACAACCTCTTCCGTAAATCCTCGACTCGGCCCTCGGTCTCGAGGCCGAGCTCCCGGGCGACTGCGATCAGCTCATCTTTATTACGCTGATATACCCAACGGACACCCAACCCCGGATTCTGGCACTCACCCGTATCCATCCTTATATCGTCGGGTGGGTTTCTCTGATGGTCTTCTTTCGGCCTGTGCTCAATTTCAATTTTATTCCGTATATATATATATATCTTATTATTATTTATATTTTTTTTTCCGCAGTTTTAACACTTTATTGGATTTTGTTTAATTTTACTTAATTTAATTATTTATTTATTTATTTAATTATTTGCTTTAATTATTATTATTTTATTTTTTTTTTTCCCTTTTATTTTATTTAATTTTATTTTATTTGTTTTTATTTAATTGGATTTTATTTAAATTTAATCAACTCGATTTCATTTAATCTTGTCTCTTTTAATTTTAATCAATTTATTTGATTTTATTTAATTTTATTTTATTTAATATTAGTCAATTTTCGTCTGATTCCGTTTAACTTAATTTTATCTAAATTCAATCAATTTTATTTGATTTAATTTAATTTTACTTTATTTAAATTTTATCAGTTTTTTTTTTTTTCTTTTTTTTTTTTTTAAATAGTTTTATTCAAACTTAAATTTATTTAACTCGTTTTATTTATTTTATTTTATTCAAATTTAGTTAATTTTATTCGAGTTTATTAAATTTTATTTACTCCGTTTTTCCCGGCCTTTGGCCCACTGTGCGCGTGTTCACTTTTCTTGGCCTCCGGCCCACTGTGCGCGTGTTCACTTTTCTTGGCCTCCGGCCCACTGTGCGCGTGTTCACTTTTCTTGGCCTCTGGCCCACTGTGCGCGTGTTCACTTTTCTTGGCCTCTGGCCCACTGTGCGCGTCGAACTTTATGGCCTTGTTCCGTTAGTCAGCATACCCTTCACACTCTTGGCGATGGCGCAAGGTATATTCGGCCGACACTCTGATCTTCAACCGTCACTAAAAAAAAATTCGCTCTTCTTTCAGGCTCTCTCGCGGTATTAATAACTACGTTTCCGTCCACTATTGCTGCTATCATTATATACATATAAACACATATATGTGTATGTATAGATATCTAGATGTATATATATTCTCTTGTTCCACTTTATTATTATTCATTATATACATATATATGTCGTAGCGTTGGAGTTGTCGTTCTCGCCTTCCATGGTATTTGCCAAATAACTTGTTCTTGGAGTCGCAGATTTCAACAAACGCCAGCTCTTTCTCCTTCGACTGTGTCTGATTGAATCTTAATTTTTCCTTCTGTCAAACTCTCTCTCGGTTGCATGTTCTCGTTCATCAATATCATAGCAACTCTGTGTGAAGGGCATATCCCTCTCACTCTCACTCTGCGACATCCAAGACCACGTTCAGCAAAACCTATGGTTGTCTCTTTTCTAATGATACGTCCTTTAACTGTCACTAAAATGCTAACTCATTCGATTAGCGCTAGTTGTCAGTTTCTCTTTAATACTACTGCAACTGTCAATCACAACATCATAATATCACACCGATACGACACGGCCATACTGACATTTACACGTCCCAGTGTAATTATTTTTTCAATTATCATTCCGATACGACTCGGCCATACTGACGTTTACACGTCCCCGTGTTATTTAAGGAATCACTCTCCATTAACACTTACGTTTTATTTATTACATTTTGTTCTATTTTACATTCGTACTTTCTTAACTTCTGATCTATCAGCTATTTTTATTGACATTATTCTTCGCTTTTTCAACTCAACAAAATCATTTCTTCGTCTTTCCTAGACGGATACAACAATTCTTATAACATTTCATCTTCATACCAACAATTGGTCTTCCGCCAGTACACCATTTTCGCTGTTATTTCAAGCTCATCGCCATACATAGCGGATTACACATCGTCTCTCTGAGACGGATAACACATCGCCTCTCATAGACGGATAACACATCGCCTCTCATAGACGGATAACACATCGCCTCTCATAGACGGATAACACATCGCCTCTCATAGACGGATAACACATCGTCACAACTGACGGATAACACATCGTCACACTTGACGGATAACTCATCGTCACAACTGACGGATAACTCATCGTCACACTTGACGGATAACTCATCGTCACAACTGACGGATAACTCATCGTCACACTTGACGGATAACTCATCGTCACAACTGACGGATAACTCATCGTCACAACTGACGGATTACTCATCGTCACAACTGACGGATAACTCATCGTCTCCTCTGGACGGATTACTCATATTTAGACTCTTTGGCGGGCTAAGCTCTTCACTATTAATGTCCAACTCATTTGGTACATAGCCACTTGGCATTTTTCTGACCTTTTCATGACAGTACTTATACAATCGATTATTTTTAAGTGACTTTATCAAATATCTGTCACCATCTAGAACTTCTACAACTACAAATGGCCCTCTAAATTTTGGGTCTAGTTTTGTTTGGTTTCTTTCCTCGTTCTTAAGCAAAACGTAATCACCAACCTTGTGTTTAACGACTGTTGCCTTTCTCTTATCAAACCTTTGTTTATCATAATACGCCAACGAATTCATTTTATCAGTAGCACGCGCTCTAATACTCTTCAAGTCGACCTCACGCTCTGTTTCGATTGGTGGAATTAATCCTAAGGGTCGTGCCTCTTTCCCGATCAGCATCTCTAGAGGACTTGCTTCAGTTGTACGACAAGTTGTACAATTTAACGCAAGCTGTACCTCATCGAGAGCATCTTGCCAGGATCTGTTGCTAGATTCTACCGCAGTCAACAAATTTTTTAATGTACTCATTACTCGTTCAACCTGACCATTTGCACGGCTAGCCCCAGTAGCAACTAGGTGCAGTTTAATGTTTTGTGAGGAACAGAATTCTGAAAATCTACAGCTAGAGAAACATTTACCCTGGTCGGTTATTATACGATTTGGGACTCCAAATAAAGCAATGGAGGATTTCATAGCTTTTATGCAGCTTTCAGCGTCAATTTTGAATGTGTGAAACAAATAAACAAATTTTGTGAAAGCATCGATCTGAACTATAACATATTCTTTCAGGTCGCTTTTTCCGCTCAGTTTACCAGTGATATCGATATGAACAGTATGCCAGGGGATGCTAGTTTTTGGGATGGGATGAAGTTCAGCTTGGATTTTCCCAGAAGATTGTTTTGTAGTTCTGCAAGTTATGCAATTGTTCACAAATTTTCGAACGTACTTATTCATTTTATCGAACCAATAGTATTCGTAAACCTTATCGAGAGTTTTTTGCCAACCTAGATGCATTATTGATTCATGAACTTGGTTAATAACGGACCACTTAAATGCACGTGGTACAACTGGCAAACAATGTGTTCTACCAGCCTTTTGCACTTTGCGATGTAAGAGCCCTTTTCTCACGTCGTAAGTTTTGGCTAAATCTTCAGGTAGTTCGTTTGAATTCAGCTTAGCAACAATTTCAGCTATCTCTGTGTCGAGCCGTTGTTCAGCTAAAAGCCAATCGTTAGATACTTCGGCCAAATTAATCCGTTTTTCGGGGATTTTACATAATTTCAATTTGGATTCTAAAGTAAGTGGATTTCTTGACAAGAAGTCTACATGAGCCATGCGTTTGCCCTCTCTGTATTCGATGTTGAAATTAAATGATTGTAAATAAGACCACCAACGGTGAACTCTAGGAGTTAGGTCCATTTTAGTACGCGAAGCCTTCAGTGAGTTGCAGTCAGTATAGATTACAAACTCACGTCCAAGGAGGTAATGGCGAAAATGTTTTACGGATTCGACAACTGCCAAGGTTTCAAGTTCATAAGAATGGTATCTGGACTCGGCAGAGGAAGTTGTTTTACTAAAATATTCCACGACGTGAAGTCGATTATTAATCCGGTGTAAAAGTATAGCTCCATAACCCAAGGAGCTTGCATCAGTATGTAGCTCTATTGGATGTTGAGGATCGAAGATTACTAAAATTGGCTCACTTGTAAGGATATTCACAACTCGTTTTCTAATTTCTTCTAGTTCTAAACTCCAGGTAATGTTACCATTTTCAGAGCTAAGGGAGTATAACGGCTTCATAAGTTGTGAAAAACTAGGAACGAATTTTCGAAAATATGACGCAAGACCAATAAACTGTCTCAGCTGAGTGACAGTTTGTGGAGGAGGTAATGCGCTCAATGCGATAATTTTGCGTGGATTTGGGCGAACTTCTCCAGCACTAACCTCGTATCCTAGATACTCAACTTTTCTTTTTAAAAAACTACATTTAGTAACATTGAAGTAGAAACCAGCCTCTATGAGTACATCTAAAACGATTTTTAGTCTTTGAAGGCCTACTTCTATTGTTGGAGATACTATCATGATATCGTCCATGTAGACAATTACATATGAATGCGCAAGATCGCCTAGGGCCTTCATAACTGCTCTCTGGAAAACAGATGGTGCATTCTTGAGCCCAAAAGGCATTGTTAAATACTCGTATTGACCATCAGGGGTTACAAATGCTGTGTATTCTACAGAATCAGGGTGAATTGGAATCTGGTGAAAACCACTTGCCATGTCTAAGCATGTAAAATAATTCGCTCCGCGAAGTCTATCAATCTGGTCACTGATAAGCGGCAACGGATATTTGTCTGCAATTGTATTTGAGTTTAGTTCTCTATAGTCAACACAAAGGCGGTCTGAGCCGTTTTTCTTTCTCACAAGTAAAATTGGACTAGCATAAGGAGAACAGCTAGGACGAATGATATTGCATTTCATTAACTCGTTTAGTTTTGTTCTAACTGTTTCTTTTTCTTCTGGGCTTAGTCTATAAGGCCGTCTCTGTACTGTTTTAGTAGGGTCGACTAAGCGAATTTTCATTTCTCCTGTATTGACCCTTGTACAAGGTATCCCTTTAATAAATACTGTGGAATAATTTTCTAGTACTTTAATTAATTCATCTTTGTCACTGCCAGTTAACTCTGTATCAACATTCTTTAGACTGACTGACTGTTCAGTTGTGCAGCAACTATTTACAGATTTTGATTTTATAACTTCAAACTTATCAGATGTCATTATTACTGTATAACCCTGAGTGAGAATATCACTTCCTATTATAATATCTTTTTTTAAATTTTCGTTTTGTAGTACATGAAATAAAATTTCAACTACATTCCCATCTATGGTAACTTCAGTCAAAATCTGCTGCGTACTATATACAGTGGCGTCACCTATGCCTTTCAACATGATTACGTTATTAAAACGTTTTCCAGATAGTTTTTTTCCAACGCGTTCTTTTATCAGTGAACATTCAGCGCCAGAATCAAAATAAGTAGGGTAGATCTCACCTCGTTGGGTCATATACCCTTTTGGTTCGATTATACAACACTGGTTAACGTTCTTCTGCTGGATCGTTTTCGACTTAGCTGCTGTCGGGTTACTCGAACATTGGCTTGAGAAGTGTCCAGGTTGACCGCATCGAAAACAGGTTACGGACAACTTCTCACGTTGAGGCTTCATCTCTCCACTTTGACGCATCTTGGTTCGACACTCGAAGGCTTTATGTCCAGGTTTTCCACAGAAATGACAGATGATAGATGACGTTTTTCTTCTTTTTATATCGGGTGCGGAATTTTCGTCGCGGCTATTATTGCGTTTTTTATCAACTTGGAACGCCTTCAACTCCGATTGTAGCTTGCTTCTAGTTTGTACATTGGACGTAAAAACAATGCGTTGTAGGCGGCTGTCAATGTTAGCCATATGCGCAAGAACAGTCGAAACTGCAATCTCCTCAATGCTCATTTTCTGCCACTTTGTACACAAAGACGTCACTAAACGGCTCGCATACACTGCATGACATTCGCTGTCAGTTGGGCGACTGTTGAGTACGTTGAAAAACATGGCTGCCGGTGACTCGTCAGTTTCATAGTTTTGGAGGAACAATAGTTTAAATTCCTGCCAGTTCATTCCAGGGTATGCGATTCTTGTCAACCACTGAGATGCACTGCCCTCCATGCATCTACTTAGTGCCATAATTAGTTTACTTCCTTCTAAAGGCTGCTCGGCGAGTATTATATCGGCGGTCGCACACCAATTTCCAGCGTCCAGTCCTGCCACGTCAGCGTTAAATTTTGGAAGAGCAACCTCTCGTTTCTTCTCCTCGCTTGATGTATTAATCGTTTTGACGAGTTCTATAAAGTTACGATTTTGTAGCTCGAGAATCGTGCGCCATTGCTCCTGTGAAAACGTAGGAGGTGGTGCCAATCCCACTTCTGATGTCGTAGCGTTGGAGTTGTCGTTCTCGCCTTCCATGGTATTTGCCAAATAACTTGTTCTTGGAGTCGCAGATTTCAACAAACGCCAGCTCTTTCTCCTTCGACTGTGTCTGATTGAATCTTAATTTTTCCTTCTGTCAAACTCTCTCTCGGTTGCATGTTCTCGTTCATCAATATCATAGCAACTCTGTGTGAAGGGCATATCCCTCTCACTCTCACTCTGCGACATCCAAGACCACGTTCAGCAAAACCTATGGTTGTCTCTTTTCTAATGATACGTCCTTTAACTGTCACTAAAATGCTAACTCATTCGATTAGCGCTAGTTGTCAGTTTCTCTTTAATACTACTGCAACTGTCAATCACAACATCATAATATCACACCGATACGACATATATATGTGTATATATATATATATATATTTATTTTCGCCCTTTATGCACTGCGTTGCACTCGCGCTTACTTTCGATCGCGGCGCAATTTCGGCCGTTGCTAGGCGCTGTTGCGAGTCCCGTTACTTTCGTTTTCGTTCTTTTCGTTTCTCGCGCGTAACAGCCAACCACGTGCTGGCTGAAGGGTATGCGCGAGTATGGTCGACGCGACAGTCACTTTTTTTTTTTTTTTTTTTTTTTAAAATATGCGTGAATATATATATGCGCACGTATATATATATTTATAAAAAAAAATCTTCTCTTTAAAGAAACTCGACGCTAATCACGCAACTCTATTTGGACAGCTTCGCGGGTTTTTACGCCGCTAATCTGTCACGCTCCTCTAATGCCCCATGTCCCTGCTCGGGCGCCATTTGTAAAGTAACGAATTTCGCCGAGGTGCAGGCTCAGTCTGCCCAGGGGTCGTTTTACAAAATATTTTATATTAGTTGGGGACATAGGTTAAGAGGAAGGGGAGAGTTACGAATAACGCACGCTACGAGAGCAGAGGCGCCGGCCGAGGAACAGCTAGGCGTTGCCGCCGGCGTTCACTCGAGGCACTGCGCCTTTTACGGCCAGGGATTTGTCCGCCTGGCGGGCGGGCAATGGCCACGCTCTAGAACTGCTCGGACACTGGTTAGTGGGACACTACTGAGGCAGAGGCGCCGGCCGAGGAACAACCATGCGTTACCGCCGGTGTTCTCTCTAGGCACAGCGCCTTTTACAGCCAGGGATTTGTCCGCCTGGCGAACGGGCGATGGCCGCGTTCCGAACTGCCGGGTTAGTTGTGAGTTCTACGGTAAAAGGGGGTCGTACTATACTGGGGTTGTGAGTTCCTATCATCTACCTTGCCCCGCCCAGGAGAGATAACTCACGTGTTTTCTTCGTTCGGTTCCTTTTTATTTCGCGCCTTCTCGGCGGCTTTTCTTTTCAATTTTTCGCTTATCGCTACTGATCTAACGTCTTTGCGGCCCGGCGCGCTTCCAGCAACTGCCTGGCTCTTTTCTTGAGCCAGGCCTTCGAGGTGTCGCTCTTCATTTTTATCGGCAATGCGACCCTGCCGCGGAGCTTTCCACCACGCCAGGGTTGCATTGCCGATCCTCGACACTGCGCGCGCTGATCCGGCGAATTAAAAAAAAAATGTCTTAATCTCTAACAATGATACTTAGCGACTAAAAACGAAATCTATTAAGTACAAAACTTATCTCCGACATTTCTAACTCTTACGTGCTAATAAATAATGTAAAGCGGTTCATCCGCTGTGTAAACTCTTACATACTACAAAAAATACTATATGACACTTACGTACTAAAAAAGCCCTTATCTACTAATTTCAACTGAGAAAACTCTTACATACTACATGTCCTACAATAAGGGGTCTGCCTGAATCGTCTATAGGTCCAGGGAAATGCAACTTGAGGCCTCTCCAGAATAATCAGTCTTTTTGCGTCAGTGTTTCAATTCAAACTATTTTATTGGTTTCACAGCAAGCGCAGCTTGCACATTAGAGCGCATCTAAGTGCGAGCAGAGGGAGAGCGCAACTCCTATGCTCGCTCTCAATCGCTCTGCACAGTGGTTACAGTCTTATTAAGTAAACAACAAAAAATGGCATGTCTTCAAATGCCTTAACATCGGCCGCGTTGAAAGGCCGTAGGGCTTCAATATAATATTCATTTTCTTTAAATTAACTTATTAATTAAGTGGAAGCGGGGCAATGCGATGGATTGCCCTCTTGTAGGTGCCGGATTTGGTCTTTATAATGACCACTCGCACCCTACCATCTCCGCCGGCTATGGCTTCGGTCACCACGCCTAGCATCCATTGTTGAGGAGGAGCGTTGTCCTCTCCCACGAGGACGACTGTTCCGACCTCCACGTTTTGCCTCTCCTTGGTCCACTTCGATTTTTGCTGGAGGCTCAGCAGGTAGTCCCTTGACCAGTCTGTCCAAAATCGACGCTTGATGCTTGATATCAGCTGCCATCTTTTTAAGTAAGTCAGCTTGACGTCGTTGACTGGCTCTGTTGACGCGAGTGGCAGCGGCGCGAGCGTTGTCCCTATTAGGAAGTGCGCTGGCGTGAGCACTTCGCCGTCGTTGGGGTTGTTGCTGGGAGCGACCATTGGCCGCGAATTGAGCACGGCCTCGACCTCGACTAGCACGGTGGCCAACTCGTCCTGCCGTAAGACAGCGCTGCCCATTGCCTTGAGTAGCAGCCCCTTGGCAGACTTCACTGCCGCTTCCCAGAGACCGCCGAAATGCGGCGCTCGAGGAGGAATGAAAACAAATTCCATTCCCCGATCCGCAGCAAACGTTTCCATGTCCGCTGTGTTGGCATGGAACGTGCCCATAAGGTCCAGAGTGCGTGCAGCACCCACGAAATTGGTGGCATTGTCGCAGTACAGCTTCCGTACAAGGCCACGTCGACCAATGAACCTGGATAAACACATCAAAAACGACTTGGTTGTTAAATCGGTTACTAATTCGAGATGCACAGCCTTTGAGGTAAAACAGACAAATACGGCAATATACATTTTAACTGGCGATTTGCCACGAATTCCTAACGAAACCAGTATTGGACCACAAAAGTCCACTCCGCTGATCTCAAATGGTCTATTTCCATGTAAGCGGTCAGCAGGTAGATTACCCATTATTTGGGATAGAAGTTTCGGCTTATAGCGAAAGCAATGTACGCACTTTCGAACTACTGCACTGCAAGCTTCTCGAGCATTGACCAGCCAGATCTGCTGACGAAGCAGACCCATTAATACCAGTGGATTGGCGTGGCAATGAGAGCGATGCAAGTGCTCCAAATAAAGCGTTACGAATCTACATTTCTTTGGAAGTAATAGGGGAAACTTAGCATTATGTGCTAGTGGTGCCTTCAATAAACGACCTCCTACTCGTAGCAACCTCAACACACGCCTGCCATGCTGATGTGGATGCAAAAACGGTGTCAGTTTTTGCAATGCCGGTTGCAAAACGATTGATTTCTTTAGCTTCTTTATTTCATCGCTGAATTCAATGTGTTGAATTACGGATATGACTGCAAGAAAAGCAAAGCTTAACTCAGAAGCTGTAGGAATCAGTGAGGTGTGACTTTCTTGTTTTCCATTGATAAAGCGGAACATATATGCAACTATACGAATTAATTTAGAATATGAAGAAGTTGCTTCGATAAGCTGTACGATGGAATTTGGTACTTCATCGACCGCGATCAGAGTGATTGCAGTTCTACGCTTCTCTAACAGCTCTAATTCTTTCGATAACGAGAGTTGTGGATTGGGTGGCCACAATGTATCAGAAAGCTTTAAAAATCCTGGCCCGCAAAACCACAAAGATGTTTTAAGCTCCTCAACGGAACATCCCCGAGATACAGTGTCTGCTGGGTTGTCCTTCGTCGGTACATGACGCCAAGATACATTAGTAGTCAATTCTTGGATGGTTGCCACGCGATTAGCAACGAACGTATTCAAACTAGATGAATGCATTCGCAACCAATGAAGCACAACCTCCGAGTCTGACCAAAATGTGACTTGATTAATCGGACAATCAAGTAGTTTCTTTACCGCATCCCACAAGGTAGCTAACAATTCTGCAGCACACAACTCCAGCCGCGGAACAGATTTTGTTTTCAAAGGCGCTACTTTTGATTTGGCGATCAACAGCCTGGTAGTGATACCCTCATCTGTTTGCATTCTTACGTATAAACAACAACCGTAAGCTCTCGTTGAGGCGTCGGCAAATCCATGGATTTGGCATCCTTTTGCCTTGAGTGTACCAACGTAACGAGGTATATACAACGAGTCTAAATTTGAGAAGCAGCTAGTTATTGCCTCAAATTCTTGTCTCATTTGGACAGGTATTTGGTCATCCCACCCAAGTTTGTGCAACCACATTTCTTGCAGAAGGACCTTCGCACGAGTTACGATCGGACTTAACAAACCTAAGGGGTCATATAATCGTGCCACAAAGGACAGAACGGACCGTTTGGTTGGTTGCACCTCTGTTAAGCAGTTCATGGAGTATCTAAAAATGTCATCCATAGGATTCCAAATTAATCCTAATGTTTTTGTGTCCTCTTGATGACCAATGATAATATCATTTCTTGCTGGCTGTGCTGCAAGTTGCTTACTGTTGGACGACCATTTTGTGAGAGGAAATCCAAATGCTTGAAGAATTGTTATCAAGTCTCGATGCAACAAACATAATTCCTCAATGCTATCTGCTCCTGTTAACAAGTCATCAACATAAAAATCTTGGGCTAACGATCTTGCAGCCACTGGATGCGTGGAAGCATGCAAGTCGCTTAGATGTTTTAAACATCGAATTGCTAAGAATGGAGCAGTCGCTGTCCCATACGTTACTGTATTCAAACGAAAGATTTGTAACGGATCAGTGGGCGATTCCCTCCACACAACAAGTTGAAAGTTGCGATGGGACTCGTCAAGTTCAATTTGACGGTACATTTTAGCGATATCTGCTGTAGCAGCCCAAGGACGAAGTCGAAATCTTAGCAAAGTCTCCCATAACTGAGGCTGGATGGTCGGACCCACCATGAGTAAATCATTCAGCGACAATTGAGATGAGGACTTGCTAGAAGCATCAAACACTACTCGTAGTTTAGTGGATGCGCTGTGCGGTCTTAGCACGCATTGATAAGGGATGAAATAATGCGGCTCTCTCGGAATTTGATTATCGGTTGGGCTCATATGACCCAAAGCCAAGTACTCTTTCATGAAGTCAATATACATTGGCCGAATGTCATCTTGTTTGCTCATTCTTCTTTCCAAAGCCAGAAAACGTCGCTTGGCTGTGTCATATGACATCCCAAGACTGTGTGGGCTTGATTTGAATGGCAATGACACTCTGAACCGACCTGAGGAGGTTTGGCAAATAGTCTCTACAAAGGACTTCTCGCACAGTTGTTGTTCCGGGGTATACAAATTCGAAGCAGCTGTATTTGGTTTTTCTTCCAACTCCCAGAATTTACGAACTATCGAATCTATATCTATGTCGTCCTTTACGACACTAACGAAAGTCGACGAATTATTAGCTGCATTAGCTGCTCGGCAGCGACCAGACACAATCCAACCAAAGGCAGTCAATTGCAATGTTGGACTGTTATCAGGTCCCTTTATTTTGCCCTCTCTTAATATATCAAAAAATATATCAGCACCGAGCAACAAGTCTATCCGTTGTGGCTTGTGGAACTGAGGATCAGCTAATTGTACATTATCAGGTACCTTGATCTCTTCAGTATGCTTCTCTGGTTGATACGACGATGCTTCTAAAACGGTATTCCATAAAGAAATCAAATGACAAATAATACGGTTTTTGCCAGTTAACTTCAAAACTATAACATTTTTGTTTTCTAATTGACGGAGTCTTTTGCTGGACAAATGTGAATATTTCAAAAAGTTCTTAGATTATGCTAAATCTTAAG